>OAMR01000683.1:347455-401646 GCA_900205405.1 Echinochloa crus-galli
TTTCTGTCTTTTTACAAACTCCAACTCCACCACCTGAACCCGAACGGGATCTTGTTCCTCTCCGTCTTTGTCCACGCATGTGAGACATTCCTTGGCATCAAGCCCAGCCTTCCACTGTTCCGATCTCTGTACCACATAAAACCACAGCCCACACACCAACAAACTGAAGTAGTCGGTGGGGCTGGCATCCAATTCCGCCAAGGCATGAGGGCAAAGTGGTTTGACATGCCCGTCATGGACTCTTGTGGAAACTGGAAGAGCAAGTGGTTCACCATCGGTAAGTGTACTCAACGCTAGACTTGATGTCGACTTGTTTTGTCTTGCTAACATCTTGCCATGTTTTGTAATATAGCAGGAAATCACTCCCTGAGCTGTCCAGAAAAAGACAACTGGTACCCGAGGGATCTGAGCAACTGGAACCGACGGTCGTCTGCTGAAGAGGCGAGGGATGTGCCCGCTCTGATGGAGCGGGTCGCATGGTTGAAGGAAAGAGGGCTCACTGGAGTCGGCATCGCTTTCAGCTTCATGAAGCGGAGAGTGCAGCCACTCCAGGAGCGCGCCCACCTCGGGTATGAGTATGAGGGCTCTTCGGATGGTTCCTGCATGACGACAGAGGAAATCTCCGACGTCGCAGTAATGGTGCGGCTAAGCCGAATGTTTACTGATGTAAACAAGAAGCCCACCATCGTCGAGGAGTACTCTGTTGAGAATCTCCCACTTGTAAGTAGTCGTAAAACTCAAATCTGACTTGTTTCATTCTTGATTTGTCTTGAGAATGTCATGGTTGTATAGCCTGTAGAGCCCGCGCGATCTCCTCTCACTGAAAAAGACTGGAAAGATCTGGAGGAGGACTCTGAAAGGACTCCAAGCGCGGAAGGACTGGCCGAAGCTCAACAAGTCACTGTAGTCCAGGACTCGGAGCCCGAAGATGAAGTTGAATCGCCTCCACGAGTTCAAGGTAACAACTCTAAAGCACTTTGTCTTGTCTTGTACCAGTCTTGAAATCTTATACAACTGTTGTTGTACTTGGTATAGTTCCAGATGTGCCTCACTCAGTGAGGAAGAAGCGGACGAACACGAGTCGGGGTGACAACACCGTGCCAAGCGGGAAGCCTGACAAGCGTATCCGCTTGTCATCGATGTTGACGTCGCCATAGCTGTCCTCGAGCAGCAGTGCCATGGCTAGTACTGCCACAGGCAGTACTGCAAGCGCGAAGCAGGTAAATCCTCTGATGAGGTTCAACTTCAAGCCTCTTGCTGCGCCAGCACCACCACAGTTGTAAGTAGTCGCCTACTCACATCGTCTTGTAGTTGTAAATGTGAGCTTGCATGATAGATATATGTCTTGATATGTCAGGCAAAATCCGGAGCTTGCGCCAGAGGAGGCCCCGAGTGGCACTGCAGGGGAGATGATGGATACCCCGTCCACCACCGAAGAAACTGCCACCACAGAAATGCCAGAAGTAGTCGTTGTCCCTCCAGCTGTTGCTAAAAAAGACGCGCCCGTGGAGAAGTCGCCAATACAAGGTGATGAAGGTGTGCTCCCAAGCACTGGGCAAGACGACGTTGCCGCGCCGACTACTGATGTAGTCGGCCACCCAGCTGCTCAGGTAAGCCATGCATAACCAATCTCTGCGTTCCTTTGAATGTAGAAGTAGTGTTGATGCTGATTGTACACTGCACGGAAACACAGAAAGTAGAAATGCCAACACCCAGCGCTGAAGGCACTGATGTTGGTGTTAGCTTTGCAGAAACAGAGTGATAGTCAGTTGAAAACTGTAAGTACTCTATGAGCTTAAGAATGAATGTACAAGATGTGATTGTACAATGAATTAATACTGTAATATACAGGTTGATGTTATCGGGAAGGAGCGAGAGGATGAAAGAGCTCAGCTTCGCGACTGCTTGCATAAGGCTCTGGTGAGTCATATAACCTGTAATTCATGAATTGGTTGCATAGAGTAGAGTATAATGTCCTGTTGTACAGGCTTTGGTTGAAATTGTGGAGAAGCCTGGTGACGCCCAGCTCAGAGCACGGATCCAAGAGCTTTCCGCAGACTTTGCCGGAAAGTGCGAAGAGCTGGAGAGGGCGAGAGAGGAGCACAAGAAAGAACTCGACTACCTCAACCATCAGCTCACCAGTATGGAAGATATCAAGGACCGCCTGGATGGGCGAGTTGTTACTTCTGCTCCATCTATTGTACTGCCGCTTAGACAAGTATATTGAATAACTCTTGATTTGTCTTTTGCAGGCTTGAAAACTAAGCTGAGAGAAGCCGAAGACAACTCCACTAGCTGGTTCAATCTTGCGTAGAGCCAAACTGAAGAAGCCACCAAGGAGCGCGAGATCCGCAAGGACTGGGAAAAGCAAATCGAGCAGTATCTGAAGGTGGTGCAAGATAAACAGCTGGAGGTCAATGACCTGCTGGCTGCGCAGAAAGAGCTTGAAGAAGCTGTAGAGCCAATTCTGGAGATGCTTGCTCCAGAAGGCCAGACTGCGCAGAACCAGTCGCTCCTCGACCGCCTCCGCCAAGTACCCGAACAAGTCACGGACTTCTGCAAGGCGTCGCTGAAGGAGTGCGTGAACAACCTACTAGCTTTATTCAAGGCGCACGACTCGACAGCCAAGATTGAATTGAAGTATTTGCGGGCTGGAGTATCTTCGGAGCAATATGAAACCCTGGTGACTGAAACAGAGCCATTAGCTGAACAATTTGTCGACTCATTAGAGCAATAGACATTGGCTGAAATGTAATATCTGAATATAATACTGTAATGAAACAGTTGTGTAAGCATTTGTGCTACTTGATTGAAGTAATTGCTGGATTGTGACTTGTGCCTTGTGTAAGCTAGTTGTTTTATACACTGTTGTGTTTGATGAGTTGCTGTTGAAGCATAATCAAGTACTTGTAGTACTATAAGGCATAGTTGTATTTACTTGTAGTAAAAAATGCAAAGATCATGCTAAGCAATTGAAAACTACTGGTGTAGTATAAGTTGTGCGAAAAAAGTACTCGGATGCGCAGACCATAGGTCTAAAAAGCTTGTGAACATGATCTTGTTAGAACAGAAGTTCATCAAAGCTAGTCTGCTAAAGACTTGAAGTGGTTACTGATGCAGAGCCGAAGTACCACATTGAGTGGGTGTACTTAGTTTCGCACGAAGTTGAAAGCAATACTGGCGTATGCTAAAGCAGAGACTTGAAAAAGCTCTTGCTGTAAAGGAGCCTGATGTAGTCGGCGCAAGACACAGAGCATCGCATCCTTGTAAATCATCAAAAGAAACGAGGTGAACTGCTGCAGCCGTGTGTAGGCTGGCGTTCATCTATCAAGACTTCTAAGGCGTAGAGCCACCCTCTGATGAGAGTAGTCTTGACTTCTTTTGAATTAGTTGGATAACCAACTATCCCTGGTCTTTTGAATCTCATGAAAATTCAAAAGCTGAACACAAAGTTCTCTGTTGAGAAAATGACCACTCATGAGATGGTCTGTTCTCCTGCTGGAGAAGTCGCACGATGGTCTCATGATAACCATATGCGATAGATATCTTGAAACGACTAGTTTACTAGTCCAAATAGTCATGGCGGCTATCCCTGGTCTTTTGAATCTCATGATAATTCAAAAGCTGAACATAGGGTTCTCTGTTGAGAATATGACCACTCATGAGATGGTCTTTTCTCCTGCTAGAGAAGTCGCACGATGGTCTCATGATAACCATCTGCGATAGAGATCTTGAAACGACTAGTTTACTAGTCCAAATAGTCATGGCGACTATCCCTGGTCTTTTGAATCTCATGATAATTCAAAAGCTGAACACATGGTTCTTTGTTGAGAATATGACCACTCATGAGATGGTCTTTTCTCCTGCTGAAGAAGTCGCACGATGGTCTCATGATAACCAGCGGCGATAGAATCTTGGAATGACTAGTTGACTAGTCAGTGCTCGCATATCCGACCTGAAAGCTTTGCTGCCATAGCGGGTGTGCCAAATGCCAGAACTAGTCGATGACTTCTCTAAGGCTACCCTGAAAGACTGCATAAGCAAAATGTTGGCCATGTTTAAGGCTGCAAAGATTGAATTGAGATATTTGTCATTTGGCACAAGTGATGAACAATATATAACACTTGAGGAAGACATAAAGCCATTAGCATAAGAATTCGTAAATTCTGCAATACTTAAATGAAAACATGCTATTGCTATGAGATTGACATAAAGCCATGTATTTGTGCTACTTTTAAAAGGAAGCAACAATGCATATGAAATTGAATGTTTATGTGGTTGCTGGTGTAGAGCCGTATTATCACTGAAAGTAGTTTGTCGAACAAATACCTAGATATAAACACCACTAAATTACATCATATAAACTCTTTTTATAGTAGAACAAATAAATATAACAAGACAACGCTCATGTCTTTTCCTTTATTGACCACATCCCCATAGTAGGAGTTTATGCCAACCATACAAAATGTTTTTGGGTAGCACTCTATTTGACACTTCTTACGGCCGCTATCAGTATTGATGGTCCTGCAATTAGTGTTTTGGTGGTTTTTCTTATGGCTCAATAAAATAAATAAATATTTCGCAAGCACATAGAATTACTGATGTAGCACCTGCAAGATTAGGCTTTGACATCACGACTGTTAGGGGAACTCCAAAAAACAACGCCTACAGGAAGACAAAAGCGCCAAGCTAGTGCCAATGTCAGGTTTTCACCTATAAGATCTCTGCAGACCACCAAAGGGAATGATCCCAAAGCCATCAAGGTCGGGTCCGACGTTAGGAGGAGGCAAGGGCCAGAACTCCTCCTATCTCACCCCCGCCGAACGGAGAATCCAGCCGCACACATCGCAACTCTGACAATGGATTGCCACCACGACTGATACCGACGCCAAAGATGATCCGCACCCTCCGAACAGCCCCTACACAGGACCTCGAAGCCAACCAAGTGGACCGCTGCCCAAATGCCATGACCAGGGCGGAGCCACTGACATGACGCGCCGGGCAGGAGCTCGACGCACTAGATTCGAGGGCCTCCCAGATCTGATCACCCACAACCTAACCGGAGGCCCCGGCGCTAGCGACTAGCGCCACAAAGCCACGTCAAGCCACGCACAGGGGGTCCATGGCAGAGGATAGAAGGCCCCACCGCTGCCATCACCACGGCCGCACGGCTATGCTGGCGGCCCGCTCGGGTGGTGTCGAGGAGGGAGGGGTGGAGGACTGAGACAGCAGCGGCAGCCCTAGGGTTCGGCTATCTATTTATGCAGGTCTACTAATTTGCAGGGATATAATCTCTCTTTTACATTGGTTTGAAGAAATTTCCTGGTTTCAGTGCACTGAAGTCACTTAATTAATCATTACAGCCGCCAAATCATACGTACATTATAATAAATATGATTGTCATATTTGTTGGACAAAGTATGATTGTTTCGGCTATTTGCAGCTTGCATGATCATCGTATTAGTTGGACACATAGTATGATTGCCCCGGGAGACTGCGTGAGCCGGTGGCGGCGTCAGGAGGCCAGCCATGACATGGACGAGGTGGACACTGACGGGCGTCATCGCCTCATCGGTGCGGATCCGCGGCGGGCAAGCGAAAAAGAGCCGCTGAGGATAGGAGAAGCTGAGCGAGTGAGTGTAAATTGCGAAGTTCACCGCAAGCATAGTATTTCCTAATCAAATAGCATCGATCATGTTGCGATTTGAGATCTCTGTTTCTTCTGACCTCGGGGTAATTAAACAAACAGATGATGCATCATGTCGCGATCAAGGACGATACACGTGATACACCACACTACATCGATCCCTCTTGCGATACACGTGATGCAACATGCTCGCGGTCGAGGAGATGACATGGACTACCTTCTGGAAACTTCTAGTAGAATGAAAACTATGGTAAAATGGTACATTGATGACGTCTTGGAGGTTCACTTTATTTATTGGAGAATAAACGATTAGCTAGTATATAAATTATGTAACAAATAAAGAATCACGAGAAAGAGGACACCTAATCTTAGCTTGTTCAAATCCTAGTTTGCTGACAATATAATGACACTGTCTGTATAGTTCAAACTACTGCATTGCAAAGCTAGCTAGATAAATTTTATCGCAATATATATCGTTTGCAATAGATGGAATTTTTAGAAAACTGGAGGATCTGAAAATTCACACTTGTCGTACACTCCGGCGCGCGCACCACTCCGCCCCTCGTCTTCTGAAAATGGGTTATGACCGTCACAAGGAACGATGGAGATCGAGCTGCGGCGCCATGCCAAGTGGCCGGGCTCAGATCCGGGTTTGACGGGTCAAGGCTATTGCAGATGCAAAAACAAAACAATAATCGTTTCTGTCAGGACATAGGTTGCAGGCAGAGTAGGACACTGGGCGAAGAAGAAGACTTCTGATGGGGGTAATTAAACAAACAGATGCATCACGTTGCGATCAAGGATACGGAGTACACGTGAAACTTGCACTCGTACCTAGGTCCTTCATCGTTAATAACGTTAACGACAGCAGTGGAACTTCTCCACGGCCACACCACCTGCCACCGCTTGCCACTTTCGCGCAGCCCCCTAGGCTTTCCACGAAATTTCCCACCTTATAAATATGAAGGTCAATGGCCAATTAACAAGAATCCATTCGAATCTATGAAATACATTTATCTCTTCTATAACCTCTTTTCCTTTCCCCTACTTTTCCGGCCCTGTGTCTTGCCTTACTTGCTGAAATATCTTTGTGCTTCCACTTTGCTTCTCATGGAAGAGTTTTCTTTTAATTTCAGCCTAATAATTTGGAAGAGGGAGGAGTAGCATCATGTACGTATGGATCAAAATATATGAGAGGTAGAATTTGTTTATGTTGGTGTCTCCGTGTGAACCACGATCTGGCTCATGGAAATAGATGGAGATATGAAAAACGTGGTCAGACACGGTCGCCAAAAAAGAAATAGCTAGATCGAGATGCGAGATAAAATTAGTTTATGCTGCTCTCTTGGATCACAAATGGATGCTGCATTATTTATATATAGTTGCTAATTTGATATGCTGTGGTCCGTGCCATGCCGCTGGCTATAAGTACGGGTCCTCCTCCGTCTCAATTACCAGTACATCCAAATAATCGCCAACAATTAAGCAACTTCTACAACACACCACGCGACAGCTAGCCAAGAGCGCCAAGCATGGCAGACCTGGTCATGGGCGCCATGGGCAGCCTCGTCCCCAAGCTCCGCGAGCTGCTCAAGGAGGAGTACAACCTGCAGACCGGCGTGAAGGAGCGCATTGGGTACCTCACTCGGGAGCTCGAGAGCGCGCAAGTCGCGCTCCGCAAGGTGGCCCAGGTGCCATGGGACCAGCTCGACGAGCAGGTCAAGCTCTGGGCACGCGAGGTCAGGGAATCCTCCTACGACATGGAGGACGTGCTCGACACCTTCCTCGTGCGCGTCCAGGGCCCTGACTGTGCCGAGAAGGAGAGCTCGCTCAAACGCTCATTGGCAAGATCAGTAAGATCAAGGCGCGCCGCAGGGTCAGCGTCGATGTCAAGGACATCACGAGTCATCTCGACGAGGTGACGAAGCGGTGTGGCAGGTACAAAGTCGATGATATCGTTGCCACACCAACCGCAGCGTCGTCTATTGATCCTCGTCTCTCGGCCATGTACAACAAGGTGAAAAACCTTGTCGGCATCGAGAAGCCAAGCGGTGAGCTCATCTCCATGCTGCAGCATCTCCCGCATCAGCAAGATGATGCTGTGTCAAACACCAAGATGATGAAGATAGTGTCGGTTGTCGGAGTTGGTGGGCTGGGCAAGACCACTCTTGCCAAAGCTGTCTATGAGAAGCTAAAAGGGGATTTTGATCGCGGAGCTTTTGTTTCGGTGGGCCGGAATCCCGACTTGATGAAAGTCATCCAGGGGGTTCTCATCGACTTTGATAAGAAAAAATACATGGAATTCAATTTTGGACTATTTCATCAAATATCTCAGTTCATCAATGAACTTCGAGAGTTCCTCATTGAAAACAAAAGGTACACATCAGCCACTCTGTATTGAGGTTTTCTGTTCTATATACTGTTATTACCTCTCTCTCCATTCACAAATTGGTGGTGTTTCAATGTTGTCTTAAGATGATCATTTATTAGTTCTTTAATTACAAATAATGATTTGTTATGCATTTAGTGTATTTGAAAATACAATTTCACAAAAGTACTAGTCAAATTCTATGTTGCAGACCATTTCTATGCCCAAAATGCCATTTATTTGTCTCCAGTTATTTGCATGTTTGATATAACTTAATTATTAATTCAAGACTTTTGCACCTTTTGTGCCGATAGGTACTTTATTGTCGTTGATGACATATGGGAGATAGAGTCTTGGGAAACAATCAAACTAGCTATTGATGATGACAATAATTGTGGAGGTAGAATAATCATAACTACTCGTAAACTAGAAGTCGCCACAAAAGCCGCTGATGAAGTTTACAAGCTACAACCACTACCTTATGATAGCTCTAGAGAGTTATTCCACACAAGAATATTTGGTGATGGAGGAACATATATTGATAATCAGCCAAATGAGGTATACGATAAAATTCTAAAGAAATGTGGTGGTATACCATTGGCTATCGTCACCATGGCAAGTTTATTGGTGGGTAAACCATCT
Organism: Echinochloa crus-galli; assembly: GCA_900205405.1. NCBI lineage: Eukaryota > Viridiplantae > Streptophyta > Magnoliopsida > Poales > Poaceae > Echinochloa > Echinochloa crus-galli. The sequence goes on from OAMR01000683.1 coordinate 356,113, forward strand.
GACAAATGGTCTGAGATACATAAATCTATTGGTTTTGGGCTAAAAGATAACAAGGAAGCATCCATGGCCAAGATATTGTCGTTTAGCTACTATGACCTGCCTTCACATCTAAGGACATGCTTGTTATATCTATGTGCATTTCCTGAAGATTCTTTTATTGATAAGCATGGCTTGATTTGGATGTGGGCGGCTGAGGGTTTTGTCGGTGAGGAACATGGAACAAGATTATTTGAAATTGGAGAGGGATACTTCAATGATCTCATAAACAGGAGCCTGATCCAAGCGGTAGAGTCTGACGATTATGGTACCATTACTGGCTGTCGTGTTCATGATATGGTGCTTGATTTCATCAGGTCCATATCAAGTGAAGAAAATTTTCTCTCTGTATTAGACACTAATGATCAAGGCAGACTGCTACTGAGCAATAATGCACGTAGGTTAGCCCACCATAATTGGACCATGGGGCAGACTCATTCCGTTTTACCTAGAGTGAGGTCATTTATTGCTCGCGGGTGTGTTATTGAGACATGGGTCTCAGTTTCCAGCTTCACACTTTTACGTGTGCTAGCTATACAAGACTGCAAGCCAAGGGATGGCTCCAGTATCCGTGTTGAGCATCTGGGGCATTTGCTTCACTTAAGGTATCTCAGTTTACGTGGAACATGTATCGATAAGGTCCCCGAAGAAATAGGAGCTCTAAGGTTCTTGCAGACACTGGACTTGAGGCAGACCTTCATTTCAGAGCTGCCGTTGAGCTTCAGCTCGCTATCACAGTTAGTATGCCTGCATATTACGTTTGAAGGCATTCAAGGTAGAACTCGGGTGATTTCGGTGGAGAAGCTGACATCACTAGAGGAGCTGTCAATAGACGGCCGTTGCATTGGTGTGAAGGAGCTGGGAAGCCTGAGGGAACTCAGGGTGCTCCATGCTACTGTTTTTTACTACAATGAGGACAGCGTGAGAGATTTGGTGGAGTCTCTAGGCCATCTTTCCTCTCTGCAAAAGCTCCAGCATCTACATCTTAGAGAATGTATTAGATTTTATGGTTGTAGAACCACGTGGGAAGCAACAGGATTTTTCCTCCCGCGGCCTCTCCGACATTTGGCTTTGCATATGCCCGCCGTCTTCTCAAAGCTGCCATCATGCATCAATCCTCGGAGTCTTCCTAACCTCTCCCGCCTGGACTTGATCCTGAACCAAATGGATGAGCAGGACCTGAAAATCCTCGGCGGGTTGCCGGAGCTCTGTTATCTTCGTCTGAAATTGTTTTCCTCACCATCAGCCACAATAACTAGTGTCGATAGTGACAATGAGGCAGCTGGCTACTTCCCGAAGCTGAGGTTCTTGGAAGTGAACATGTCAATGGTCTTGCTCATTGCCAACAAAGAGAGCAAGAGTGTTTCGTTTCATCTATATGCTGGAGACGACAACATCATCTCGATGCCGTTTGGTTCTGACGATGAGTTACACAGTTGTTGTGACGATGATTATGATGAGTCGGAGGAGTCGCGGAGACCCATTATTCCCTCTGTTTCTGACGATGATGAGTTGCAGTACACAGAACCTTGCAGGGAACTCCAGCATGGATTGGCAGCACTAGCCTATTATTATTTGCTTGCATTCTTTCAACATGTTCTGGCATTTGTTGTAAAGAGATGGCCATTTGCCTTGATCTCCCATCGTACATCTGGCGGCCCTGTGAATGGCTCCGGCGACATCATTGCCATGCCCTCCGCCTCCGGATCCGGTGATGATGAAAACAAGGGCCCCATTTGTGGCAAAGGCGCAGCAGCACCACCTCCTCGTTTCATGCCAAGCCTGCAGGTGCTTCATTTTTGTGTCCGAGGACAGGCCTTACGAGACCATCGTTACTGCAACAACCTCGGCTGGGAACACCTCCCTTCGCTCCGTGAAATCAGCGTTATTATCAGCACGTGGCCGGATACTGCGGAGAATGTGGAGGCGGCACTGAAGCGTGCAGCCAACGTCCATCCCAACCGTCCTACAATTCGTACAGTGTCACACCCCAAAATTTTCCATTTTGATTGGTAAATAAGGCCGTGTTTAGACGGTGAATAGGGGTGGGGAATTGGGAGTTTGGGGTCACTGTAGCATTTCGTTTGTTTGTGTAAAAAATTATCCAAAAATTGATTATTAGGCTCAAAATGTTCGTCTCACGGAGTACAACAAAACTGTGCACTTAGTTTTTGATTTCATCTACATTCAGTACTCCATTCATGCTATGACATTATGATGTGATGGGACTCTTCTTTTTGCATAGTGAACTTTGAGGTTGCTTTTTGAGAACTAAACACGGGCTAAATAATGCTACTGAATACAATGATTTTTGTTATATTTCAAAAGTTTTCCAATATTTATATAATTATAAAATTATATAGTGTATTTTCCAGCCCGATGTATCGCCTACAATTCGCTAGGCACCGCCCTTGTATTTTCCGCAACTGCCGCAGCACCTTGCGTGCCCTAGTTCACGCCCTGCGCCGCCAAAAAAGCTTGGAGCTGCCGCCGTCGTCTGAACTCATGGCCGACAAGCTGAGTCATCGTAACCATCGCCGCTAGCGATCTCTCATCGTAGGTGAGCACGTGAACATGATCGCCATCTCTTGCTCATTCTGTTTTAATTGCTGCTCACCCATCTCTGGTCTCTCCTAGCGCCGATTATTCGCCATCTACACCATCCAGCTACTAAGCTGTGGGGCAAGCCGATGCCGCCATAACCAACCCGGCCTCCGCGCGCTCTGTCCCCATCTCGCGTCCTTACACCGCCACTCGGAGATCGGATCAGATCGATGGAGCACCGCCGCCAGTCACTTGCTCGCCGATTCGACGCCACCAAGCTGCATATATATATGACCTGCATGTGTACGTAGTGCTCCCTCCGTTCTGAAAAAACTGACGTTTAGGGCAGCGACACGGTCTCGAAAACACAACTTTAACCTCTTGTTATTATAAAAATATATTTATCAAAGAGTGATATATGTATATTTTTATAAAAGTATTTTTCAAGATAAAACTATTCATATAGTTTTCACATTTACGTGTGCTAGCTATAGAATACTGCAAACCAAGGGATGGCTCTAGTATTCGCGTTGAGCATATGGGGAATTTGCTTCACTTAAGGTATTTTAGTCTAAGGGGAACACGTATCGATAAGATCCCGGAAGAAATAGGAGCTCTAAGGTTCTTGCAGACGCTGGACTTGGGGGCAACCGACATTTCAGAACTGCCGTTGAGCTTCAGCGTGCTATCACAGTTAGTATGTCTGAATATTATGTTGCGCTTTGGCCCTCTTGGTATAGAGATGGATTCTCTGGAGAGGCTGACATCACTAGAGGAGCTGACAGTATATAGCCGTTGCATTGTTCCGAAGGAGCTGGGCAGCCTGAGGGAACTCAGGGTGCTCCAAGCTACTTATCATAACTACGTTGAGGAGAGCGATGAAGATTTGGTGAGGACCAGGTGTGTCCGAGGACCAGTGGATGGTCGGTTCTCAGTGTGATGAGTGATTGACAACGTGGTGTTGGACTGACTCTTGGCCTAGTATTGCAGGTGTTGGTGCGACTTGGTTTGCGTTGGTGCAGGTGAAGAACAAGTGCGAAAGGTCTTAGGAGAGACAAGTAGGCTTGGTTCGAGGGACCCGGTGGCCAGACGGGATCAAGTGCAGTCAACATGGTGCAAGAAGAGCAAGACGAGGTCGTGGACTTGGAGCCGGTGCAAGGTGGCGGCTAATGACCGAAGCTTGTACGCGGGGTTTGATGGTTGGGCCACAAAACCATCGGAGGAGGGTTTCTCGGTTTGGGCCTCAAAACCGAGTCCGAAGGCCCAACGTGACGGATGGTGTTCCGGGCGCGTTCGGGAAGCTTCGAGGCGGTGGACGCGTGGCGGGATCCGGGAGCTTGCGTAGAAGCTAAGCAAGGCCGGATGGACGGCGCGTACCAGCCGGAGGAGATGCCTGTGAATTTACTGCTTTGCCCCTGCGGGCGTGTATCGTAGAAATTAGCAGTAGAGTAGTCCAGTCATTTTCCCCCCAGGACTTGGTATAAGTAGGGGTGGAGGGGATGGCATCTTTATTGCTCTTGCCCTAGTTCATTTGCTCTTCCCTTCTCTCTCTCTAGCTTCTCTCTCTAGGCTAGCCAATGAGCATCAACGATTCATCTTAGCGGGAGGATGTCGGGTGGTTGCTAGCCTTGTATAGATTGTGACCTCTGTGTTTGTTAATCTATGAGCTAGTTTGAATCATCTCCTTCTATTTTCCCGAGTTCGTTTTTGTGTCATTTTCGTTCGTGCTTTGATTCTTCGTTTCTAGTCCGTTTGGGCCCGGATTTGTTTGTGGAGATCATAAGTGAGTGCCTTGTGCCTCTTTGTGTGTGATCTTGACTCCTCAAACGCCGGGAATCGGGCTTGATTTGAAGTTTTGTGGATGAACTCGTGGTTAGGACATAGTTCGTGTGATCCGCGATTTCTCAATTTGTATGGCGTTAGAGGCCGAGATTTTTGGGGCATATCTTCTCCTTAGGGTGCTAATCATCTCCCCAAGATCTTGTCTCAAGAGCTCTAGCCGTTTGAGAGATCTGGTGATGGATTTGGGAGAGGAATCCCGCGAGTTACTGTAGTTGTTCTTCCTGTTCGTCCGACGACTTTTACGGACGGTCCGCGCGATCTTGTCGGACGGTCCGTTGTCACCGCGGACGGTCCGCACCTGCTTGGCGGACGGTCCGTGTGGCCTGTTGTTTTTGCCGAGTGACGTTTTTGGCTAAGTCTTTTCTCGGACGGTCCGCGTGACCACCTCGGACGGTCCGCGACACTGGCGGACGGTCCGTGGTAGGAGCTCGGACTGTTTGCTCGAAGTGCTTGGAGGTACTGGAAATTTGAGTTGTTTTTCAGACGGTCCGCCGTGCCCTGACGGACGGTCCGCCGTGTCCGGTCGGACGGTCTGCCGTGACCTGACAGACAGTCCGCCGCATCCGCGGACAGTCCGCTTGTTCTGTGCGGACGGTCCGCTGTGCTCTGACTGACAAGTGTTCATTCGATCTTCTTGAGTTGCTTCCGCTAGTTGTTGTTGATCGACGCTTGTTCCTTAGATTGGTAGATCCATTGTGACTACGCGATCTAGACAAGTTTGTGAGGTTTTCCCGAGTTGTGAATTTGAGATATAGGCCAAGTTTCGAAAGAAATTTTCATTGGCTCCCATTCACTCCCCCCCTCTCTGGTCGCCATATCGGTCCTTCAATTGGTATCAGAGCCGGTTACGGATCTTCGTGATTCTAACCAGTCTTAAGATCCAAGGATGGCGTACGCCGGAAAGGGTTCGGGTCCTCCTCTCTTCGATGGGAAGAATTACCGGATGTGGTCGGTTCGCATGGGAGCTTTCCTCCGAAGCAAGGGACAGTTGATATGGGATATCACTCTTGATTCTTATATCATCCCTGCTTCGAGAGAGACACAGATTGCTAAGGACAAGTTTGAGGCGAATGCAAAAGCCGTTGACTTCTTGTTCAAAGCGCTTGACGAGCATGAGTTCAATCGTGTGATCGATGAGCATGTTGCTTGGAAGATTTGGCAAAAGTTGGAGATTGCTCATGGAGGTGATAGTGGGGTTAAGGCTCGGCTCTTTTCGACTTACCGGAGGGAATATGAGAACTTCTCTCATTTGTCCGGTGAGTCAATTGATGCCATGTTCCAGAGGTTCACCGTGATTGTGAACAACATGAGAGCCAACATTATCAACCTTCCTTATACAGATCATGATATGGCTTTGAAGCTTTTACACTGCTTGGACATGTCTCTATGGGGCACTAAGGTTGAGGCAATCATGGAGTCGGTGAGCTATCTGACACTCACAGTCGATGGGTTGTTCTCAAAGCTCAAGTCCTCAGAGGTTGATAGGCTAGCTAGAGCCAAGCTTGAGAACCCGACTGATCCACATAGTCTGGCACTCATGAGTGGTTCTAGTTCTAAAACTGGTGCTAACTCTTCACGGCAATTTGCTTTGTCTTTGCTTGTGTCTTTGCCAGATGAGGAGTTCGAGGTGCTGAGCGAAGAGGATCTCGCGTTGCTCACCAAGAGGTTCGGGCGCATGTATGAGAACCGCAAGAGTACAAGGCGCTTTGGGAGTACATGCTACAGGTGCGGCAAGATGGGACACTTCATCACCGAGTGTCCGGAGCCAGCAGAGCCGGACCGCAAGCACAAGCACCGGTCGAGGGACGATCACAAGAAGCACAAGTACAAGGACAAGGACAAGAAGAAGCATGGTGACAGCAAGCACAAGCACAAGCACAAGCACAAGTACAAGCGCAAGGAACGAGCCATGGTGGCCGGGGCGAGCGACGTCGACACAAGCTCAAGCAGCTCTTCATCGAGCTCAAGCAGCGACGATGAAGATCAAGGTCGACGCCGGAGGAACGAGAACTTCAATGGCTTGGCGTGCATGGCATCCCGAGGCTTCTGTACCATGGCGCATAACTCCGACAACAAGAAAAGTGCAAGAGAAGACTCCGAGTCAGAGTCTGAGGATGAGGTAAATCAAGATCCCAAATTCTTGTTAGGGGAGAATGTTAGGTTGAATGAATTGCTTGATAATCGTGATGATGTGCTTCGTAAGACCAACAAGGAGAAGAGGGAGTTTAGATCGTTGCTTGGTGAGTCTAAGGAAAAAGTTGTTGAACTTGAGTCTTTGCGAACTTGAATCCCTGCTTGTTGTGTCTAATGAACAAATTGCTCAACTTGAATTATCACTTGCTAAATCACAATCTGAAATTGATGCTTTGAAAATTGCTCCTGTTGTTTCTGATGAGCATACTTGCAATGATTGTGATGTTGTGATGAATGATTTGGTTGAGCTTAAGAAAAAGCACATGTCTCTGGTTGAGAAATTTGATTCTCTTGTTGTTGAGCGTGATGAATTGAGATCTCGATCTGCTTTGCTTGGAGCTTGTACTTCTTGCCCTGCTTTGTATGCTCAACTTGATGATGCTCTTGCTAAAATCAAATTTCTTGAATGTCCTGTCAAATCTCCTGCATGTGCTATCTGTGATAAAAATGCCTTGAAGAACATTGAAATTGAGCATCATATGAACCGTGTGCAAAATGAGAATGATGAGTTGAGGCGGTGTTTGGGTTGGTTGTCGGGTCGAGAGCCCCAGTTGAGCATGTTGATGGCTCAGTTCAAGCGAGCTGATAACCAGGGGCTTGGCTCTGAGACGGTGGTTAAGAATGAGGGAATGATCTGTGAGGGTGTGCCATTTCCTCCACAAAAAACCCCAGCCAAAAACACCTTTGACCCTAAACCCAACCACCTCAGAAACAAACTCGACACTCTTCTTGATCCACCAGCTTCTACCACTCCAGCCAACAATTTCCAAAAGCGAGTGATCTTCGTGGGAGAGTCGAGTGGTCTCAAACCTAGTGAGAAGCCAGGGCCAAAAGAAAATCCAAAGCCAAAACCAGTCTGTTACCACTGTGGCTTTTGTGGTAAGGATGGTCACCAAGAGGAGTTCTGCTTCAGGAAGAAGAGAGAGATGAGGCGTGAGAAGGAGATGGGTAACCGGGACAGGTACCGCTCTTCTCATAGCGTACCTGAGCCTCGTGCACCCTTGCCTAGGGGTGGTGGTTTTGCTCCTCGTGGGAGAGTTCCTTAGAGGCATGGTGATTTCGCCAGGCGTCCTCCTCCTCGTGGTCAGTATGAGGTTAGGAGAGACAACCGTGGCTTTGGATACCGGAGGGATTTTGGACCGCGCTTTCCCCCGCGTGGTGTTCCTCCGGTTAGGCGTGAGAGGTTTCCACGGGTTGATAGGTTTGGTAGAGTGGATTTTGCTAACCCCTCTTTTGAGTAGATGGCTCAGCACTGGTTTGACTCTTTCTGTTCTAACCCCAGTGTTGAGTCGTTTGCTCATTCTCGATCTCGCTTCTTATTGTGCAGGTGGGAGGCTTGAGGAACTTGTGGTTGATTGACTCCGGTTGCTCTCGACACATGACCGGAGATCAAAGGTGGTTCTCAAGTCTCACCCCGGTGATGACAAGGGAGTACATCACTTTTGGGGATAATGGTAAGGGTAGAGTGCTCTCAGAAGGAGATATTCAGGTGAATGAGAAATTTGTGTTGAAGCGTGTTGCTCTCGTCAAGCCACTTGGCTTCAACTTGCTTTCAGTTTCTCAATTGCTTGATGAGGGTTTTGACGTCCGCTTTGTTAGTGGTGCTTCTCGGATTCTTGATTCTCGAAGTGATCTTGTTTGCATGATCATTCCCGAGAGTCAAGTTTTCGTTGCTGATTTCTCAAAGTCTTTCGGTGTTGCTCGCTGTCTCGTTGCTGGTTCCTCTTCCGAGCTTTGGAAGTGGCATAGGAGATTGGGTCACTTGAGCTTCGACTTGCTCTCTCGTTTGAGCAGTCTTGACCTTATCCGAGGATTGTCCAAGCTTCGGTTTGAGAAGGATTTAGTGTGTGCACCTTGTAGGCATGGCAAGATGGTCGCTACTTCCCACCCACCTTTGACTGATGTGATGACTGAGCATCCTGGGGAGCTTTTTCATATGGACTTGGTTGGTCCAGCTCGCGTTCGCTCAGTCGGTGGGAAGTGGTATGTCCTTGTGATCGTGGACGACTATTCTCGCTATACCTGGGTGTATTTCTTGGCGACTAAGAATGAAACATTTGGTTTTGTTCGAGATTTGATCTTGAGGATGAAAAATGAGAGAAATGGTGATGCCATACGAGCTATACGCAGTGACAATGGCACGGAGTTCAAGAACGCTCATTTTGAAACCTTTTGCCGTGATCTTGGTCTTGACCATCAGTTCTCTTCGCCTTATGTTGCTTGTCAGAATGGAGTTGTGGAAAGGAAGAATCGGACCATTTGTACCATGGCCAGGACGATGCTCGATGAGCATAGGACTCCTAGGAGGTATTGGGCCGAGGCGGTGAACACCGCGTGTTATGTGTCAAATCGGATTTTCCTTCGTGCATTCAAGAAGAAGACTTGCTACGAGCTTTTTCATGGGAGAACCCCCAAAGTGAGTCACTTTCGAGTTTTCGGTTGCAAGTGCTTCATTCTCAAAAAGGGAAATCTAGATAAGTTTGAGTCTCGGTCTCATGATGGCATCTTCCTTGGTTATGCTAATCATTCTAGAGCATATCGTGTGCTCAATCTTGCAACTAACCAAATCATGGAGACTTGCGAAGTAACATTCGACGAGACAATTCCGTGTAGCTCTGTTTCCTTTGAGTGTGCAGGTGATGAAGAGATGGGACAGCCAATCTTTGAAGACAAGGATGCGGATGATGAAGAGGAGGATGGAGATGACTCTCCTCCAATGGCGCTTGTACCTACTACTTCCACTACGACCACTACGGATGATGATGGTCCATCTACCACCTTGACAACAACTCAAGTACATGGAGGTCAAGTGGAAGCAACTGTTGAGGGGGAGGCGATTTCAACACGTGAGGCACCAAGACACATTCAAGCTCGCCATCCACCCTCAGGAATGATTGGAGACATCGACGAACGAACTACACGGTCAAGGTCAAGAAACTCTTCTCACTTTGCTCATTCTGCTTTTGTAGCGTCTTTTGAGCCCAAGGATATTAGACACGCTTTATCTGATGCGAATTAGGTCAATGTCATGCACGAAGAGCTTGAAAACTTTGAGAGGAATGAGGTGTGGTAAGGGGTTTGTGATGGACACCGTTGATAAGACCTTGTTCCTGCTTCGTGTTGGCAAAGACATCTTGATCGTTCAGATTTACGTGGATGATATTATCTTTGGTGGCTCCTCTAATGCTCTTGTTGCAAAGTTTTCCGAAGATATGAGCTGGGAGTTCGAGATGTCGATGATGGGAGAATTGCAGTTCTTTCTTGGACTACAAATCAAGCAAGTCAAGGACGGGACGTTCGTGCATCAAGCGAAGTACACCAAGGACATGCTGAAGAAGTTTGACATGAGCGACGCCAAGCCGATGTCAACACCGATGAGTACAACTACGGCTTTGGACGCTCATGAAGACGGAGAACCCGTGGACCAGAAGGAGTACCGGAGCATGATCGGCTCCCTCCTCTACTTGACGGCAACGAGGCCGGACATACAGTTCAGTGTGTCTGTGCGCTCGTTTTCAGGCTTCACCGAGGACTTCACATCGGCAGGCTGTCAAGAGGATATTCAGGTACTTGAAATACACTCCTGATTTGGGTCTTTGGTATTCTGCCTCCTCGACACTCACACTTCACGGATACTCCGATACTGATTTTGCTGGGTGTCGTTTGGATCGCAAGTCTACCTCGGGTCAGTGTCAGTTTATTGGTTCTTCTTTGGTCTCTTGGTCTTCTTGCAAGCAGTCTAGCGTTGCACAGTCCACTACAGAAGCCGAGTATGTAGCTGCCGCTAGCTGCTGTTCCCAGCTCCTATGGATCATGTACACCATGAGTGACTTTGGCTTGAGCTTTTCCCATGTTCCACTTCTATGTGATAGCACAATTGCCATTAGTGTTGCCAAAAATCCTGTGCTTCATTCCAAAACCAAGCATATAGAAGTGAGATACCATTTCTTGAGAGACCATGTTGAGAAAGGACACATTGAACTATCCTATGTCCCAACCCAAAACCAACTAGCCGACCTGTTCACAAAACCACTTGACCAAGCCACCTTTGCCCGCTTGCGAGGAGAGCTTGGTGTGTGTTGCCCTTTTTGAGTTGGTTTTGGAGCTCACTTTGTAACATATGTACATCATGTATCATATTTTGCATTTTGTATTTTAGAGCAAGCTTCTCTCATATGGATTGATTACTCTAATCTGCTACTTGTGAACTAGTGGGTATGCTAGTAGTTCTGTGTGGTTGTTTAGCCAAGTCCCTGTAATCACTGTTTTCTACAAATATGAGTTTGCTAAATCTTGGACTCTCACCTTTGAGCAAATGATTTACCATGTGCTGTTCTTGCCTAGGTGATTGATCTTGCTTAGGTTGTGCTTAGGAGTCTTTGTCTTACAAATTTGGGTCAAAGACCGGCTATCACTATGAATGTTTAGCCCATAGGTTGACTTGTGGAGAGACATAAGTCTCTTTCTGCCGCAAAGGAATTTCATGTACCAATATGCAAAAATCTGAAAAAGAAATGCTCATGCTTGACAAAACTTGCTATTCATGTCATTTGTGCTATATTGAATATGTTTTTGGGTGCTAAGCCGTTGCAAGCTGTCTACCATAGAGAAGTCTCTATTGTTAGAAGTAGACACTTGGCACGGTATGCTTTGACATGACATGAGTTAGTCCATGGGTGTTTATAGTGATCTTTTGCTAAGAATGGATGACTTTGTTCAATCTTTGTTTGATCATGTTTATCTTGGTTTGAATCACTCATGGCTATGATTTTGCTCATATGGTGAGAACTCCTGCTAAAATTGATTCATTTGCACTCAAATTGATCAAATGCCTATTCTATGTTCAAATCTTGTTGGCAACGCTTCTACACCTTCTAGGACTGTCTTGCTTGCCTAGTAGCTCTCTTGTAGCATTTTAGAGTGCTTTGTGCATATTTGAGAAGCTTTAGGTCACTGTTCTTTCCATTTCATACCTTGATGGTTGCATTAACAACAAGGGGGAGAACATATTGTGCATTTTTGACATACTGTGCATTTGGGGTGCATTTTGGGCTTTGTGCATCTGGGAGAACATAAGAGGGATACTCAGTTCAGGGGGAGAACTTGAGTTTGCATGCAATTGTTCAGGGGGAGCGTGCATTGTCTTGCAATTTGCTCTTTTGCCTGGAGTTTGTTGTCTTGGTTGTGTTGAGCCTTTGCCCTTGTCTTAGGGGACCGAGATCTTCTCTTTCGAGTGACTTGTTCTTGGCTTGTTCGTTGCTTTAAGTCACTTGATTGAGGTTTCTTTTCTTTTCTGCTTTTCTTTTTTTCTTCTTCTGTTTTCTTTCTTGCTACTATGGTTACATTATGTGTGTTGTCAATGCACTCATCAAGGGGGAGATTGAGGACCAGGTGTGTCCGAGGACCAGTGGATGGTCAGTTCTCAGTGTGATGAGTGATTGACAACGTGGTGTGGACTGACTCTTGGCTTAATACTGCAGGTGTTGGTGCGACTTGGTTTGCGTTGGTGCAGGTGAAGAACAAGTGCGAAAGGTCTTAGGAGAGACAAGTAGGCTTGGTTCGAGGGACCCGGTGGCCAGACGGGATCAAGTGCAGTCAACATGGTGCAAGAAGAGCAAGACGAGAGTTTTGTGTGCGGGGGAGTCCCGTCCCACTGATGACGTTTCTACTGATTTGGTATCCGCGAATCGTGATATGTTTTGCTTATCTTTTAAGGCTGAAAATATCTTTTCAACAGCTGTGGTTGTGCGTCCTGACTCGTGTTCGGCAAGATCATATCTTTTTAATTGGAACATGGAGAACCACCCAGGAAAATAGTACAACCATGAGTGCCATTTTAGTCAAAATAAGTTTTTGTTGCATTCATGCTGTTGCATATATTTTTGGTTGCTAGTAAATCAAATTGGAATTTAAATTCTGTTTAAATTCAAATTTGATTTGCATTTGTTTGAGTTTTAGAAAAGTTTAAATCTGTTAGAGTTCGATTTCGGCCCTTCTAGTCTCGGCCCAGTCCAAGTTTGCCCCCTGATCTCTTCCAGCCGCTTACTTTTCTTCCCCGGCCTTTTTCTTTTTCTTCTTGGGCCGAATTCCTTCCTGTGCAAGCTCGGCCCGTTCTTTTCGGCCCGTTACCGGCCCGACTCGCTTCGCCCTTTCTTTTTCTCCCTCTTGCACTCACTGACGCGTGGGCCCCGGTGTCAGTTTCACCTTCTTCCTCCCGTCCGACCGGGACTCTTCCACCCGAGTCCGTGTCGCCGCCGTCGCCGTGTCCTACTCAAGTACGTGCGCTTGGCTGAGCCCCTGCTCCGCATCTATATAAGCACCCGCCGCCCGCAATCTATTCCCATCAACTCGAGCTTCGAAATCCCGAGCCGCCATCGCCGCCTTCGCCGCCCGCCATTGCCGGCGAATCGCCACTGTCGTTGCTCGTCGTGGAGGTTCAAGGCCGCCAGGAGTTTCATCTCGCCGTCGCGCGTCGAATCTGCAGCTTCTCGTCGAAGTTCGGCTGCCATAGCTTCTGGTCCGTGTTAACCCGAGCGCCGCCGCCGCCGTGTTCGTCGCCGGGCATCGTCGTCGCTCTTCCCCTCGTCGAGAACCAACCCTGTGAGTTCGCCATTATTCCCCCTTGCTTCCCGTCCGATTCCCGTCGCGATGGGTGCACCGTAGCTAGGTTTCGGTGTACTCCGGCGATGCGCCGTCGCGCGCACCTCTCGCCGCCGCCGCGTCTGTCGTCGCCGACGACCCCTCTTCGGCCGATCCGTTCCCAGCCACACGATCGCGATCGAACGGCCAGATTAATTCCGATCCGAGTCAAATAAAAGGAAATACCGGTCAACAGTGGTAGTTTTGCAAAGAAGCCCCTGAGTTTTCTGGAAATCAACCCGCAGTCCAATTTTATACGAAAATAATTACAAATAGGTCCTTTTTCTTCTGTTTTAGCCCCTGGAAGTTTTAAAACTTTGCCAGTAAGTCCCTAGACCTTAGAAAAATCATATCTTTCACGTTTTAACTCCGTTTTAATCCGTTCTTGTTGCGTTAGCTTCGTATCAACTTAAACTACGCGTTAGTACTGCTATTTACACCATATTTTATTTCTGAAATTTATTTATTATTAATTTGATTAAAGGACTATGGGGAGCATTCCCCAGTTGACAAGACTCGCACGTAGGACCCTTATGAAATGGGGCGGCTGCGGCAGCGAGCCAGCCTGTCCACATGTTTACTCCGTTGGATTCAAATTTTACGGTGCTCGTAATGCTAATGTTAACATAATTATCATTCATTAGTTTTCTGAATAAAATATAAATAAGTTCCATCTTGATTTTTGTAAAGTGTTATTAATTTGATTAATAATTACTTAAATAGCTCTTTGAGATTAAACTCCGGCTTTTCATAAATAAATGTTAACTTTGATAAATATTGACTTAAATGTGTTACAGTTATAATACTGACTAATTCAACTCCGTTCATAAAGTTTCGGATTGTTGGTCTTGACTTGCTGTCTGTACTTTTCTTGCTATGTTTTCTTCAGGGATATGACCATCTTATCGGATACCTCGCGTACCTGATCAGATGGCGCCGGTGATCATTGGGATTCCATATCCCAGGGTCCTCCTTCTGTGGGGACGTTGTCGGCGCAGATGGCGCCACCGGTATCCGCGGCAGCTGGTATTGCTGGGGGATCTGGCTCGGCGGCCGTGGCCACTGTGACCACCATTCCAGAGACTACAACCCTAGGTATAACTTTGATGTAACTTGGATTAAGGTTATATTTAGATTTCATATGTTTTCATAGATCACTGTTACTTGGTTTAAATGGTTATTAACTAGTGTTTCTAATTAAAGCCAACCTAGGATAGATCACTGTTACTTGGTTTAAATGGTTATTAACTATTGTTTCTAATTAAAGCCAACTTAGAAGTTTTACTTCCAAGTAATTTGATTAATAAACCTTTAATGTGGCTTTGTTCTAGTGTTTTTGTTTTGCTTATTAATTATCTATCTATTAAGTTTTCTCTATAAAATATGATTAAGTTATAGTTCGGATTTTAATAAGCTTGTAAAATTGATTAATGAGTATTAAACTAGATTTCAAACTAAAAGGTGATTAGCGTCAAATTTAATGCTTTCTTAAAATGAGTATTAATTTGTGTGAATGTCAACGTAAAGGTGTTTTATTAATAGTCTTAATGAGTATTAATTTGTGTGAATGTCAACATAAATGTGTTTTATCAATAATATTGATTAGTTCAACATGGTCAATAAAAGTTAATCAATTAGATGCTCGCATCTGTTTTTAATACTAAAGTTATGTGTTTAATTACATAATGTCGGCAGAAGAAATAGTTATAAATAAAATACATTCTTGGTTTCACATATTTAAATATAATTAAATCAATTTCCAGGAAATAGTCTCTTATATATGATTTTATCAAATTAAAATTTATAAAGCGTATAGTGTTTCCTTTTATAATCTAAAGTCTTCCGCTAGTTTTAAGTTTTCAATCGTGGTTCTGTTCTCAGCCTTTCCTATGCCTCTAAACCCAATCCTGGTAGTGCACCCTACGTTTCTCACTTAGTCCTTATTATGTTTTGCCAATCAACTGTCTCCAATATCTATCGCATCCTATAAATTCATCGGCCAGTGTTCCAATGCCCGCAGCACTCTTTTCTGCAATCCTAACGCTAGTCCATCTTTTCTGAGCCATATCACTAAGTTTGAGTATAGATCTTTTCTTATGTTGTGGTTTCTCTGCAAATCAATATTATTTTAATTTTTAACTTTATATTGCTTCAATGATATGGTGTGAGTTACTATGTCATTGTATTGTAATATAAAATTAAATTATTAAAGTAATATATTATTGTTTGAGATCCATGTATTCATAAATCCTCTATACGTGTGATATTCCTTGTGCCAATTAAAGCTCTGCTTTGGAACCTTCACGCCTCGACCTTGATCTCTGATCTTCGTGGTCCTTAGGTTCTCGTAACCATAGTAACGAGCCCTATCCGTTAGTACGCTCTTTTAAAATTTTTCTTTGTGTATCAATAAATGCTGCTCAAAAGAGAATATTGTTGTGAAGAGTTATGAAGTTGGTGCTAAAGTCTAGGCGTACGCAACCCCCAGTCGACTGCCTGTAAAGATTGGAGCCTTCATTTCCAAGATACGTTGTTTACTCTTATAGACTCGTAAGTCATTTATTTAGTTTATTATATGTGATACTGCATCTTTTATTCACTACTGGTTTACTGTATGTATGAAACTTGATCCTGGCATACATACAGTGTACACTCGGTTTGTTTTCTGGAACCGGGTGTGACATTTGTCCTCCCGTGGCATCTCCGACATTTGGCTGTGAAAGTTCTAGAATTCTCCAAGCTGCCGTCATGCATCAATCATTGGAGTCTTCCTAACCTCTCCCACTTGGAATTGACCCTGGAACAAGCGGATGAGCAGGACCTGAAAATCCTCGGCGGGTTACTTCCCTAAGCTGAGGTTCTTCAGGGTGGTGAAGTGGTCAATGGTCCTGTTCCTTGCCAACAAAGAGGACAAGAGTGTTTCATTTCATCTGTGGGGTAGAGAACACAACATCTCCATGCCGTTTGGGTCTGACGACGACGATGATGATGAATCAGAGTCGCAGAGACCAATTATTCCCTCTGGTTCTGACGATGATGAGTTGCTGCAATACAGACGACGACTCAGGAGGGAACTCCAACATGGATTGGCAGCACTGGCCTGGTATTATTTGCTTGCTTTCTTTCAACATGTTTTGGCATTTGTTGTAAACAGATGGCCATTTGCCTTGATCTCCCATCGTGGCTCCGGCAGCCCTGGGAATGGAGAGCTACACGACGACATTGCCATGGCCTCTGCCTCCGGATCCGGTGATGATGAAAACAAGGGCTCCATTTGTAGCAAAGGCGCAGCAGGACATACTCGTTTCATGCCAAGCCTCCAAGTGCTTGCATTCCGAGTCTGGGACCATCGTTACTGCGACAACCTCGGCTGGGAACACCTCCCTTCGCTCCAGGAAATTGAGGTTAATATCCGCGGCTGCCCATCTGTTGTTGATATCGTGAAGAATTTATCACTTCTGCCATTAAAGAATTAAAGAAATATCCTAATTGGAGGCTCCGATTGGAGCTTCCATGTTAATTCTCACGTGAAGCGCTAGAAAAAAAGATAAATTCTTACAAAAATCAGAAACATCTACCCATCAATTTAATATATCATAATTATTATAACCGTTAGATCTATTCTATTTTAAAAAAATATCCACCTTTACCATTATACATTTTTTAGTCTAAAATAACCCCATATATTTACTTCAAAATTTCCCACTTCTACAATTAAAGAAATATCCTCCCGAGAGCCCCTCTAGATACCGGCAAAAAAGTAAATAGCCCTACGAACCAATCGAGCCTAACCTTTGTCCTGCCCCTTCTTTTATATTTTATTTAACTCCAAAAAATAGTCTAAAATATCCTACCGATCACAACTACGATATCATAGCTGATCTCCCCGTAGCTCCTTAATCTCTAGAGTGAATCTTGCTAAACTCTCCATCCTAGAGTAACTAACCCTTGGTTCCGTAATCTCTCTCACCGCCACCAGAGTGGAGCTTGGTGGTTAACTCTGGGGAAAAACTGCTCCGGTTGCATAAAGTGAAGCGGCGCAACAAGGATTGAAAGAGGACCATTGGTGCTGGCTGATTTGATCCGTCCCCTGCTACAACGACCTCGCAAGAAAACTACCGCCATGGATATAACAACAACGAGAACTCCAACTTTGGTGTCTGTTTGCGAAGGGCTGCAAAATTATACCACCACGATGAACAAGGTCTGTGAAGTGATGTTTGATTTGATTGCATGCATAGATGGCTACATACAATTTATATATCCTCAGAAAATAGTTGTGCTCAAATGAACTCATGCACATCATCAATATATAATTCTATCAGCGACTACTGAGTTATTATATATTTTTTAGTTCTAGATTACGAGGAAAACGGACCTTGTCAATCTGATTTCTGGTCATTTTTTCTAAAGTTCAACGGAGGGGAAGATAATTTCCCCACCTGATTCATTGCATTGGGGAACAATTACAGAATAGTACCGCACCAGAGTTACATGACACGGCCAATTTTGCCATTTTCAATGTTAAATTGCCAATTTCATAAAATCAGCGTGTTGTAGCTAATTTTCACTATGATAGGCAAATTTTGCTACATATATATTAAATTACTCACATATACTCTATATTTGTGTTGCATACATATTCCAATATTCTAGAATATTTCCCGTCAAAAAAATATTCTTGAATAGAATTGTGGCATTAATTTCCTAACTAGAAATACAAACAACAATAAAGAACAATTGTTGACCTAAAATAACTAGAAAGGGCATAGAAAGAAAATGTACACACAAAGAATATATCATGAAAATGTACACACAAAGAAAATGTACACACAAAGTTAGAAATCATCCTCAACAAATCGCCGCTGAAGTTTCTCAATCGAATACACAGGTAACTTCAAAGTTGGAACACAGATTTTTTATGCTTATTTTCATCAATCAATAAACAATATAGAAATATTTTATTGTGCGTTATTTAAGGATCCATGTAGAATCCATTTGGCATTCATGCATCTCCGATATTTGGCTGTGCGTGGTGTAAAATTCCCCAAGCTGCCATCATGCATCAGTCCGTCGTGTCTTCCTATCCTCTCCCACCTGGACTTGAGCCTAAGAAAATTGGATGAGCAGGACCTGAAAATCCTCGGCGGGTTGCCGGAGCTCCGTTTTCTTTATCTGAATTTGTTGTCCTCATCAGCCACAATAAGTAATATCGACAGTGACAATGAGGCTGGTGGCTACTTCCCGAAGCTGAGGTTCTTCAGGGTGAGGTCGGCAATGGTCCTGTTCCTTGCCAACAAAGAGGACAAGAGTGTTTCATTTCATCTGTGGGGTGGAGTAGACAACATCATCTCCATGATGTTCGGGTCTGAGGATGCATATGAGTCAGAGAGTTGCTGTGACGATGCTGATGAGTCGCAGAGATCCATGCCCTCTGTTTCTGATGATGAGTGTCAATATAGACGACACGGGAAACTCCAGCATGGATTGGCAGCAGTAGCCTATTATTATTTGCTTGCTTTCTTTCAACATGTTCTGGCATTTGTTGTAAAGAGATGGCCATTTTCCATGATTGACATGCCCTCTGCCTCCGGATCCGGTGATGACGAAAACAAGGGCTCCATTTGTGGCAAAGGCGCAGCAGCACCACCTCCTCGTTTCATGCCAAGCCTCCAAGTGCTTAAGTTTCATGTCCGCGGACAGGCCTTACGAGACCATCGTTACTGCAACAACCTCGGCTGGGAATACTTGTCTTCGCTCCGGAAAATCATATACATGATCAAATACATGATCAAAACGAAAATTAGTTGTATAATTGGTACTTTCATTCACAGCCCATTGACGCTCCAAAATTGTATGCACTGCTGAAAAGTGTTTTCTACAGTTGCATCGGTTAGTATGAAAATTAGCAAATAACTCTAAAGTTGTATGTACTACTCTTTTGTTTTATATAAAAAGGTATGTTTCAAAATAGCAGAATTTCAAACTTAGGGTGTGTTTGGGTGAGCTGCTTTTGGCTTTGGCTTTTCAAAAATGCTAGTAGCCCAACCAAAGGGGTTGGATGCCACCAAAAGTCAAAGTCAAAAACAGTTTTTTGCTAGATCATTTCTGAAAGCAGGTATGGACGAGCTTTTTCGGGCTTTGGCTTTCGCAAGTTTGAAGAAATTATCTACATACATATATGTATGTATATATATGTATGTGTATATATTATATGATATTTATTTATTTATATACATATATCTATATAAATAAATAATATATATGCATAAATAGTTATAAATATATAAATATACATGTATAAGATATATCTTATGTATATTATGTGTTTATTTATTTATATTTTATTGTATAAGATATATATGTATTTTATTTATATATGTACACATATATATATATTTATCTATTTATTTATATATATGTATATATATCTTATATTATATATATGATATAAATAAATAATATTATATATATATAATTATGAACAACTATGTATATATTTAGTTTTATGTATATATAACTATATATATGTGTATTTATGTACGTATATACACATGACAAGTAGGGTGTGCTAGTAAGTTTCCAAAAAACCACAGCTATTATACCAAACGGCTTTCAGCTTTATCACAGCTCATAGCCCACAGCAGCTTTTTTCACAACCACATCCCACAGCAGCTTTTTCCACAGCCACAGCCCAACCAAACACACCCTCAGTAAATTGAGTTTCTCCGTTTCGAGGAGCACAACATAGTACTGTTTTGTTTTCCAACTACTTTATGGAAGGTCAAACCGCGCTCTGAGAAAGAGGTGCGGGATGCAATATTTCAAATGAAGCACAATAAAGCTCCAGGGTCAGATGGGTTCCCGGCTGAGTTTTATCAAGTGTTTTAGAGTCTTATTAAAGACGACTTGATGGCTTTGTTCAGGGGATTCCATAAGGGGGATCTGCCCCTATTCAGCATCAATTTTGGAATAATCACATTGTTGCCTAAAGAACAAGAGGTAAAGAAAATACAGCAATATCGACCTATTTGTATGCTAAATGTTAGCTTCAAGATCTTCAGAAAGGTGATTGCTAATAGGCTATCGATGGTAGCTGGTAAGGTGATCAGGTAGTCCTAATCGGCTTTCCTTTCTGGTAGATATATTTTGGAAGGTGTGGTTATTTTGCATGAAACAATACATGAGTTACAGAGAAGAAAGCAGAAGGGCATTATTCTCAAACTAGATTTTAAGAAAGCCTATGATAAGATTAATTGAGATTTTGTGCAGCAGGTGTTAAGAATGAAAGGTTTTTCTAGTAAATGGTGCAGTTGGATAGAGCAGATTGTTTCAGGGGGGAAGTGTGTGTGTGAAAGTAAATGAGGAGTCAGGGCACTTTTTTCAAACTAAGAAGGGACTTCGTCAGGGTGATCCGCTATCTCCATTTTTATTTAATATTGTTGATGATATGCTGGCTATCTTGATTGAGAGATCTAAGAATCAGAGTCATTTTAGTGGATTGGTCCCTCACTTAGTTGAGGATGGCCTTTCTATACTCCAGTATGCAGATGACACCATACTTTTCTTGGAAGATGATGTGGAAAGGGCTAAGAATTTGAAGTTAGTACTATGTGCTTTCGAGAAATTATCAGGCCTCAAAATTAATTTCCATAAAAGTGAGGTGTTTGGCTTTGGGGAAACAAAAGAGAGGATAACGGAGTATGTGGAGCTTTTTGGGTGCAAGGAGGGTTCCTTGCCTTTTAAGTATTTAGGGATTCCGATGTGTCATCACAAACTATAAAATAAGGATTGGAGGATTCTAGATGAGAGATTCCAGAAGAAGCTGAGCAGTTGGAAGGGCAAACTCCTTTCATCGGGAGGGAGGTTGGTTTTAATTAATTCCGTGCTCTCAAGTTTGCCAATGTTCATGATGTCCTTTTTTAGAATACCTAAAGGTGTTCTCAAAAAACTTGACTACTGTAGGTCAAGATTCTATTGGCAATGTGAAGAGCATAAAAAGAAGTACAGATTGGCTAGATGGACCATGCTATGTAAACCAAAGTGTGTAGGAGGGTTGGGTATCCTAGACTTGGACATACAGAATAAATGCTTATTAAGCAAGTGGCTTTTCAAACTTATGAATGAGGAAGGGAGGTGGCAAGACATACTCAAGAAGAAATATCTCAAGAATAGAACTTTGTTCCAAACAACAAAGAAAAAGGGTGATTCCCATTTCTGGTCAGGATTAATGGAAGTCAAAGACCTTTTAGAGGCTAGGGGCCGGCTGAAGGTCAACGATGGGACTCAAACTAGATTTTGGGATGACCTGTGGCTTGATGACCAGCCCTTGGTGATTAAATTCCCATCTCTCTATAATATTGTGAGGCGAAAAAATGTTTCTGTGGCACACGTTCTAGGGACTGTTCCACTTAATGTTTCTTTTCGTCGTGCCTTGGTAGGAGATAAGTGGGACAAATGGCTTAGATTGGTGGAGAGTGTTCTTGAGGTAAAACTAGCAGATGGTAGGGATTCCTACATTTGGACCAGAAGTAAACAGTTCTCGGTTAAAGCTTTGTATAATGATCTGTTGACAAATGATAGAGTTATGGTGAGCTGTTCGGCTTGGAAGATTAAAATTCCCCATAAGATAAAAATATTTCTGTGGTATCTTAAGCATGGTGTAGTACTAACCAAAGATAATCTAGCAAAGCGTCAGTGGAAAGGGTGTACTTCGTGCTGTTTTTGTAGTGAGCAGGAAATGATTCAACACTTGTTTTTTGACTGCCCTTTGGCTAGGTTGGTGTGGGGAATAGTGAGTTTATCTTTTGGTTTTAGGAGACCAGTAAGTACGACAGATTTGTTTGACTCATGGTATATGAGTTTTAAACCGAAGCAAAGAAAATTGGTGCTGCTAGGGGCTGCAGCTGTGTGTTGGACTCTTTGGCTTAGCAGAAATGAGATGGTCTTTAACAGATCAAAGTATAAATCTTGTTTGCAGGTGATATTTAAGGGGCCTTTTGGATCAGATGTTGGTCCATTTTGTCAAGAGAGGAGGAGAGGGGATATCTGAATGAAGGCTATAGAAGATTGGAGGTAACAGCTTTGGAGTTTTGCAACAAGTCCGGTTGGTATTTTCTGAAGAAGATCAAGAACTGATTCAGTCCTTTTGTCTGAGTAGTTTTTTTCTGTGTTCTGGTTTGTATGGCGTTGAATCGTGTAAGTGGGTTAATGTCTCTTTCTCGCTTCATGAATGTTGGTTTCCTAGAACTGTTGAGTGGGTTAGCGATTAAATCTCGCCGGTTGTAATGTTACTTTCGGCTGTGAGCAACTCGTTTGCTGAGGCCGGGTTATTCCTGATTCTAAAAAAAAAACCACGCGTTGGACCAAACTTTTGGCCAAAGCAGCATATGATGTTCAGAAATAAAAATATACAGTACAGGTTTGAGATACACATCAAATGGGCACAATGCTCTGCTTCCCTACCCTGAAAACAGAACAGAGCAGACAAAACTCTGTTTGCTCACCCTGCTCGTGTTGTGTGGCCTCTATCGACATTTGTAGATACCTGTGGTGGAGCACTATATGGAAGAGCTCTAGACATTCGAAGTACACAAGGTTCAACTCAAACGACATCAACCATTACCGGTATAATGACATTTTCATTTTCAGAGAAAAGTTTCCAAAAAAAAAACAATCATGCGATTTATAGGACCACCACCAGAGGAACCAACACCAAAGGATCCTGATGGATTTCACATGTTTGCAAACAGCAGACATGGATTGTGATGCCTACCACGCTGCAGCTGCTGCTACTATATATAGTAACACACCATTCTATGCCTAATCGAAGCAGCAGTACTAAGCACTGTTATTATTCACTGACGATGTGACGATTAACGATGCAAGGGCTAGCTAGTGACGGCTGTCGTTGGCGGGGCAGAAGACGACCTTGATCTCGCGGGGCGCGACGCAGTCCTGCGGCGTGGCCTCGACGTCGGTGGCGTTCGTCCTCGTGTCCGGGCACCGCGCCTTGAACCACGCCGCCTCCGACGCCCCGGCGCCGCCGCACCCTCCCCCCGGCGCGCGGGCTCGCACGGGGCACTCGGCGGCGAGGTCCACGGCGCAGCCCAGCGTGGGGCACCGGCGGCGGCCCTCCGGGAAGCCGTGCGGCGTCACCACCACCGCCACGTTGAACCCGTCCACGAGGCTCACGCTGTACGCCGCCCGCCCGCCCGGCCCGCCCACGCTCACCTGCGCCACCGTCACCGGCGGCGCGTCGCCCGTCGCGCACCGCCCCACGACGCCGCCGCCGTCGTCGTCGTCCTCGCAGCCCGTGCGCGCCACCACGCGGCCCGACCACGCGCCCGGCGGGAACGCCAGCGTCGTCAGGCCGGAGCCGTTGCCGTCGAGGCGGCCGGCGGGCTCGCCGTCGGCGTCGGTGGGGATGGAGCCGACGCCGGCGTTCGCCGTCACCAGCGGCCAGACAGGGTATGGGCACAGGTTGTGGAGGGTCAAGTTCGCCGTCGTCGGTGACGGCTGGCCGGCTGCGGCGGCTGCGAAGGTGCCCAGCACGGCGAGCGCCAGCAAGGTCGTCATCAGAGACGACACGATGGCCATGGCACAAAGATTGGCTGCTGCTGCTGCTGCTGCTGCTGCAGATATGCAATGCAAGTGTAGTGATGCAACTGACAGTGGGTTGTATATAAAGGGAGGTGAGGTGAATCGGAGATGGTGATGGTGGTAGTTAAGTCGCAGTAAACGCATGTATGCATGCATTTCATCGGCACGCATGGCGCCGCCAACTTTCATCACTTCAGAGTTTCACTCACAAGTCACAGCAGTAGAAACCAAACGAGTTGCTTGTGTGCTAGGGCGATCACGCCGACATGCGGGGCCATTGCGTCAGCCACATACTAGAACATCTTACTGAACTCGTTGCTCTCTTCCTAGCACCACTTACAGAACCACTGAATTAGTTTAATTTATGTATATCCACAGGACAAAAGGCTCACAACCTGAAACGGCATCAATCATACCAGTATAACATTTTCCATTTTCAAAAAGCTTTGCAGAAAAAGAAAAAGGCACAACCATGCAGTTTTTAGGACAACCAAAGGCAGTAACACGATTAACCATAGGACCCAGATTGATTTGGCATTGTTTCCAACCCACCGCCGTCGAGGCGGCCGGCCGGCTCGCCGTCGGCGTCGGTGGGGACGGAGCCGACGCCGGCGTTCGCCGTCACCAGCGGCCACACCGGGTACGGGCACAGGTTGTGGAGGGTCAGGTTCTCCGTCGTCGGTGACGGCTGGCCGGCTGCGGCGGCGGCGGCGATGGTGCCCAGCACGGCGAGCGCCAGCAAGGTCGTCACCAGAGACGACACGATGGCCATGGCACAAAGATTGGCTGCTGATGCTGATGTGCTGCAGATATGCAATGCAAGTGTAGTGATGCAACTGACGGTGGGTCGTATATAAACGGAGGTGAGGTGAATCGGAGATGGGGACGGTGGTGGTTAAGTCGCAGTAAACGCATGCATGCATTTCATCGGCACGCATGGCGCCGCCAACTTTCATCACTCTTCACTCCATTGCAGTAGAAACCAAACGACATGCGGGCCCACTGCCTCAGCCACATACTAGTACATCTTACTTAAACTAATTCAGTGGGTTTCTGTGAGTGGAGCAAATGTTATGCTACACATTCAGCTGTGGAAACTTGTTTCAGAGAAGGTCAAGCTTAGCTGCTCATGTTCAGACATTCAGAGTATGATTTTGATCTCCTCGACACGGTTGAAGGGGATGTATGTATATCCACAGGACAAAAGGCTCTCACAACTTAAACGGCATCAATCGTTACCAGTATAACATTTTCCATTTTCAAAAAGCTTTGGTATACGGGGGCAACTTCGGGAAGGAATGGTGTAGGCATCTTGATCGATAAGAGCCTTAAGAATGGAGTTGTTGATGTTAGGAGGCAAGGCGATCGAATTATGCTTCGTAATGTAACACTACATTTACTATACCATCTTGTTTATTGTGGAAATGTTGAAGGGATCTTCCATTTTGGCTTTAAGAGTTAGGAACAACCCCTTTTATTAATGGAAGACATATAAAGAAGGTTAGTACCATCGTTTAATTTGGTGGGCCTGGACATATTTTATGTATTCTAATCAGATACAAGATATAACTGGATATTAGAGTCTCGTCATATATGACATACAACTATACATAAAGAGAATAGTAATATCTTGATATCTAGTATTTATTACCAAATAATTATTGATTCACTGTTTAGTAACTCAGTTGAGGTTATACATACCATGCTCAATGTTTGAAGTATGTGTTCTTCCTCGAACGGCTCCTATAGGTGGCGGCGTGCTCTTGGAAACCTTTCTTCCATGAGATGCTTGTGCCTACGCCGCGCGTCCGTCCAGGATGCTCCTTGTTCCCTAAGGCATAGGTTAGCTCATCTTTGTCTCTATCAGCAACAAATTCTCCCCCCTCAGATGCCCTGAGGATATCGAGGAGACGCTGAGCTAGTTCTCGCAAGTCCTCGGGAAAAACTAAGGAGCCGTCGATTGGGCTTGATGTTCTGTAGTTTTTCTTTTGGAGTGTTCAACGAATCAAAGACGTTGACGACACCCCGGTCAGGACACAATATTATTAGGAACCAGTGGAATTTGTGCACATGTATACATTATAATCAGAAATGAATTAGTACACAGACAGTATAAGAAGAAGCCTGTGTATGTACTCACTCGATGTTGTACGGGATTAGTATGGAGTCGCAATAATTTTGTTTCTTAATATACTTGTAGATCAAGAACAGATGGCGAGAGTACTTCGATAAGTTATTTAATGAGGAGAATGGTTCGACGCTTGAGTTGGATGACTCATTTGACAACGCCAACAGACGTTTTGTGAGGAGATTTCAAGAGGCAGAGATTGCGGAGGCTTTGAAGAGGATGAAGGGAGGTAAAGCGATGGGTCCTGATGGTATCACCATTGAGGTGTGGAGATGCCTGGGTGACAGAGCAATAGTATGGCTGACTAAGCTTTTTAACCTCATTTTTAGGTCAAACAAGATGCCTGAAGAATGGAGAAGAAGTATATTAGTACCGATCTTCAAGAACAAGGGAGATGTTCAAAGTTGTACTAACTACCGTGGGATTAAGCTGATGAGCCATACGATGAAGCACCGGATCCCTCCCACCCCCAGCGGCGGAGCTCTCGCGGCGGATACGGTCCCAGCGGAGCACTCGCGGGGGCGACAGACCTGGCGGGCGCACGAGCGGCGGTGGCGGAGCTATCGCGATGGCGGCGACGGAGCTATCGCGCGTGGCGGCGACGGCCCTTCCGGGCGTGCGAGCGGCGGCGGCGGTCCCGGTGGAGCTTTTTTATTTTTTGAAAAAATATTGCCGAGGGTTGTTTTGGGCATACAACAAACCGGCTTTGCCGGCCGGCGTTTGTTGTGTGATGTTTGTCATGTATGGCACACGACAAAGCCTTTGCCATGTGCATTGTGGCCTTTGTCGTGTGCAGGGAAATCCGGTAGTGAGTGAAGATTCCAATCCAATTCATAATAGCATTTATCTATTATTAATAATGGTATATGTGGGTAATTTTTAAACAACTATTGGGGATTATTTTTTATAATGGCGATGGTGGGTAATTTTTAAAAAATATAATAGATCCAATGGCTATTATTGTCCTTGATTATTAGAATCTACTTTATTAAGGCCCTTATGTTTCTAATTTTTGTGATAATTTCTAGAATTTATCTTTTTTTCTAGCGTGTCTCGTGAGACTTAACGTGGAGGCTCCAAAAGTAGACTCCAATTAGTAATAGTAAGATATGATAGGATAAGATTGGTCTTTATATATCCTATTCTCATAAAATTAGTCATATCTTAATTGTCTAAATAAGCCAGGATACACGAGTATTAGCCAATTGCTAGCATCCTTGATTGCTTTTCCTTTCTGCATGCTTCTTCCCTTTTTCTTTCCTTTCCTCAGCCTTACTCAGGCCGCTTGCAATGAAGAAAGCACACTTTATATTATAATCACCTTTGCCTCTTATCCAATCATGTTCACAATCTACTTGATTCATCATTTCTGATTTTAAATTTAGTGTGTACTTAATTATATTCGGTTCATTGTCACTATCTGACTTTATATTTTATAACTTGTCTGCTTTTAATATTGTGCATGCAGGTTTGCAATTAGCATTGGTATTGCTTATACTTATATTTGCAGGCTTAGAATCATTGTTTACTCTAGGAGTGTCTTTATTAATATGGTTGAGATGGTTCGGACATGTCCAACGGAGGCCTCCTGAGGCGCCGGTGCGTAGTGGGGTTCTACAGCGGGCCAATAATGTTAAGAGAGGTAGAGGTCGACCCAAACTAACTTGGGACGAGTCGGTTATTAGAGACCTTAAAGAGTGGAATATCTCTAAGGATTTAGCTATGGATAGGAGCGCTTGGAGACTAGCAATTAATATGCCTGAGCCGTGATCTTTGCTTTCTTTTTTGCCTTCCTCTAACTCTTTTTCTGTTTTTTTTTTACTTTTTGGGTTTCACCTCTAGCCTACCCCAACTAGCTTGGGACAAAAGGCTATGTTGATGTTGATGTTGTGAAAAAGCTTTGCAGAAAAAGAAAAAGGCACAACCATGCAGTTTTTAGGACAAACAAAGGCAGTAACACGATTAACCATAGGACCCAGATTGATTTGACATTGTTTGCAACCCACCCTCTTAAGAGGATTACAGTGAATTCCATTCAACACGACCGATAATGATGCGCCGTCTGCTCCCCTTACAACTCTGCAAAACTGAACATAAAAAAAGGATTCAGAGCTGCTGGCAACAGACGGAAACAAGCGCAACGGCGCTCCCCTCTAACATTTCATACGCGCACAAAGTTTTCCTCCTCTTGGTCACCTGCTGATCAGGTGCTCCGACAGTTTGTCCCGCGCCCTGACACCATTCTCATCAGCTAACTGGCACACCTGCTGCCTGTAATTTGTGTCGTGGTCGCTCGACGACGCTGCTCTTTTCTCGCCAATGGCTGTCTCCTGGAGGTCTATGATTATGTTGTGCAGCAAGCAGCAGACATGAATTATCCGGGGCAGCTTATGCTTGTCCGGGCGCCACATCTCACCCTGCAGGAACTTCCACGTGTCCTTGAACTTTGCCAAGGTCCTCGGAGCAACTGTTCTCGCTGAAGAGTGCCTCCTGTTGAACTCCGCGTTGGACTCTGTGAGATCATTTTCTTGGTATGGTGTCAGGAGCCAGGGAAGAAGGGGGTATCCTGAGTCTCCAATCAAGTATTCCCCAATTTCTGATCCATCGGATACCCTCAGCTTGCTGCCGTTCAGCCGTTCACCTTTCTCGCATAGCTTGAAAAGGCCAGAGCTGTGCAAAATGCTGGACTCTTTCATGCTACCAGGCCACCCGGTTACGATATCGGTGAACCTTGTATCTGCATCAACAACAGCTTGCAAGACCATGCTGTAGTTCCTCTCCTGGTCGAGCCAGACCTTACAGTTTGGTTCAGCTGAAGAAAGGCACATTGTAATGTGCGTCGTGTCTACCACACCACAGCAATTTGGCAAACCGTGCATCTTCGCAAACTTGGACTTGATCTTCTCCATTTCACCAGTGTCTGGCCAGCGCAAGTGGCGGCTTCCTCGCTCCTCCATTGCTTCAATGAACCTCCAAGTTATAAGCGAGACAGTCGAGTGGTTCACGCCAATAGAAGATCCTACTGTCACCAGTGACCCACCAGAGTTCAACCTTCGGAGAGCAATGGCCACTCGATCTTCTAGAGACAGAATCGTCCCATCAAGAAAGGTATAGCTGCTGGACCTCACCATCATTTCATCTTTCACCAAGTTGCAGACATAGTCGAAGGCTCTTCTTGGCATTTTGAAGACAGACTGAAATCTTTGTGCATCCTCGATAGAAGATAAGGTTGCTGAGAAGGAAGCAAAAGTCTGGTTATCATTTCCATAACCGGTAAGAAAAAACTCTCTTGCAATAAGTTAAAGCGACCACAGTAATCACAGATGAATTGCATAAAATCATTCTATCTATCTTAATTAAACATGACAGCAGTGTATTTGTCCAGTAGCAATCAAATTCCAATCTACATAATTGATATCCATGATACAGTAACCTATGGTATTTATGACTATGCTAGAGTGCACCAAAGTCATAAAATTTGTAATAATCAAACAACACAGGCATAACAAACACATACAGGTAGTAATTACTAACGCCGAGTAGTCCAGTGTAAAAACAAGTCATATGAAACCACTTCAGTCATCTGTGTGACTTTTGTAACTAATAAAGGAAAGGTTTCTTTAAAATACTTGTTTGGCAAATTTGGGGCACAAAAGTTTAGCTTATGAATGATAGTCCAGAAAAATGATTTGGGGTTGACAGTGTTTTAGTTTGAAGTCATCTCCTCTCTTTCTCAAAGTTACTCAGAAAGAACAGCACTACCCTTTTATGAACAATTTGCTTCATACTATGTTTACCAAAGTAGGATTTGAGAAGTTCTGCAACTTCTGAGAATTAATGTGACAAAAAAAGGCCCAATGTGATGTGCAAACATAGAAAGGTTGAGGTTGGTGCAGCTACTCTGAAGTCTGAACCACATGGTGAACTCGATCATGCAGCTAATAGCCCTTGCTTAGAGCAAGAATAGCTCTGTTCAAGAGCATTGCTGTATTCAGATTACAGGACTGAGAGGGGTCCTAATTTCAAACTAGCCTGCAATTAAGCCAATCAGCTAGACTTGGCACATGAATGAACCAGCAAAACACTGAACTTTTTGGTCCTGACAGCCTAGTAATCAGGACAGAGATGAAGAATTCAGAGCTCAGTTCATGGCAACCCAGATTCTATTCCTCCCAATTCGAAAATCGAATCACATCTAAAACTGGAGTGCTCACTGTTCAAGTACCATGACGCAACACAACACCGGTGGACACGACAGACGGACAGACACTCTCCTCAATCAGGCCACTGGCATTGCTCCAACTCCAGCATTACCACCGCACTAATCACGGATACTCGCCTCCATGATCGACAGAGACACGAGATTAGCGGCGTAATCCATCGCTGATGCAGCTTAGATCTACGAATCGCCAACTGATGCTGCGGAGCTTCCAAGCAATCCGCAACAAATCTTTAATCGCGGCGTACGGCCGCCGTCAGCGCAGGCCGGCAAGCCGGAGGAGGGGGAGACGACGCACCTGACATCCGAATGCAGAAGCCGTCCCACCAGTCGGCGTGCGGGCCTCCCGCGCCCGCGGCGGCGGCGGCTGCCATTGCCGCGGCGGCCTTCTTCTCCGCCGCCGCCTTCCGGCGGCGCTTGGCCCCGCGCACGGGCGGCATGGCTCCGCGGGCGTGGGAATCGGGAAGGAGCTGCTCCGGGGGCACGGGAACGCGGGATGAAATCAAGAAGGCGGGGCCGGCATGGGCGGGGCTCGTCACGGCCGCGGCGGCGAGGGGGCGGATGAGGGAGCCGTGGGCGCGCGGCAGCGGGGCGCGAGGAGGATGCAGGGCATGTGGAGCGGCGCTGCGGGGGATGAAAGACGCGGGGGCGCGTGTGCTTTGTGGTGTGGCTGGTCGAGTTTGTGGGGGAAAGAAAGAAAGAAGCAGCGGCGAGAGAGAGGGGGAGGAGGGCGGAGGAGCACGACGAGGAAGAAGGATGGATGGAGGCGTATTTGTATTTCTACACATGCATAGGGAGTGTATCGTGTACGTATATATATATATAAATATATATATATATATATGTAATTAATGTATGTAAAGCAGGGGGAATGAAAAGTGTGTAATGCAATGATATAACTATGGCAGCTAAAATAGCTAGAGCAGTTATTATATAGCCTATCATTGCTGGAAGTATTTATCCAAATCATGTACTCCCTCTGTCTCAATTTACATGTCGTTCTGGCACTTCATTTCTATGTCTAGATTCATTCAATGATCCATGTACTTGGTCTCAATTTATATACTAGTTCAGCCAATAAACATTGCACCAAATCATAATATAAAACGAAAGTATTATGGTAGAGAGGGAGTATTAATAGTAAAAAAAATCGAATCTCAAGGTTGCTCTGTTCTTGTTCGATTTGGCTGGGATTCCAGCCAGGTTGTGCTCTCAAATTGTGCTTCAGGTCGGGTTGTCCTGTCAGGATTCTGCTACAGAAGCCCGAGCGTGCAGTTTCATGGGCCAGAAAAGGCCCATTGCCTCTGCTGCTCTCTCATCTCGACGTGGGCTACTCTTTCTACTCTATGGGCCGTCTGTCCAGTTTCCACCCAGTTAGCTGGTTGGGCCCATGTGCTCGTGCACGGACGTTGGTTTCTACAAGTTTCGGCTCATCTTTTACTTGTTTTTGGTTCCGCGTAAATCTGGTGCTTTTCGTCTTTAGCCCAATTGAATTCCCTTCCCTAAATAAAAACTAAATTACATTTCAAATTATTAAAGCATATTTATTTACTCATAATTGTGTATATGGGTGTCATTTGTGAATACAAATATATGTCACTCCCTCTATTTTCACATATCAGGATTTGAAAATTCAAGGTTTCTTAAACTTTGACTAATTTATTATTGAAAATATATGGATGCTTATAGTATGAAAATCTTAACAGTACATTGATTATATAGTAACTAATGATATATCATTCGCTAAAAAGGATTTTCCAGATCCTAGTATGTCTAATAAAAAACGGAGAGAGCACTATGCAACTAACTTCAGCGTACATATAAGTTTGGCCCACAAGATTGGCGTGGTCTATTCCTCCTTGTTGGGCCCGGGCCACCTCCTATCTGTTGGGTCCAAAAATTTCATCATGCCTTTTATTTCTTGCTCAAAAAATATTTTTTTACGGGTAGCTCAAAAAAATAACTCATCAGTACATGACACCGGTTGAGAATGGACCTTTCATCCTCTACATATGTCCTGATTGCGTTTTGACCCGAGGCAAACGTAACTTTTAGTCTCGGGTCATATTTTTGTGGCCCCAGAGTACCTTTAGTCTCGGTTGAAAACACCAACTAGGACAAAAAGGTTCTATAGATGGCCGTATGGACCGCCTGGCACTGACACTATCCGGCCTGACACTATCACGCACTATAGCATGTTCGTGTCGTGCCGTGCCGGCACTACGGGCCGAACTACTGGCCCAGACACAGCCCTAAGGCCCTTTGATAGTGTCGTGCCGGCACTACCATGCTAGTGCCGATTTAGGCACTAGAAGCAAGAAAAAAGAAGCTAATCAAATCATGCAAAGATAACAAAATCGAGAGATCCATCACAACTCTTCAAGGTTGATGAATCCATCACAAGAATATATATACTTGTACCAAAATTAATCACAAGAAATCCACAAAGAAAATGAATCATGGTTGCGGTGGCACGGAAGGCCATGATGCCCGCGAGTGGATCCTTGCGCCCCCACTGTGGAGGGCGGCGCAGCTCCCGATCGTGTGCTCCCCACGGTGGAGGGCGGCTCAGCTCGACGCCGTGGATCCCAAGCATCCCTAACGGCGGCGGCTGGTGTGGATCCGGCCATGCGCCCCCGCGAGCCGCGCGCCCACGCGTCCCCAGCTGCGGCCAGCGTGGATCCTAGGCGTGCGCATGTGCAGGCCGACACGACTTGGAGGAGAAAGGAGGTGCACCGATGACGTCGGTTGAGGCATGAGGGCGAGGAGAAGAGAGGGGTAGTGGCGTTGCGATGAGGTGGCGAGAGACTGAGAGAGGGAGGCGGTGGGCGGGTGGTAGGGGTGAGAAATGAGTGGAGCGAGGTAGGGTTTCCACATTTATATATGGGGTTTATGGCCAGGTGCGTTAGCAGCCTTTGGTCAGGTCGCATCCTGCAGACCCAAAAGTCATGCCGTGCTTGGGCCGGCATTAGGATCGAGATTGGCAGCCCAGCACTGCACGATAAATAGTGCTGGGCCGGCACGGGCACTATATATGTAACATGGGTCAGGCTGTGCTAGTGCCGGACCTTTTTGTGTCGGGCCTCGGGCCGTCCATTTATCTTGACCCATTTGACCTTTATAAAAGGTGACAAAACTAAAGGACTAAAGGTCCTCCACTGGTTAATTTATAAGACAAGCATCCATTAGTCTAAGGTGTCTTCCACCGGTGTGAATAACATCTGCTACTTGCATGTATATATACGCTTTGACTGATTGGGTACAGTTGGTTGCTTAGTCTCTTCTCAGTACCTAACGCGTGGCGTGTGTGAGAAAAGGCCAGTACGTATACACGTTGTCAGAATTATATTGGACTTCTGACTGACTTACTCTGCAGATTCAAGGTCACTTTATTTTATTTGAAATATGTGCACTTCTTATTAGCTCATAATAACAAATCAGACAAGTGCAAATGTGCAATAATATTTGTATTCGTCATATTACTGTGCACTGTGAGAATTATATTGGACTTCTTAATTACTCGATCTATATAGCGATATGATGCAAGAGGTCAGTTTATTTTATCTGGCATGATGTGAACCCAGCCCTTAGCTTACTTCTTTATATGAAATCAGCCGAGTCCACAATGCAAGTGTATCAAAGACTTGACGAAGCATGCATATCGTATCAATGTTTACTACTGATTTATATCCAATAATGATTCCGTGTCGAACGGCGTGACGGGTACGTACGACACTTTTGTTTCTTCAATTCCCTCAAGGAGACATGATTAGCTCGATCGGCGCTAATACCATTGGCGAGTCGAGTAACTACCTGCTATTTGCTGCTTACTTGCTAAATATTTTGAGTCGTCGTCAGTCTCTCATGCGTGTGTACTACTACTAGCTCTAGCTAGGTGATGTGATATCTGATCTGATCTCGAGTACGTCCATGCATGCATATCCACACAGTACGATATATATGTCTAATCATGAACAAGAAGCTACAAGTCTTGGACGTGTTCATCGATCAGTTGGTCACCAGCCAGCCAACAAGGAACCAGACAACATGTATACACGCTATGTTTGGTGTTCCCGTTTCAGTGACAATTAATCCATAGAAATCGCATTGCATTGTGCTTGTTGACACAAAAACGCGCCAAAGAAACCGGTCAGACCGGTTCCTGAAACCGGTCAGACCGGTTCCTGAAACCGGTCAGACCGGTTCCTGAAACCGGTCAGACCGGTTCCTGAAACCGGTCAGACCGCTTTCAGGCAGGAACTCGTGAAGACCTAGAAACTCGAGCTCGGGAGGGACCCCGTCGGAGCTCAAGCAAGCTAGGGTTGCTCTAGGGTCGGCAGGCCACCTAGAACGCCCTTGAACGCCGTAGAGACGAGCAAAGAACAGAATATGGGGTTAGAAAAGGATTAGGGTTTGAGAGACAAAAAATAGAAGATAAAGTGTTGATTCAATTGGGAATATCTCAATCGGCCGTCTAGCCTTTATATTTATAGGCCGGGGAAGTCTTACCCCTTTCGAATAGGTTACAATATGGGATTAAACTCGGAATCCTAATCCTACTCGAATTACAGAACCAAACCGGTCTGACCGGTTTGGCAAACCGGTCAGACCGGTTTGGCCCAGACAGAACCAATTTTGGCTGTCAACACATGCCCCACTGCGTTTTTAGTGAACTTAGAACTAAAAAGCAAGTAATTTACAATTCAGGAGCTAAAATTTATGCTAAGGGCGATATCAACAATATACCGGCCATCAATCTTCACGCATCTTGCCAAACACTTGGATAGAATTTCTTCAAATATCTTCCGTTGATAGCTTTAGGCAAATGATCTCCCTTGAGTGTCTCTAACATGTAAGAATTCCCAAAAATAACTTTGACAATTCTATAAGGCCCTTCCCAACTTGGTGACCATTTACCAAACTTGTTGCTTTTCATCCCAATAGGCAAGATCGTTTTCCAAACAAGTTCACCAATTTGAAAATATTTCCCTCGCACCTTCTTGTTGTAAGCTTTAGCAACTCGAAGCTTATCCTTCTCAATCTCCTTCAAAGCTTTCAATCGTTTGTCGGTTACCTCATCAATATTGTCCAACATCAAATTGTGGTAATCAACAACATCAAGGTCATTTTGTTTAGCCAATCTATAAGCGTCCAGATTCACCTTTATAGGACGGAGGGAATACCTAATGCTCAGCACTCCTGCTCTTAGTGCTAGTCTGCTAGGATGTTGTTAGCTCAATGTTTATTAGAAAATAATGCAAATAGTCATTTCTATAGAAATGGTCATATGAAAATGTGGTGATCTACATGTAGTACCTTTGATCAAAGTTTTGTTACTTGACTCGGCTTGTCCATTAGCCTGAGCGTAATATGGAGATGAATTGAGCAATTTAATTCTATAGGATTCGGCAAATTCACGTACCTCTTTAGACATAAACGAGGTACCTTGATCCGTTGTTAAAGTTTGAGGAATACCGAATCTATGAATAATATTTTGTGTAACAAATTCAATTACCTCTCGGTGCGTCATATTCTTCAAAGGAATCGCTTCGGTCCACTTAGTGAAATAATCAGTAGCAACCACCACGAAACGATGTCCTTTTGATGATGGAGGATTCATTTGTCCAATAAAATCCAATCCCCAACCTCGGAACGGCCATGGCTTAATAATAGGATGCATCAATGCAGCAGGAACAAGTTGCAAATTCCCAAACTTCTGACATTCTTCACATCCCTTGTAATATTTGAAACAATCCGCCATCATAGTGGGCCAATAGAAACCGGCTCGTCTAAGCAACCACTTCATCTTGGGAGCCGATTGATGTGTACCACAAATACCTTCATGGACCTCACCCATGGCAACTTTGGCCTGATCCGAATTAAGACATTTCAACAACAAATCTTCGGCGTTTCGACGATAAAGTTCATCGTCAAGCAAAACATATTTAAATGATATTCGCCGAATATTTCTATCTGCACCACGACCAGGATCTCTCAAATAAGTAATAATAGGCACTCTCCAATCCTGATCTTCAACTTTGGATTGATTAGCATTATCCAAAGTATTTTCGCTTCTGTCAGAGGTCAAAGCGGTCAGACCGCTTTCAGAACCGGTCAGACCGGTTCTGGCAGTCAGACCGGTCTGACCGGTTTCTGAAACCGGTGTGACCGGTTCGTCCAGAACCAGAACCTCGGCTTTCGTTTGCATCGGTTTTTGGAGATAGAAATATTTC
The DNA here is from genome assembly GCA_900205405.1 of Echinochloa crus-galli. NCBI lineage: Eukaryota > Viridiplantae > Streptophyta > Magnoliopsida > Poales > Poaceae > Echinochloa > Echinochloa crus-galli. The sequence continues at coordinate 392,549 of OAMR01000683.1, forward strand.
TTTGCAACCATATAACCAGATGCTTTCTGAGCCAGAGTATTTGCCTTGTCATTCTCTTCTCTTGGATTCCATCGGCTTTACTGTAGCAGCAAAAGAAGCATTGATATCGAGACATCTATCAAGATATGCATTTAATGAACCATTATAACATTGGCATACCTTTGATACTTGTTGTACCACCAGGAGCGAATCACCAAAGGCTTCAACATGCTTTACTCCCATGTCTCGCAAAAATTCCAAGCCAAATAGAAGAGCTTCATATTCAACTTGATTATTGGTTCGCTTTTCTTCCAATCGGTTTGAAAATTCAAAGACGGCACCACTTGGAGAAACCAAAACAGCACCAACTCCTTGCCCATCATTGCAAACCGATCCATCAAAATATAGCTTCCATGGGGTACAAGTAATATACCCGACGTCGAAGTTGTTTGTATCATTTATCCGATGTTCAACAATGAAATCAGCTACAATTTGGCCTTTCATTGATTTTAAAGGTTCACAAGGCAAATCATATTCAACTAAAGCATAAGCCTATTTACCGACTCTCCCGCTAGCAATCGGTTTTTGCAACATATGCTTAATCACATCGGTTTGACACAACACGATGCAAGTACTAGATAGTAAATAATGTCTCAATTGAGTACAAGCATGATACAAGGATAAACACAACTTCTTAATGAAAGTATACCTTGTTTCTGCATCAATGAGACGTCGGCTTACATAAGCAATCACATACACCTTGTCACCGATTTCTTGAGTCAAAACAGCTCCAATAGTCCTATCTTCAGCCGCCACATAAAGTCTAAACGGAACTCCCCGCTTAGGCGCCCTAAGCACTGGTGGTGAAGACAAATACAAGACAAGTACTCTTTGATTTTATCAAAAGCTTCTTGCTGTTTTGCCCCCCAAGTAAAATCGGCTTCATTCTTTAGCCGAAGTAAAGGAGTAAAAGCATCAACCTTTCCAGACAAGTTAATTATAAATCTTCTCAAGAAATTTACCTTGCCTAGAAACCTTTGCAAATCTTTCTTGCAAGTAGGAGCTTTGACTTTTTTCATAGCTTCAATTCTCTTGGGATCAACTTCTATGCCGTTCTCATGAATAACAAACCCAAGAAACTTCCCAGCCAAAACTCCAAAAGCACATTTGAGTGGATTCATCTTCAAACCATACCGTCGCATCCTGTCAAGAGCAAGTTTTAAATCGGCTAAATGAGAATCCAAACCATCCGATTTAACTACAATGTCATCAATATATACTTCCACAATAACACCAAGTAAATCATGAAAGATTAAATTCATAGCTCTTTGATAAGTTGCACCGGCGTTCTTTAATCCAAAGGTCATAACCACCCACTCAAATAAACCAATAAATCCCGGACATTGAAAGGCCGTTTTGTGCATATCCTCTTCGGCCATGAAGATTTGATTATATCCGGCATTACCATCAAGAAAACTAACAACACGATGTCCAGAAGCTTCATTGATTAAGACATCGGCTATAGGCATGGGATATGAATCTTTTGGAGTGGCTTTATTAAGATCTCTAAAGTCAATGCAAACTCTAAGTTTTCCCGAATCTTTCTTTTCAACGGGAACAATATTAGAAATCCACTCCGCATAACGACAAGTCCGAATAAAACCAGCATCTAATAAACGATTAATCTCTTCTTTTATTCGGTCATAAATAGCGGGATTAAAACGTCTAGCCGATTGTTTAAAAGGTCTAAAACCGGCTTTTATTGGTAAACGATGCTCAACTAAGTCACGACTTAAACCAGGCATCTCACGGTACTCCCAAGCAAAACAATCGACATACTCTTTCAACAAATTTATTAATTCGGCTTTAAACTCAGCCGATAAATTTTTGTTTACAAAAGTAGGCCTAGGAATAGTACCATCACCAATATCTATTTTTTCTAAAGGATCAGCTGATGAAAAACCTTGACCCAGCTTATCCATATCACCCAGATCTTCAATAGCTTCGAATGTATCGGCCGAATGTTCTCGATAATAATCAATTCGGTCTTGAAGCCGCTGTCCAGACGCAAACCGGTCTGACCGGTTCCCAGAAGCGGTCTGACCGGTTTGTTTCTGTTGATTTTGTTGCTCCATCAATTACAGCAAGTAATTCAACCGATTTTCCATCGGCTTTAATGTAGCAGGAACAAAACCATCCTTGGTGCAACTGATCAGTTCATAGTCGGTCAAATCCATGCCCGACAAACATTGGACCTTCTCATTTGCACTAAGAGAGTCAGAATCGGCTGTTGCAACAAAGGAAGAACTGTCACCATGGACAATCTCAACTTCGTCGCCGATCCACTGAATGAGATATTGATGCAAGGTAGATGGAATACATTTATTAGCATGAATCCAATCTCGACTAAGGATTAAACTGAAGTTACCTTGCACCTCAGAGACGAAGAAAGCCGTAGCAATAGTCTTACTCCCGACGGTCAACTCCATAGAAGCCACCCCCTTGGCACCAATGGGATCACCTCCGCCAACTCCACTGACCGTCATGTTCGTCTTGATTAGTTCTTCGTCTTTTCCGCCAATTTGATCAATTCTTCGTCTTTTCTGCCAATCTTCTTGTAGAGAGAGTATGGCATAAGATTCACAATAGCTCCACCATCAACCAACATACGAGAAATTGGCTTCCCGTTGATGTGCCCTCTCATGTACAAAGCCTTGAGATGATTCTTTTGAGATGATTTTCTGATTCACTAGGCTTCTGAAACACAGCATCTCGCGGCCCAAGTTGAAGATGAGAAATTTCCTCCTCCGGCACCACACAATAATCAGAAGATCAACTAATTTCCATGTTGTCACGCTCTGGAGAAGGCTCAAAGTCAACTAATTCTTCATCTTCAACCACTGGAGGAATTGGTGGAGTAGTTTCGATGGTTGAAGAAGTAGCAGCCCCCGCTTCTGTCATCAAACCGGTCTGACCGCTTTCAGACACCGGTCTGACCGCTTCTGCAGCGGTCGACTGACCAGAACCGGTCTGACCGGTTACAGAAACCGGTCTGACCGCTTCTGCAGCGGTCGGCTGACCCAAACCGGTCTGACCGGATTCAGAAACCGGTCTGACCGGTTGTGCTGCTGATTGCACAACGGGCTTAGCTTGCCATATCTTGGTCTGAGGGATCATAGGTCTGTAGTTATTGAAGTAATCATCCCTCATCTTCTCAGCTTCCTGTTCCCTTTTTTCTTTGTTTCTCAAACGCTGTAGCTTCCGCTTCTGTGTATGAGTCAACCCAGAAGGACACCATCTTGGTTGAAAACTTTCTTTACGCCCTTGCTACTGGTAGCCTCACGATCATTAATTATGACCGGCTTCTTGACTGGAACAGGAGCCGAATCTCCAATGACTATCGGCTTTTTACCCAAGTCTTGCATAGTCACTGGAATATCGCCAATTTTTATGAAACCATTGGCTTGGGCTTGCACATCCTCCTTCTTCTCCTTGATACGGTATTCTTGCTTAGGAGGAACGTGAAATCTCTGCTCAGACCGAAACCGGTCTGACCGCTTTGATGAGCAGTCGAATAACCTGATTGGTATGAGCCCAATCGGTCATGTACAGAACCACCACGGCGCTTGTAACTTGTAGGATCAATCCAACGCTGTGGTGCCCTCTGTCTCTTTTTTATTGGCCGATCAACTTGAACGGCCTTTGTGTACTTGTTCATGAGCTGAGAGAAAGTAGGTCCTTGTTTCAGAACCCTCCCTTGAATCTTTGGCTCATTGAATTTCCAAGTACCAACTTCCGGGCGCTTAGGCTTGAAAGTTCTTGGACGGTCTGGAGACAAACCGGTCTGACCGGTTTGGGAAACCGGTCTGGCCGGTTTCGCCTGACTAGCGAACCGATTCTTTTCCAAGGAACTTTCTTGCCCCCCGGGCCTTGATGTGTTAATGGTGATCTTCAGTGACTCTTTACCATCAAGAGTCTTCCCAATCATCACCGTTCTGACCGGAATTTTATCATTAACTTCTTCCGGTCTTGGATCTCCAATTACCACGTTCTTACCCTTAGCTCCATCGGCTTGTTACGGCCGAATCAGCATCTTGGTGTTCACATCCAAGGTATGAACGGGAAAAGGAGTCTTGTCAACTTGCATTTCAGCGAGCACCAATCGACCTTCATTAAGGGCCGATTGTACCTGTCGTCGAAAAACATTACAGTCGTTGGTTGCATGAGAAAAAGAATTATGCCACTTGCAATATGCACGATTTTTTAATTGATCGGTAGGTGGAATTGCATGAGAAAGTTTAATAAAGCCATTCTTAAGCAATTCATCAAAAACGCGATCACATTTGGCAACATCAAAAGTAAATTTCTCTTCTTGCCGATTTTTCTGAATCGGCTTCAATGAAGGACAAGAACTAGGTTTACTTTTTGACGACCAAACAAACTCAGCAGCATAAATTTCTTTTTCATCGTCCGAACTATCAGAATCATTATCAACAATATGTACATTCGAATGATGGGGTTTAGCAGATTCTTTTAAATTTTTAAATTTAATCTCTAGACTCATAGCCTTCATTTGCAAGTGATTAATAGTAAGAAAATCAGAAGCTTCTAACTTTTCCTTGTAATGAGACCGCAAGCCCGCAAAAGCTAAATCTGCTAAATCTTTTTCGGAAACAGTTATGTTAAAGCATCAGTTCTTAACATCTTTAAATCTTTTGAAGTAATCAAGAACCGATTCCTCTCGGCTTTGCCTAACCGATGTTAAATCAAACAATTTAGCTTCGTTTTCTCCGCTAAAGAAATGATCATGAAATTTACGCTCCAATTGAGTCCAATTTTGAATAGAGTTAGGAGCAAGCGAAGAAAACCATGAAAAAGCAGTTCCAGTTAAAGATAATGAGAACAACCGTACACGCAACGGTTTGCTCTAAGTGTATTAGCTATGTCTTCTTTAAACTTAGCTAACTCGGCTTGATACTTCTCATCACTTCTGTTATATGGAATGCGGGGAGCACCATACATCGTATTTTGAGAAGTACTCGGAATCGGCGCGTGAAACGTGCCAGATCCGTGGGGTATACTTCCCGTAGTGCGTGGAACAGTATAAACAGGACCAGAAGTAACTGTATTAGATAAAACCATCGCACCAGATGCTCCTTCACCCATGGAACCGGTCTGACCGCCAGAGGGGGCCAAACCGGTCTGACCGGTTGTACAAACCGGTCTGCCCGGTTCGTGGACCGAACTAGGGTGAGGTGTTTGTCCCGCATAAAAATTCATCGGCATGCCCAAATTAGGATCTAAAATATTTTCTAGCACGCTTGATGAGCTAGGTAATTCATTAAGTTCTGAAATATTTTTATTTTTATCAGAATTACCAGTCATACTAGCAATTAATTCACTAGTAACAGTTTGTGCAGCAAGTAATTTATCATCCATCATACGAGTAATTTGCTGCATTAAATCAGAGGATTCGCCAATTACCTTAGGAATTTCTTCAACTTGGTCGTTGGCCAGCTTGAAAGCCGGCATGACGAATTCCTCTACTCTCTTGACAAGACCACCGCGATCTTTCTTGAAGCCCTTCAAGAATTGCGTCCTGAAGTGCTCCTCAGCAATCAAATACCCCTTCCGCTCCTCGGCAAAAATTCCAAGCCAAATAAAAGAGCTTCATATTCACGGCCGTCACAACGGCCAACTCCTGAGCTCCTCGGGCAAACCGGTCAGACCGGTTCCTGAAACCGGTCAGACCGCTTTCAGGCAGGAACTCGTGAAGACCTAGAAACTCGAGCTCGGGAGGGACCCCGTCGGAGCTCAAGCAAGCTAGGGTTGCTCTAGGGTCGGCAGGCCACCTAGAACGTCCTTGAACGCCGTAGAGACGAGCAAAGAACAGAATATGGGGGTTGGAAAAGATTAGGGTTTGAGAGATAAAAAAGTAAAGGATAAATGTGTTTGATTCGATTGGAATACCTCTCAATCGGCCTTAGCCTTTATATTTATAGGCCGGGGAAGTCTTACCCCTTTCGAATAGGTTACAATATGGGATTAAACTCGGAATACTAATCCTACTCGAATTACACAACCAGACCGACCGGTTTGGCAAACCGGTCAGACCGGTTTGGCCCAGACAGAACCAATTTTGGCTGTCAACAGTGCTCATATAATATGCATCGACGACTAGCTAGTCTATGCATATATTGTGATTTAAAAGTCTCAAACTAATATAAGACCGCCACAAATTAATAACAATGTTGGCCCATCGTTCTCCTCGAAACTTCCGCATGAATAATCCGGCCTCCTGCAAAAGCACAAGACGCCATGAAGCTAGCTCGCGTCAGACCGGCCGGCAACTCGCTCGGAGCTAGAGAGAAAAAGCACAGAAACTTCAGTTCTCATACGTGGCAGACCCCCATTGGTTTTGTTAATTACGTGCCAAATTAAATTAATGCTCCATAGTCCATGGCTTGACGTGTTGACTCCGGCCGGGTCAATGCCAGCTGCAGGAGGCATCAGATCATCTCTTGATGATGATACAGTATGCATGCATGATCGAGAGCTAGCTAGCGCCTATAAATACGTGCCCTCAGCTTAGCATCACAACATTAATTCGGTAGCAGCTTGCATATATATATATATATATACGTGTGTGTCTGATCGTTCGATCGATCGACGTAAACACGTGCTAGCTGATCATTAATTATCACTTAATTTGATCTAGCTAGCTACTAGCATATATATATAGTTACACGTACGTTGTGACAATTAATTAAGCTGTGGACGACGGCATGGCCATCACCACCGCCTCACGACGATCGTCCACGGCGAACTTGCTGCAGCTCTTCTTGTCGTCGCTGTCGCCGGAGAGCAAGGTGATCGCCAAGCCCGCCGGCGGCGCGTTCCGGTGCCGCACCTGCGGCCGCTGCTTCGCGACGTTCCAGGCGCTCGGCGGCCACCGGACCAGCCACAACCGCCCGCGGGTGCGCGCCGACGGCCTCGACCTCCTCCTCGGCGCCCGCCCCGGCAAGGGGGCCGCCGGCGACGTCCACCGGTGCAACACCTGCGGCATGGTGTTCGCCACCGGGCAGGCGCTCGGCGGGCACATGCGCCGCCACAGGGCGGCGTTGTTCGATGTCGCCGCCGCCGCCACGGCGCCGGAATCCACGACGGCGACGACGTCTGGCGATAGCGACGACGAGGATGACGACGCCGGCCACTTGCCCATTACGTTAATTAAGTTCATATGAATTGAATTGAACGATCCATCAGTATATATCATCGAATTAAGTTTATTTGGATTGGAGTAGTTTTCATATGAAAAATATATACATGTTCATTAGCGCATGCCTGCATATATTCGTCCCAAGGTTCTCGGTTTTTTTTCCACTGAACGGTTACTGTATTTATAAGTGCATACATATAGGTATATTGCTGCAACAAAGTTTGAGCTTTAATAATGCCTTTTCATCATATCTGGACTCTGGAGAAGATAGTAAATCAATCGACATTTTTTTTATTGTAATATTGATGATGTCATATATAAGGCTCTTATCTATATATACATTCCCTCTCTCTCTATATATATACTCCGTATATATACATCAACACGAAAGAAAAGAGAAAATGGAAATGAAAACAAACAAAAATAATCGAAGAATGAAAGCACAAAGCTTCCTAACTCCACCTCCCACCATTCTCTTGTTCAGTTCGATCGTACGATGTTAAGTGTAATCATTATAGAGCCACATGCCTCCTAATCAAAGTCACTCTTTTTCAAAAGAGTTATCTAGGCTTTATTTGTACTCTGGTATAGTATATGATACTACACCCAAACCCTAACCTGAGTAAACCTAGAATCTAAAGAGTTTGTATAGGCTTTATTTGTAGAAACCAACACTAGTAGAAAAACAGCCATACGCATACAGGTCTATTATCTATTATATTAATACAATAGTGTTAAAAGGAGCCACCACGTTCGCCGAGAGGGTCAAAAAATTCCCACGTTAATCCAAAAAAGAGAAGGATAAGGACCGTTGGATTTTATGAAGATCTGACAGTTTAAACTAACCCAAAGAGTCCATGACTAATACAACTAATAAAAAGTCAACAAACAAAATTAATAAGGAATTATTAGCCATGGTTGAGTTGGACTCGGCTACAGGACCCGTGGTACTGCAGCAGCCGTGGGTAGAGAGTAATTTATATTATAAAGTTCATACGGAATACAACTAATAAATTATATATAAAAAATATGGACCATTAGATTTTATGATGATCAGACGGCCGAGAATAATCTAAATATTTCATATCAATTTAAAAGTAAGGAAACTATAAGTTGATTTTTCTATATAGATAGGTTATCATGAGGTATAATAGATAAATAAGTAGTAGTCCACACAAAATTCGGTGTTGCGTTGGGGAGGATTTGGTTAATCCATACACATACCTAGAATTTATCCATGCCTATTTGTGATTATGTTGCCCATTTTTTATTGATGCCCTTACCGAACCGGTAGACAGAACAGTTGTACTTCGGTGGGAAGCAGATGATGAGGTGACGAGCAAGCAACTCAGGCTACCCGCACTGGGTCCGGTATCCCATGCGACAGTACGCGTTTGGCGTAAAAACACCTATAGTGGGGTACTCGAACCTGTACACAAGCCTTGCGTTCCGCTTCGCGAACGCCAATCCTGGCGGTCATAGCGCGCATCCGCCACTGGCCACATCGGCGTGGGTCCGCCACAATCCCAACCCCCCGCGCCCGCACCTGCCACCGCCGCGGGCCACCAGCTGCCCATGCGCCAACATGCCACTGTCGTCGCCATGGCTCAAGGAGTGTGGCCCACTCGCCGCCCGGCCGCTCCTTGCATTGGGCGCCTGCGACCGCCGATGGGGCCGCCGCCCGAGGGGGCCGCCGCCGCGCCGCTCGCGCCGGTGGGAGGAGGCAGAGGGGCAGCGGCAGAAGAGAGTTGGGGGTGGGAGCGGCGCAGGGGGTGGGGACAGATGTCGGGCAAGCAATAGGGAGGGAGAGCGACGGGAAGCGAGGGAAGAGAGCCCCGCCACATGCCCGCCGTCGCACACCGCCGCCCAGGCCGCCAGCAGCTCGGCCCGTCGCCCTGTA
>OAMR01000683.1:402816-414814 GCA_900205405.1 Echinochloa crus-galli
ATGTGTATAAGAGACAGCCCGTCGCCGCCGCAGGCGGGTGACAACGAACGCGCAGCCGCAGTCGGGAGACGGCGCGCGCAGCAGACGCACGACGGAGGGGAGGCGGGGTTTCGGCGGCAGAGGGGGGAGGAGGGGGCGAGGCGTGAGTGGAGCCGGTGGGAGGAGGTAGGCGGGGTTTCGGCGGCGGAGGTGGGAGGATGGGAGGCAGCGCCGGTGGGAGGAGGTAGGCCGGTGGCATGGGGAGGCGGGGGCGTCACAAACGGGGAATGGGAGGGGAGTGAGAGGAAATTAAAAGGGGGGGATAAGGAGAGGGGAGGAAAGGTGAGAGGTGATGGAATAAAAAAAGAAAGAAGTGGGCTCCACAAGATGGTAGAAATATGAATAGAGGATGTAATATCGATGGACATGACATAATATTCTTTAATTTTCAGGGGATGAAAATAGAGAGTACGACGAGTCCGGATAGCCTCAAGGTCGTATTCGCTTCCCACCTGTGGAACCACGAGCTAAGCAACATCAGCTTACTGCCACTGTGATTTTGTAAAGCACTCATCAATCCCAGCCAAAGAGAGAACGCAAGGGGATCAGATCGACTCTTGACTGAGTAATTTGTGGTGTCGATGGTTGCAAAGCTAAGAGAGATGCATAAACAAAGGAAATCACCAAAATCGGAAGCCGGAGGAAAGAGATGAATCAACAGTAGCTATTTTAATTTATTTTGAGAATCGAATTTGGATAAAAATAGGCATTACCCTCCAATACCTAACCCATATCCACATTTGAATGGGTAATCCATGCCCTTAGTCACAAAAGTTTCAAGGAAGGATAGGTCAAGAAACGGGAAAGAATTTTGAAATATAGTACATAGAGGGTATACATATTTGAAACGTTTGTTCAAAGGACGAAACATGTTCCATTAGTCGGGGACAATAGTTCAGAATGAAATAAATTCAATAATGAACTTTTCATAATATCAAGAAAATCAAAGGGCTAAAATGAAAGACAATGAATTCCTTATCCACTACGGTTTCAACGAATTGGTGGAAAGAATACAACACGTCATATTCTCTGCCGCTCTGAGCGACAACGATGGTGTTCACCCGTCCTTCCTCGGCTTGATGGGGGAGGTGCTCCTCCGTGTTGTCTGTGCTTGATGTGGGTCACCGCAGCAGTGCTACCTCCCCTGTTCTCCTCAGCATGACGACAGTGAAGCTCCTCCATGCTACCTGGGATGTGGGCTCTAGCATCCCAGACGTGATTTACGTGGCAACCGATGCCGCCCTCGACCCATGAACCAAAACAACATACTACGGAACGGGGATTGTTGCATCCTACCGTGTTTCCGTTGACTAAGTAAAAAAATATAGATATAGGTAATGGACATGAATTCTTAAGTAAAAATGAGTACAAATGTTAAGGTAGAAAAAAAACTAGCTACCCGCGCTAATTAGCGCGGGCCACCTTGCTAGTTATATTAATACAGTAGTGTTAAAAGGAGACACCACGTTCGCCGAGAGGATCAAGAAAATCCCACGCTAATCCAAAAAAGAGAAGAATATATGCCGTCGGATTTTATGAAGATCTAACGGTTCATATTAATTCGTTAATCCAAATAAAAAGGAAAAATATAAGCCATCGGATTTTATTAAGATCTAACGATCTACATTAATTTGTTAATCTAAACAAAAAGAAAAAATATAATTTGTCCCAATTAGTTTAGTCCCGGTCGAAAATACGGTCCGGGAAAAGGAGTCCAAAAAAAATTAAAAAAGGGTTTACGGCCACCGCACGCGCGCCGTCGCAGTCACGAGTCACCATATGCTTACATCGACCGACCTCGATCTAGTGAGTATAACTATACAAACTATACGCGTACATTACGTGTGTATAAAGATCGAGGTCGCCAAAGTCAGCCTTAGAACAAGTGGCCGTGGGTATATACACGCGTTCCAATTGTGGCTTAGAACAGTCGATCGAGACAGTGAATTATCCATTTGTTGGTTGGTGCAAATTAAAGGAAGACGTACGTACAACAGGCCAGGTGATGAGTTTCCAGGAAACTTCATGTACGTACATGTCAGTGAACTGTAGTGAGAGCATGTACTTGATGAGTTCTGAGAAACTTCCTAAGCTTGCTCGATCTTTCGCTGCATATATGAATGCCAGCACTCCAGCAGCAGCAAGGCATGGATAGATATGCTTAACAACATCGATCAGTATAGATACTTTTGTTCGATCTCTGATGACTAGTAGCTTGACGTCTGCAAGTCTTAAGCTATATATATGCGTTATTCCAGCATTAGCAGATGCGATTACATTATTAATTCCCTTATCTTATTAATCAGTAGTCTTTTGTTTGGGGTCTTGATACGGACATCACCTGGTAGTGCAGTGGTTATTTTTTTCCAAGCATTCTTTTCACACTACTGTGTACGTACGTACTGTCCAAGTGGTAATATGCACGAGCTGAGCACGATCATATCATGTCTTTTCACCTGCATGCGCTGGCCGGTTAACATTTAATTTAATTGTTACATGCACGAAGGTCTTTGATTTCTCTTATATCTGAAAGAAATGTAATGCGTACAATTATTCAATATATAATAGCTACCTAGCTGTCCAAGTGGTCACAGCTCACACTACACGTACAGGTCCTTACTTGTGTTATGCATACACTCCATGCATGATATGAACACAAATATAATTTCAAAGACGTGTCTGTACGTCCAGCGCGTTTCCTGTCATTTCTTAAGACGAACGCGTCGATTCGATAAGATCTAGATAGCATTGCTTGCACGCAGCAGATTGCTCAATACTCAGCTAGCTAGCGAGCACACTGCGTCTACGTGTGTGAAACGAATGAACGAACGTTCCTTTTCGTGACACGTACGCATGCACACATCGTCCATCTGAATTGAAGCACCTAGATAGATAGATAGATAGATATATAGAAATGCATCACCTCGATCGTCTTCCTCTCCCTGTCGCGCGGGGGATCGTCGTCCTCCTCCGAGGAAGAAGCAGCGCCACCGGACAAGCTCTGCCGGCGAGGACGCTCGGCGGAGTTCGAGTGCCGGACGTGCGGGCGGCGATTCGCGACGTTTCAGGCGCTGGGCGGCCACCGGAGCAGCCATCTCCGGCGGCCGGCCCGGCCAAAGAAGAAGGCCGCCATCGTCCACGTGTGCGGCACGTGTGGGATGGGATTCTCGACGGGCCAGGCTAACCGATGAAACCAATCCAAAAATCTCTTCGTCGTCCATTATTACATTATTCTTCTTCCTTCCAATGACGATGCATGCATGCTATATATCATCATCAGATCGATCAGATCAAAAGTGCTGGAGGTTGGAGATGCCGAGGAACGCCATGACAGGCCCCTGCAGCAGCTGCATGACGGCCCTCCACCCTGCCTGCGTCGGGTGCACGACGTCCCAGAAGAAGTACTCCTCCGGCCGGTCGCAGAGCGAGTAGGCGCCGTCGAGGCCGCAGTAGCCATTGTCGGGCCGGTCCGTGGTCTCGCAGCAAGGCCGGAGTCGCTCCGTGAACCTGCCGGCGTACAGCGCCGAGCCTTCCTTGGGCGCCACCAGGTCCGTCATGATGCTGTTCACGTCCAGCAGCATCACGCCCTCCTCGCCGGCGAGTCGGTCCCAGGAAGTCCGACTGCACCAGGCCGTCGGAGATGGCTGCTTGCCGTGCGCCGTGTCGGACATGCCCAAGGGGCGGCGCGGGACCCGTAGATTTTCTAGTAATTTATAAGATTTTCTAGTAATTTATAAGATTTTCTAGTAATTTATAAGATTTTCTAGTAATTTATAAGATTTTCTAGTAATTTATAAGATTTTCTAGTAATTTATAAGATTTTCTAGTAATTTATAAGATTTTCTAGTAATTTATAAGATTTTCTAGTAATTTATAAGATTTTCTAGTAATTTATAAGATTTTCTAGTAATTTATAAGATTTTCTAGTAATTTATAAGATTTTCTAGTAATTTATAAGATTTTCTAGTAATTTATAAGATTTTCTAGTAATTTATAAGATTTTCTAGTAATTTATAAGATTTTCTAGTAATTTATAAGATTTTCTAGTAATTTATAAGATTTTCTAGTAATTTATAAGATTTTCTAGTAATTTATAAGATTTTCTAGTAATTTATAAGATTTTCTAGTAATTTATAAGATTTTCTAGTAATTTATAAGATTTTCTAGTAATTTATAAGATTTTCTAGTAATTTATAAGATTTTCTAGTAATTTATAAGATTTTCTAGTAATTTATAAGATTTTCTAGTAATTTATAAGATTTTCTAGTAATTTATAAGATTTTCTAGTAATTTATAAGATTTTCTAGTAATTTATAAGATTTTCTAGTAATTTATAAGATTTTCTAGTAATTTATAAGATTTTCTAGTAATTTATAAGATTTTCTAGTAATTTATAAGATTTTCTAGTAATTTATAAGATTTTCTAGTAATTTATAAGATTTTCTAGTAATTTATAAGATTTTCTAGTAATTTATAAGATTTTCTAGTAATTTATAAGATTTTCTAGTAATTTATAAGATTTTCTAGTAATTTATAAGATTTTCTAGTAATTTATAAGATTTTCTAGTAATTTATAAGATTTTCTAGTAATTTATAAGATTTTCTAGTAATTTATAAGATTTTCTAGTAATTTATAAGATTTTCTAGTAATTTATAAGATTTTCTAGTAATTTATAAGATTTTCTAGTAATTTATAAGATTTTCTAGTAATTTATAAGATTTTCTAGTAATTTATAAGATTTTCTAGTAATTTATAAGATTTTCTAGTAATTTATAAGATTTTCTAGTAATTTATAAGATTTTCTAGTAATTTATAAGATTTTCTAGTAATTTATAAGATTTTCTAGTAATTTATAAGATTTTCTAGTAATTTATAAGATTTTCTAGTAATTTATAAGATTTTCTAGTAATTTATAAGATTTTCTAGTAATTTATAAGATTTTCTAGTAATTTATAAGATTTTCTAGTAATTTATAAGATTTTCTAGTAATTTATAAGATTTTCTAGTAATTTATAAGATTTTCTAGTAATTTATAAGATTTTCTAGTAATTTATAAGATTTTCTAGTAATTTATAAGATTTTCTAGTAATTTATAAGATTTTCTAGTAATTTATAAGATTTTCTAGTAATTTATAAGATTTTCTAGTAATTTATAAGATTTTCTAGTAATTTATAAGATTTTCTAGTAATTTATAAGATTTTCTAGTAATTTATAAGATTTTCTAGTAATTTATAAGATTTTCTAGTAATTTATAAGATTTTCTAGTAATTTATAAGATTTTCTAGTAATTTATAAGATTTTCTAGTAATTTATAAGATTTTCTAGTAATTTATAAGATTTTCTAGTAATTTATAAGATTTTCTAGTAATTTATAAGATTTTCTAGTAATTTATAAGATTTTCTAGTAATTTATAAGATTTTCTAGTAATTTATAAGATTTTCTAGTAATTTATAAGATTTTCTAGTAATTTATAAGATTTTCTAGTAATTTATAAGATTTTCTAGTAATTTATAAGATTTTCTAGTAATTTATAAGATTTTCTAGTAATTTATAAGATTTTCTAGTAATTTATAAGATTTTCTAGTAATTTATAAGATTTTCTAGTAATTTATAAGATTTTCTAGTAATTTATAAGATTTTCTAGTAATTTATAAGATTTTCTAGTAATTTATAAGATTTTCTAGTAATTTATAAGATTTTCTAGTAATTTATAAGATTTTCTAGTAATTTATAAGATTTTCTAGCATTTTATATTGATTTTCTAGCATTTTATATTGATTTTCTAGCATTTTATATTGATTTTCTAGCATTTTATATTGATTTTCTAGCATTTTATATTGATTTTCTAGCATTTTATATTGATTTTCTAGCATTTTATATTGATTTTCTAGCATTTTATATTGATTTTCTAGCATTTTATATTGATTTTCTAGCATTTTATATTGATTTTCTAGCATTTTATATTGATTTTCTAGCATTTTATATTGATTTTCTAGCATTTTATATTGATTTTCTAGCATTTTATATTGATTTTCTAGCATTTTATATTGATTTTCTAGCATTTTATATTGATTTTCTAGCATTTTATATTGATTTTCTAGCATTTTATATTGATTTTCTAGCATTTTATATTGATTTTCTAGCATTTTATATTGATTTTCTAGCATTTTATATTGATTTTCTAGCATTTTATATTGATTTTCTAGCATTTTATATTGATTTTCTAGCATTTTATATTGATTTTCTAGCATTTTATATTGATTTTCTAGCATTTTATATTGATTTTCTAGCATTTTATATTGATTTTCTAGCATTTTATATTGATTTTCTAGCATTTTATATTGATTTTCTAGCATTTTATATTGATTTTCTAGCATTTTATATTGATTTTCTAGCATTTTATATTGATTTTCTAGCATTTTATATTGATTTTCTAGCATTTTATATTGATTTTCTAGCATTTTATATTGATTTTCTAGCATTTTATATTGATTTTCTAGCATTTTATATTGATTTTCTAGCATTTTATATTGATTTTCTAGCATTTTATATTGATTTTCTAGCATTTTATATTGATTTTCTAGCATTTTATATTGATTTTCTAGCATTTTATATTGATTTTCTAGCATTTTATATTGATTTTCTAGCATTTTATATTGATTTTCTAGCATTTTATATTGATTTTCTAGCATTTTATATTGATTTTCTAGCATTTTATATTGATTTTCTAGTAATTTATAAGATTTTCTAGTAATCTATAAGATTTTCTATTCATTTATAAGATTTTCTATTAATTTATAAGATTTTCTATTAATTTATAAGATTTTCTATTAATTTATAAGATTTTCTATTAATTTATAAGATTTTCTATTAATTTATAAGATTTTCTATTAATTTATAAGATTTTCTATTAATTTATAAGATTTTCTATTAATTTATAAGATTTTCTATTAATTTATAAGATTTTCTATTAATTTATAAGATTTTCTATTAATTTATAAGATTTTCTATTAATTTATAAGATTTTCTATTAATTTATAAGATTTTCTATTAATTTATAAGATTTTCTATTAATTTATAAGATTTTCTATTAATTTATAAGATTTTCTATTAATTTATAAGATTTTCTATTAATTTATAAGATTTTCTATTAATTTATAAGATTTTCTATTAATTTATAAGATTTTCTATTAATTTATAAGATTTTCTATTAATTTATAAGATTTTCTATTAATTTATAAGATTTTCTATTAATTTATAAGATTTTCTATTAATTTATAAGATTTTCTATTAATTTATAAGATTTTCTATTAATTTATAAGATTTTCTATTAATTTATAAGATTTTCTATTAATTTATAAGATTTTCTATTAATTTATAAGATTTTCTATTAATTTATAAGATTTTCTATTAATTTATAAGATTTTCTATTAATTTATAAGATTTTCTATTAATTTATAAGATTTTCTATTAATTTATAAGATTTTCTATTAATTTATAAGATTTTCTATTAATTTATAAGATTTTCTATTAATTTATAAGATTTTCTATTAATTTATAAGATTTTCTATTAATTTATAAGATTTTCTATTAATTTATCAGATTTTCTATTAAAAACTATATTTATAAGATTCCTAAATAGTAGCCACCGGTGCTAAAGGCCGGTTTGGAAACTGGCGCCAAACAAAAATTTGGGGCCTTTAGCACCGGGTTGATCTAATATCCGGTGCTAAAGGCCCCCAATTTTCGTTTGGCGCCAGTTACGGCCTTTAGCACCGGCTGTAGAAGACCCGGTAGATGTGTATAAGAGACAGGGCGATGGAGGTGATGTGGATCAATTCTGTTTTCTAATTACCCACCATTGCCATTATAAAAATAACTTAAAATTAACCCCCTAAACTTGTGTTTAAATTAACCATCTGCCATCAAGTAAAACCATTTCACGTCACTAGAGAAAACTACCCAATAGCTGCCTTTCCAATCATAGGGAAAACAATCATTAAGATAAATAAAAAGAAATTATCCTCATGGAGACAAAACTAGTGGTGCTCCCAACCCCCTAAATCTTGACCTTTTATCTCTTGTGGTAAGGCCTAACATTGTTACTGAGCCCACGAAACATAAACCTATCCTCATGATCTCTAACAGATATGCTGCATGCACCATGCTGAACTCCGGCAGCTATGGGTCATGGTAGTTTAGATGTCAAGGGAATCCATAGCAATGCCTTATAGACTGCAGCCGCCACCACTAGGGCACAACGACAACATGATTATGTAGGCAGCAACATACCTTGGATAGAAGAGCCCCGAGTGGCTGACCAGCTAATCAAGATTGTTTGGTGCATGCTTAACGAGATGTCGCGGCCAAACAAGTAGGTCCATTGTGCTCCCTACCATATGCATGAGAGGATGCTGCTGCCATTCATGAGAAGTGGCTCCATTCTCTCCCCTGCAGGTCAGGTAGAAACTTAGGCCTTGTTTAGATCCCAAAAGTTACTCCCAAATTTACTATGCAAAAAGAAGATTCTCCATCACATCAAAATGTCATAACTTGCATAGAGTATTAAATATAGATAAAATTAAAAACTAATTACATAGTTTTGTTTTACTCTACGAGACGAACATTTTGAGCCAAAGTAACCAATTTTTGGACAATTTTTCGCACATGAAAACAAAATGCTACAGTGGCGCAATGATTACGAAGTACATCTTATTCCCAAATTCAACCTCCCAAATTCAACATCTAAACAAGGCCTTAATTAGTCATTGTATTTACAAACCACACTTGTATGCTCGTTTCTGATTGCTCATATGTGATGATCTAGAACTACCTTTCTATTAAGTTTTTTTGGAAAGACCAGTACAATGGCATATTCTCACACCCGCGCACTCATCCCTGTGAATACACGCATGTAAACTCTTATCTTGTGAGCACCTACTACAGACTGGACTGCAGATCCTATCTTAAAATTCATGAAGTCACCACAGACGCCTTGTCGTCGATGGAGACGTCGCCTACCTCTGAAAGAATAGCGTTAGTTAAGTCATAAATTAAATCTAGGAAATGTGGCATCTATGCTGAGTCGTGAAGTTAAAACCGGTTAGGCAGGTCCACCACAAGTTTTTGACTGCTCTGATGATTCTTGCTACGTACCATGTGCCTACCTTCTATAATCATACTATATGTTATAAAAAATGTTATGTACATCGCCATTGGATTCCATATATTTGACTTCTGGGATTATTTATTTTCTATATACCGTTAAAATTCCGAAAGTGGTGGAATAAAGGATGGGAGGCTTGGTTTTGTGGGGGGTGTAATAGGAGATCGGATCGAACTATATCATGGGGAGGAAACTTCGGCTCTGATGCCAAATTAAAGCTCCGGCCTGCATTGGTGGCTAGATCAGGTAGCTGTACTTCTATAGAACAAAGGATTTGTGGCGCTGTCTTATTTGGATCCTAGATCTAATGACATATCTGTAGAATATGACCATATACTATTTTGCTACATGCACTGTCTTCATTAGATAATCTTCTGGCTGTTGTACCGAGGTGCTACCATTTTGGCTTCTGGATTTTCATAATTCCAGTTTTCATAATACACTTAGAAATATACTCTACTTTTTCTCCTCTCTCTGTTAAAAAATTGATGCACTCTTATGTATTGACAGAACTTCAATAATGAGTCAATAACAAATACTGTAGCTCAACTTGACGAGTGGATACCCCATAACATAACATGGCAATATCCCAAAGAGATTACATCTCGGTTGAATTGCTTGACTATCTAATTTAACAAAAGGATTCTTTCTTTATATCATAGCCGTACATGGCACGCTCTACTAACTCAGATCTGCATAAAAGCCGGATCTCAGTCAGTTCTAACTTCATTTCCTTAATTGCATTCAGCCGTTCACCTTAATTAATCCGTTGACGTCCTTAGCACATGGCAATCCCTACCAAATACCTCATTCTCTTTCTTGACTTAAGCAAATACACGCTTTACCAACCAGCTTCCACAAACTAGACACGTCTAAATTGGTCTTTGGAAAATATATAAATTCATCTCAAGATCTGCGAAAAATGGAAAATGCTCTTTCATATATTTTTTTTGCATTTATCACCGGATCTTGCCTTGGTGCAAACTCACGATGAAAGTGTGTTGAATGACGTTTGGCATTTCGCATGTCTTAATCCACGAGGATGCATTTAGGATATATATTTGATATCATTACCTCTAATTTTTAGAATCCGTTATGAAACTTGCTCCATGGTCTTTGGTGATTTGCATCATATTTACATATATTGGCAATGCACACAAGAACAAGGAATTATGAAAATCCAGAAGCCAAAATGGTAGCACCTCGGTACAACAGCCAGAAGATTATCTAATGAAGACAGTGCATGTAGCAAAATAGTATATGGTCATATTCTACAGATATGTCATTAGATCTAGGATCCAAATAAGACAGCGCCACAAATCCTTTGTTCTATAGAAGTACAGCTACCTGATCTAGCCACCAATGCAGGCCGGAGCTTTAATTTGGCATCAGAGCCGAAGTTTCCTCCCCATGATATAGTTCGATCCGATCTCCTATTACACCCCCCACAAAACCAAGCCTCCCATCCTTTATTCCACCACTTTCGGAATTTTAACGGTATATAGAAAATAAATAATCCCAGAAGTCAAATATATGGAATCCAATGGCGATGTACATAACATTTTTTATAACATATAGTATGATTATAGAAGGTAGGCACATGGTACGTAGCAAGAATCATCAGAGCAGTCAAAAACTTGTGGTGGACCTGCCTAACCGGTTTTAACTTCACGACTCAGCATAGATGCCACATTTCCTAGATTTAATTTATGACTTAACTAACGCTATTCTTTCAGAGGTAGGCGACGTCTCCATCGACGACAAGGCGTCTGTGGTGACTTCATGAATTTTAAGATAGGATCTGCAGTCCAGTCTGTAGTAGGTGCTCACAAGATAAGAGTTTACATGCGTGTATTCACAGGGATGAGTGCGCGGGTGTGAGAATATGCCATTGTACTGGTCTTTCCAAAAAAACTTAATAGAAAGGTAGTTCTAGATCATCACATATGAGCAATCAGAAACGAGCATACAAGTGTGGTTTGTAAATACAATGACTAATTAAGGCCTTGTTTAGATGTTGAATTTGGGAGGTTGAATTTGGGAATAAGATGTACTTCGTAATCATTGCGCCACTGTAGCATTTTGTTTTCATGTGCGAAAAATTGTCCAAAAATTGGTTACTTTGGCTCAAAATGTTCGTCTCGTAGAGTAAAACAAAACTATGTAATTAGTTTTTAATTTTATCTATATTTAATACTCTATGCAAGTTATGACATTTTGATGTGATGGAGAATCTTCTTTTTGCATAGTAAATTTGGGAGTAACTTTTGGGATCTAAACAAGGCCTAAGTTTCTACCTGACCTGCAGGGGAGAGAATGGAGCCACTTCTCATGAATGGCAGCAGCATCCTCTCATGCATATGGTAGGGAGCACAATGGACAACAAAAGCACCATATTGCATGGGTCGTTCCAGCTTGGCCATGCCACAGCTGGATCAGCTGCTCCGAGCCCTACCAGTCGCAAGCAGCTTGGGTTATGTTTCGTGGGCTCAGTAACAATGTTAGGCCTTACCACAAGAGATAAAAGGTCAAGATTTAGGGGGTTGGGAGCACCACTAGTTTTGTCTCCATGAGGATAATTTCTTTTTATTTATCTTAATGATTGTTTTCCCTATGATTGGAAAGGCAGCTATTGGGTAGTTTTCTCTAGTGACGTGAAATGGTTTTACTTGATGGCAGATGGTTAATTTAAACACAAGTTTAGGGGGTTATTTTAAGTTATTTTTTATAATGGCAATGGTGGGTAATTAGAAAACAGAATTGATCCAATGGCTATTATCATGAATGGTG
>OAMR01000683.1:426732-441202 GCA_900205405.1 Echinochloa crus-galli
GGAATTATGAAAATCCAGAAGCCAAAATGGTAGCACCTCGGTACAACAGCCAGAAGATTATCTAATGAAGACAGTGCATGTAGCAAAATAGTATATGGTCATATTCTACAGATATGTCATTAGATCTAGGATCCAAATAAGACAGCGCCACAAATCCTTTGTTCTATAGAAGTACAGCTACCTGATCTAGCCACCAATGCAGGCCGGAGCTTTAATTTGGCATCAGAGCCGAAGTTTCCTCCCCATGATATAGTTCGATCCGATCTCCTATTACACCCCCCACAAAACCAAGCCTCCCATCCTTTATTCCACCACTTTCGGAATTTTAACGGTATATAGAAAATAAATAATCCCAGAAGTCAAATATATGGAATCCAATGGCGATGTACATAACATTTTTTATAACATATAGTATGATTATAGAAGGTAGGCACATGGTACGTAGCAAGAATCATCAGAGCAGTCAAAAACTTGTGGTGGACCTGCCTAACCGGTTTTAACTTCACGACTCAGCATAGATGCCACATTTCCTAGATTTAATTTATGACTTAACTAACGCTATTCTTTCAGAGGTAGGCGACGTCTCCATCGACGACAAGGCGTCTGTGGTGACTTCATGAATTTTAAGATAGGATCTGCAGTCCAGTCTGTAGTAGGTGCTCACAAGATAAGAGTTTACATGCGTGTATTCACAGGGATGAGTGCGCGGGTGTGAGAATATGCCATTGTACTGGTCTTTCCAAAAAAACTTAATAGAAAGGTAGTTCTAGATCATCACATATGAGCAATCAGAAACGAGCATACAAGTGTGGTTTGTAAATACAATGACTAATTAAGGCCTTGTTTAGATGTTGAATTTGGGAGGTTGAATTTGGGAATAAGATGTACTTCGTAATCATTGCGCCACTGTAGCATTTTGTTTTCATGTGCGAAAAATTGTCCAAAAATTGGTTACTTTGGCTCAAAATGTTCGTCTCGTAGAGTAAAACAAAACTATGTAATTAGTTTTTAATTTTATCTATATTTAATACTCTATGCAAGTTATGACATTTTGATGTGATGGAGAATCTTCTTTTTGCATAGTAAATTTGGGAGTAACTTTTGGGATCTAAACAAGGCCTAAGTTTCTACCTGACCTGCAGGGGAGAGAATGGAGCCACTTCTCATGAATGGCAGCAGCATCCTCTCATGCATATGGTAGGGAGCACAATGGACCTACTTGTTTGGCCGCGACATCTCGTTAAGCATGCACCAAACAATCTTGATTAGCTGGTCAGCCACTCGGGGCTCTTCTATCCAAGGTATGTTGCTGCCTACATAATCATGTTGTCGTTGTGCCCTAGTGGTGGCGGCTGCAGTCTATAAGGCATTGCTATGGATTCCCTTGACATCTAAACTACCATGACCCATAGCTGCCGGAGTTCAGCATGGTGCATGCAGCATATCTGTTAGAGATCATGAGGATAGGTTTATGTTTCGTGGGCTCAGTAACAATGTTAGGCCTTACCACAAGAGATAAAAGGTCAAGATTTAGGGGGTTGGGAGCACCACTAGTTTTGTCTCCATGAGGATAATTTCTTTTTATTTATCTTAATGATTGTTTTCCCTATGATTGGAAAGGCAGCTATTGGGTAGTTTTCTCTAGTGACGTGAAATGGTTTTACTTGATGGCAGATGGTTAATTTAAACACAAGTTTAGGGGGTTATTTTAAGTTATTTTTTATAATGGCAATGATGGGTAATTAGAAAACAGAACCCCCTAAAGTTGTGTTTGAATTAAGCATCTGACATCAAGTAAAACCATTTCACGTCACTAGAGAAAACTACCCAATAGCTGCCTTTCCAATCATAGGGAAAACAATCATTAAGATAAATAAAAAGAAATTATCCTCATGGAGACAAAACTAGTGGTGCTCCCAACCCCCTAAATCTTGACCTTTTATCTCTTGTGGTAAGGCCTAACATTGTTACTGAGCCCACGAAACATAAACCTATCCTCATGATCTCTAACAGATATGCTGCATGCACCATGCTGAACTCCGGCAGCTATGGGTCATGGTAGTTTAGATGTCAAGGGAATCCATAGCAATGCCTTATAGACTGCAGCCGCCACCACTAGGGCACAACGACAACATGATTATGTAGGCAGCAACATACCTTGGATAGAAGAGCCCCGAGTGGCTGACCAGCTAATCAAGATTGTTTGGTGCATGCTTAACGAGATGTCGCGGCCAAACAAGTAGCCAAAATGCAACATCTTAACTTGCAGACGGCATGTCTAGGTGGTGATCCAGGCATCCGGCAAGGTTGCAACCTGCGAGGACACATGGTGCAGGTTGACAACAGTATAACGCTACCAGGCAATGATGTGGCCACGAAGTACACCAAAAAGGCATTAACACTTATTTCAATGACGATGGGAAAATATTGATCCCCTCCTACGGGGCCGGTGGCGAGGGGAGACGGGAGGCGGATGCGAGCTGAGGAAAGGTTTGTTGGGCGGCGACGCATCAACAACTGGAATGGGGAGCGGCGGGCGGTGGTGCGGGGAGAAGGGGGAAGGGGTGACAGCTAGTTAGGCGGCAGCGAACTGCGGCGCTTCGATGACTCAGGGGGGTAGGTTGTAGATACAAACAGTCACGGGCCAAGTGCTATGACTACTGCTCATTTCACCAAAAGGGTTCATGCCATCGGTACTTAAACCAAGCCTAACATTCCTCGCATCAGAATCAAACTCTGGAAATGCTCTGTCGATGTTCCTTCACTGGGATCCATCATCACCTAGTGTGAAAAAAAACCTTGTTTGTAGTTGTCATTTTTAATTCAAAATTTGGATTGTTCAAACACGAGAAGATTTTTCAAAATAATAACATTAATATGTTTCATAACCTGATAGAGTATGATTTTAGGAATTTTTAGGAAGAAAAATGATCTTTTTTGAAGTTTGTACGAGGGAGAACGACTAGTTACAACTTTTATACAGAGATTAAAAAGAAAAATTGTTCTTGTTCATCCAGTGACGTGGCCCGGTGACGTGGCCAGCTCTCGCACGGCCTCCGTGGCCAGGCCGGTCTTTGGCCCCGCCGCAGCGTGGCCTTTAGCACCGGGTGCAGCCACGACCCTGTGCTAAAGGCCACGACCGGGCCGCGGGGGCCGTGCGGCGGCCGGCCACGTCACCGGGCCACGTCACTGGATGAACAAGAACAATTTTTCTTTTTAATCTCTGTATAAAAGTTGTAACTAGTCGTTCTCCCTCGTACAAACTTCAAAAAAGATCATTTTTCTTCCTGAAAATTCCTAAAATCATACTCTATCAAGTTATGAAACTTATTAATGTTATTATTTTGAAAAATCTTCTCGTGTTTGAACAATCCAAATTTTGAATTAAAAATGACACCTACAACCAAGGTTTTTTTCACACTAGGTGATGTCAAATGAAAAAGTGATGAATACCAAAGTTTCATATTTCATCATGATCTACAATCTTTATTTAGGTCATTTTGTCATTTTCAAAATGGGTAATAACATGTAGTAGAAATTTGACAAGTCTCTAACAAAGTTTTGGAAACTATGCGAGTGAATCTAGGATTAATGAACAATGTATACTACCACTTTCTCAAATGCAAAAATGACTTAAATAAAGATTGTAGATCTTGATGAGATATGAAATTTTGGTATTCATGACTTTTTCATCTGAGACCATTTAATGTTCCAAAATCTTTCTTTTAGTTATCAATTTTTGAAATTCAAAATTTGAATTATTCAAACTTTGTCACATAGATTAATGACTTAATTAAAATTTGTAGATCTCGATAAGTTCTACTTGTAGTGACAACTTTCTCATTTGAAATAATTTTTGATGTCTTAGAATTTAATACATTTCTACTATCAAAAGAAAATAAATGATAAATTTGCTTAAATGTTAAGTAGTGTATAGTAAACACAACAGCTTCAGAGTTCGCAAGTTGTGTTTAAATCAGCAAGTATGTTTGAACTCAAGCTCACTTATGTCTCTTACGACAAAGTGTCAAACTCTGTCACATAACGTTGAGACAGTAACAAATATAACGGAAATGTACTGGCCCATTATTATCACCTCCATTTCTTACTATATGACATGTATCATCCAGCTATTTATCATAATGTTTTTGAGGAAACAATATTTATCATAATTGTACCTCTGGATCAAATACGAACGGAAATCTTCCATGCTTCGTCCTTGTTGAATGTGCTGCAGCAGGAATCAGCTTTTGAAAAGTTGAAGTAGGAAAGCACTACTATGAATGAAATAATCCCATACACAACATAACCTTTGTCGAATTCGCATATCGCTTATGTTGATGTTCTGCATTCTCTGAGTAGAGAATCTTTTAGGGCAAGCAGCTCTTTGATGATACTTTCAGTTGGCATTCTGGTCGATGGCAATTCCTGAGTGCAGGACATCCCGAGCTTGAGAAGGGAAACAAGACAATCTATCTTCCTCATGTATGAAGCATCTCCCATGGTATGAAGCTCATTATGAAGGTCTGGATACAGGCGCGTGTCAACAACATCCATCACTCTGTTCTGAAGGGCCAGATCAACGTATTCCCGGAGGCTCAATCCTTGTCCAAATGAATTGTCAGTGGGCCTCCTCCCAGTTATGGTTTCCAATACTAAAATTCCATAACTATAAATGTCCCCATGTGTTGACACCATGTTCCCAGCACCATACTCTGTTGCATTGATTATGAAGAATAAAATTAGTTTTTCTATATAATGAACATATAAATTAGATGCATGGCTACTGAAAAAAGCAAAAAAAAAAAAATCCGGGGCCTTTAGCACCGGTTGCAGACAGCAACCGGTGCTAAAGGCAGGCCCTTTAGCACCGGGTTGTGCCTGGAACCGGTGCTAAAGGCCCTGCTAAAGTCGCTACGGGGCAGGCCCTTTAGCACCGGGTCGTGGCTGCACCCGGTGCTAAAGGGACCCTTTAGCACCGGTTATTCAACCCGGTGCTAAAGGGGTACCCCTTTAGCCTCGGTTTAGTTGCACCGGGTGGGAAACCCGGTGCTAAAGAGCTTTCCCACCCGGTGCAGATGTTGATCATTCTGGTAGTGTATGCGTATAATGCAGCTAGGGGATGGATACAAATATATATACAAGATTAACATCTAGCTAGCTAGCAGCTTATATATATTAATTAATTACCAGTGATGAGAAGGAGGAGGACCAAGCAGGAGGCGGTGAAGACGAGCTTCATGGCCGGCTGAAGCTGGGATCGATCGTCGTTGGAGGTGCTTTGGCTGCTGCATGCGTGCTCTCTCAGTCTAGGTTAACAAGGAGCTGAGGTGGCGATCCAGTAAATTATATGCTAACAAACCTGCTCGATCGCGCGCAACTGATTGTACGTTTGTTCATTCCGCCGCGCGCCGTCTTCAGGTGACAAATCCCAACAGCACACTACCAGAATCATGCACATTGGCACCGGGTGGGAAACCCCCTTTAGCACCGGGTTTCCCACCCGGTGCCAATCTTCCGGTGCTAAAGGGTGCCACCTTTAGCACCGGGTAAAATAACCGGTGCTAAATGTGGGGGCACTAGCAAAAAATATTTGCATATTTGCGTGTTGCGGGATTCGAACTCAAGACCTCTTGGCTCACGCGCGTACACCCACCTAACCATCTGACCTACACTACACATGTGATGAGATAAAAGATGCTTTCCATTCCCGTCATGGGCACGTAGCATGCAGGTGAGTCGGCAGTGGTACAATATATTTGTGTGTGGCTCCAGTACATAATCGGCTCTCCGTGAACACTTTGTGAGAAGCCTTGGTGCGCGCTCCACGTACGCGGCTCAACATATCGGCACGTTGTAATGCAGGCGAGTCGATCTACGTTCTAAAACAGATTATTTAATTAATTTATTAGCAAACAAAAAAAGGGAAGCGAGCGAGAGGACACGTGGAAGCACATTGTTGCATCAAGATGAACCGACCGAGCTTACCGGAGGGTACATGTAGATGCATGCTGCTCCCCGCGCCGCCGGCCTCGACCTCCTCCTCGGCGCCAGGCCCGGCAAGGGCGGCGCCGCCGGCTATGTCCACCAGTGCAACACCTGCGGCATGGTGTTCGCCACCGGGCAGGCGCTGGGTGGGCACATGCGGCGGCACAGGGCGGCGTTCGATGCCGCCCCGCTGGAGACGACGATGCCGGCGACGACGGTGTCTGATGGGTTGTCGGAAGAAGAAGATGTCGACGAGAATGACGCGGACCACGTGTCGAGTACCTTGCTCCTGTTCATATGAGTGATTTGGTCGGTGTCAACAAGTTCGGTTGGGAGTGGTTTGATTCATATATTTGCGTACGCATAAACGCGTCCAAGTTTCATTTATATTGTTGTTGCAAGGACTAGTACGTATTTGGTATTGATTATATTATATTACTCCATCCGTATCGACGGAGAAAGACGTTTAAGGCTGTGTTTGGATCCTAGGGACTGAACGGTGAGGGTTTGTGAATATAATTCCTGCGACTTTGCAACATCCTGCTCCATTTCATCAAACAAGCAGTGCCCGTTTCATGTAGAAGATTCTGTTCAGTCACAGGGTTCTACATCTGCAGTACGCAGTTCTGTCTCGTCAACTTGAACTCTTGAAAATTTGAAACCTTCACATCAAGTTGGATTCCAAGCGATCAGCGGCCAGTGAACTTAATTTTTTTTTTGAAACGAACCGGCAGAGAAGAAGCTGCAGAAGGGGAGCTAGATAGCTAAAGAAACAGAGCAAAGTTAAAAAGTTTTGTACAGCAAGACTATACAAAAATGTACAATAGAGTAGATTATAGTCAAAGCAAATGCTAGTACATATGTAGATGCATGCTGCTCCAGAGCGTGTTAAGGTGACGAACTCAACGCATACGTTGTGATTACACGCCTGAATCTTACGTAAGAAAGAAAACGTGTATCCATGCGTCAGCAAAGCAGCTAACATCATTTCATTGTAGAAAAGACACAGAAACTCATCATGCATGTGACCATGTAGCACTAACTAGCCATTATTGGCTGCAAAGCCGGCCGCGACGTTTATATATTTACGTTGACATCGAGCATGACCTTGACCCCGGCTCGATATGGAAGTCAACGGAGGCATCATCCACACCATGATCACTGCTATATATATATAAATACCTGCACTGGCTTACCATTCAAACATTCGATAGCTCCCTTATCACTAATAATGGTGAAGCCAGCAGAGTGCGTGCTTCTGCTCTCGCTCTCGCCGGCGAGCAAGGCGATCGCCAAGGCCGGCGGCGGCAAGCACCACCCGCGGGCACGGCTAGACGACGGCGCGTTCCGGTGCCGCACCTGCGGGCGGCGCTTCGCGACGTTCCAGGCGCTCGGCGGCCACCGGACCAGCCATAACCGGCCGCGGGTGCGCGCCGCCGGCCTCGACCTCCTCCTCGGCGCCAGGCCCGGCAAGGTCGGCTGCGGCGCCGGCGATGTCCACCGGTGCAACACCTGCGGCATGGTGTTCGCCACCGGGCAGGCGCTGGGTGGGCACATGCGGCGGCACAGGGCGGCGTTCGATGCCGCCGCGCTGGAGACGACGATGCCGGCGACGACGGTGTCTGATGGGTTGTCGGACGAAGAAGATGTCGACGAGAATGACGCGGACCACGTGTCGAGTACCTTGCTCCAGTTCATATGAGTGATTTGGTCGGTGTCAACAAGTTCGGTTGGGAGTGGTTTGATTCATATATTTGCGTACGCATAAACGCGTCCAAGTTTCATTTATATTGTTGTTGCAAGGACTAGTACGTATTTGGTATTGATTATATTATATTACTCCATCCGTATCGACGGAGAAAGACGTTTAAGGCTGTGTTTGGATCCTAGGGACTGAACTTTAGTCCCTCAAATAAGTGACAATTAGTAGCACTAAATATAAATTAATTATAAAACTAATTACATAAGTCATATCTACTCCGCAAGACGAACCTAACAAGACTAATTAACATATAATTAGTACATAATTATCAAATTATTACTGTAGCATTATATTGTCTAATCATGGACTAATTAGGCTTAATAGATTCGTATCGTAAATTAGTCCTGGCTTATGTAATGCATTTTGTAATTAATCTATATTTAATACTTCTAATTAGCATTCTTGCATTCGATGTGACGGGACTAAAATTTTTAGTCCGGGATCCAAACACCCCCTAAGACAAGGTTTGAGTTAAACTTTAGGAATATAAATTATGAATAATTTTTAAGTTGTTGAGTTTAAAATTGTAAAAGTTATATGAATAGGTTTATTTTGAAAAATACTTTTATAAAAGTATACATGTATCACTTTTCGATAAATATTTTTATAGAAATAAGAAGTACGCCATGTCATTGTCCAAACGTCTTTCTTTATCAGTACGGAGGGAGTATTAACTATTGGCCAATGCAACGAAAATGTGATCACCATTCACGCCAAACAAACAACCATAGAAAGAATGAGCAAGCGCATCCCCTTTTGCAGCACTATATGAGGGTTTAACCATGCGATATGTGATTATTAATTCTATATTTAATTATGCTGGTGATCCTCACCACCACTTCACAGTTCCATATCATATATGCGAGATATATCCACTACTTAGAATTCTTTGTCTCCAGCCTCTTCAATAAAAGCTAACGATTTTTTATACTATCTACTACGCAAGAGACAAAACCCTCTCTGTTCCAAAACAAAGACGATTTGGTTTCTAGAAAATTTACGCTAATATCTACAGAATAAAATTAGTTTCATCAAATCCACGCCATATGCACATATTTTTATATTGACCTAATCAAAGTTAGAGGAGTTTGCCTAAGAACAAAATCAAAATATCATATATTTTAGAACGGATCGAGAGAGTACTTAGATTAGTGTAGAGTTTGATATCCCTCAACCAAATATCGGTTTCAGAAGTGCGTCCGGCCTGAAACATACCTTTTAATTTCGCTTTCTTTCAAAATATCCAATTCTCTAATATATACACTTCGTAAGTTATTACAATTGGCTAGTTGTTGCCCAACAAGCGGCAGTTTGTTGACTGGTAGAGAGCACGGCAAGTGAATTTCCATGAAACTTGATCAGAGGTCGATGTGTGTCACTGAACAGACCAAGCTAGTATATATGCTTCGCTGCCAAGTTCTGAGCAACTTCCTCGTGAGTGACATTTCATAAGTGATGCGATTCATGACAGGAGAACTTTTGCTGGTTCTCTCTGGATTGGCCATAGGCCTTGTTTAGATCCCAAATTCTAAACTCAAAGTTCACTATGCAAAACGAAGATTCTCATCACATCAAAATGTCAGTACATATATGGAGCACTAAATGTAGATGAAATCAAAAACTAATTGCACAGTTTTGTTGTACTCTGCGAGACGAACATTTTGAGAATAATTAATTAATTTTTGGACATTTTTCACACATGCAAACGAAATGCTACAGCGACGCGCGCACCCCAAAAGACCAAAGTTTAGCTTCTAAATTCAGGAACTAAACAAGGCCACAGGCAGGTTACACAGTGTCAGTCAGAGAACCGGAGGATCAAGATTGCAGTGGCACCACTCACATGCGAATCTGCCGCTGCTCCATGTCATGTGCAAAACAAGATGAACAGATGCAGATAGCAGAGGTTGAGACCTGTAATCGAGAACACCGATTGCCAACACGGGCTGCTTCAGGGAACCTCCCCTCGCCTGTAGGTGCGGCATGTCCGCCGCCTGCCGGTCTTCGCCGGCGCCGGAGTAAGCGAACCTCCCCTCGCCGGCGGAGCACCGGGCGGACACTGACGAGTTGTCCACAGCGCCCGCAGCCGCTTTCCGCGATTCAGTCAATCTGGGCCGCATCGGACGGCTCATGGACACCCAAGGATCGGACGTCGTCAAGGCTGAAACTGAAAAGGAATGAACTGATGATGACACCTGAAAAGCAGGCTATTCACATTCAGTTAAGGCTCTGTCTCTGCAATTACCAATTATAGAGACAATTTTGTTTTTTATCGACCTGATGACACCTGGAGTTCTTTTAGTACTGGTCAGTAATACGTGTGTATCAGGAATGAAAGAGTACGATTTTGGATGCGATTCTGACATTTCACATTTGTGACCCAAAGTTAATACGTACGTACTGTATATTGGAGTTGGAGCCCAACTCAGGAAAGGAAGCCCTCCCCGGCACGGTGCTGACGACGAAGCCCTCCATCTCTCCTCCGCCGCCGCGCGTCCCGCTCCAGTCCCGGCGTGGATGGAGCCGGCGACGGGCGACGCCGGCTGGCTGATCCTGGACCGCTTCGTCCACCTCAGCAGGAGGCGGCGCGGGGTCGTCCAAGGGGACGCCACGGACTCCTCGCTCGCCGAGGTACCTCCACTGCCCGGGCAGGCCGCAGATCGACGGCCGCTTCTCCGACCCCGCCGCCATCGCCGCCCACCGCAACTCCATCCTCTTCCGCATCACCGTCCCCTTCGAGGATTCCGCGTGGTGGAGCGACACCCCTTCTTTCCCCGTCGACTACCTGGTCTACTCCTCCTCGTCGCCTCCGTCGTCCTCTTCCTCCTCGTCGCCTCTGCCGTCCCTGAATGTACTGCCTCCATGCTTCCACGGTGGCGAATCCGACGACCCCGTGCTTGATATGTTTTTCCAACCTCACCGGCTTCAGCAGCAGCGCATCATGTTCGACGAAGAGATGGACATCCTCTGCCACGGCGACAACGGCGAGTTCACGGTGGCTGATCTCACGCACCGTTCCCGCCAGGAGGTCGAGCTCTGCTTGCTGCACCACCCGCCTCCGGCCGGCATTCCACTAAAATGGAGTCTTATCAAGCTGCAGATCCCTCCTGACATGAAGATCGATCTCGGTATGTGGACGAATGATGTTGTTATACCCATTGGTGGAAGATGCTTGTGCTGGGTTGACTACTACCAGGGCATGCTGATTGTTGATGTCCTCGCTGACAGCAAAGATCAGCAGCAGCAGCAGCTCCATTACATCAGGCTGCCTGCTCAGGCTCTCAAGTCTCGCCGCCTCTATAATGACGCAGGCTCACCTGACCCGTTTCGCCGTCTCTGCGTCACTGATGCTGGCGTCATCAAGCTCGTCTGTATTTTTGCCAAACTTCCTTCTTCTCCTCCTGACTTCACCATCATAACATGGACTTTGGTCGACATCGATCGAGGCAACTGGACCAAGGATGTAGACACCATCATGGGAGCCGAGCAGTTCTTTGATCTTTGTAATGCTGCTCATCAGAGTTGCCTTCCACGGGTGAGGCCTAGGTTCCCTGTGGTGAGCTTGGTTGATCCAGATGTCATCTGTTTCCTGCTCAAGGAAAAGGACCGCAACCTTTGCTGGATGGTTGAGGTTAACATGAGGAACAAGGTCCTGCAGTCTAGCGCCCTCTATATCAATGAAGAAGAAGAAGAAGGACAGCCCTCTGAAAAGGACCGCATGGACACTTTCTTTGGTCACTCCTTTATCCCAACAAAGTTCTCCTCTTACTTGAGCAAGGACGCCATCACAAGGTAGCACTGTATCTCCTTTTTATATATCAGTGTTTGCCTCTGCTGTTGCTTCTTGCTTGTAGCAATTTGCATAGTCTTAAAACTAGCTGTATTGTTCTGTTTAGGAGTCCTATTCCATAACAAGGTCTTAAAACATGATGATTGTTATGTGGCTAGGTATTTAGCATATTGAAGCGTCGCGGGGATTTCTGTGCTAAGTTAAATGACTAGCCAATATGCTAAAAGTGTTGTGACATGTTGAAATATGAATAGATTTATCAGCTAAATCACATTGTCAAACTGTAGGCCAATGCAACACTTGCTGTAAGAGGGTCAAGCTGTCAGTTCAGACTTTGTTTCACCATGACTCCAATTTATGTGTCCTGGACCAGTCAGTAGGCATATACTAGTTTGGGATCCAGACAAAAACCAGGGCAACCCATATATAAAAAACAATTTGTGACCCTCACCTTAGTAGCACCTTACGAACTAACTCGACTTACCGAAACCAAATGCGCATGTTTTATGATCTCAGCCTCTTTATTTTCTTATGAAGAAACCAACTTAATTTTCATACTGTTCCTGATAAAAAAAGACATTTGTTCTTTTAGCTCATTCATTTGCGTACTTACAGTCACATAAGAATTTGCACACTTATGATCACATATTTGAATTTACCAGTAGGGACAAAGGGAGCCTATGTCCATAATTGAAGTTATCCAGTAGCTCCTGGTAATGAGGGATCAGGAATGTCTAGATACAGAAGAAACCTTGTCAGTAATCTTGAGATTGACCATGACACTGAAAAACAGTCAGCCATGCTCCTAAAAATGGTGTTCATGATAGGCAACTCCTTATTTGTTGGATTCAGCATCCATTTAGAATTTAGAATAAGCATGAAGATGCGGTTTAGAATTGCAATCTCTTTTTTTTCTACAAATAAGCATGAAGATGCAATCTCTTGATTTGTTGATTGGACATGGGTAAAAAAAATAGATGGCAGTTATGAGGAGATGGAATGGAGAAATGAGCTAACTAGTGCTTTCTTTCATGCAGTCGAAAACTAAGTGAAATGATGCAGAAGGCTAAAGAGGAGCTGATAGCTAGGGATGCAGAAAGCTGAAGAGGAGAGAGCGATGCAGAAGCCCAAGAAGTACATTGCTCGTAGATCGTACGTTAACAACTTTTTGAAGAATTGATTTATCAGACCGAAGACGCTCTTCACTAATTCTGTCTCATGTATGGAAGGGTTAATATCGATCAACGGGGGTTGATGGCACTTTGAACATCTCCACAGTCGCACACGGCGCAGCTGTGCCGCCGTGTGTTTGATAAACCTTATTATTGAGCCAGCCGGGTCGTCTGTTAGATTTAACGATTCAAATACGCATCAATGCAACTGACAAGATGCCAATAAAACAATTTGATTGGCTATAACGTTGCCAGAGTTCAGTATGTTAAGAGTTGTTGGGCTGCTGTTTTCGGCCCTTACCTGTTCACTGCATGGCCCAGTATAGTATTTGGCCCATTCCGGCTGCAAAGCCCATCTGATCACTTCAGTGCCGTCAAGATTATTTACGGGTTCCTAAAAAACGGTCTCAGTTTTGGCAAAGCTAGCAAATTGCATGGCAGCGATTGGGCTTGTAGTCTAATAATAGTACGGTTCAGTAGGATGCTACCCACCAGGATTCAAATTCTGACGCTCGCATCTTTTTCTGGGATTTTCTCAGGATTTACCGGCGTTATACGTTAAGTGGGAAGCGGTATTCCCGTCGACAACGAGGCGCCAATGGTAACTTCGGGAATCTTCAGATCTGCCGGGTGCTCAGTCATTCGGAGGTGCTCATAGGGGTAGGGTTTGCATATGTGTATTTATAGGGATGAGTGTGCGCGCGTGTTGCGAGCGTATGCGTTGTACCGTGTAATTTAAAAAAAAGCAAATGACATGGCAGCGAACCAAACACCGGAATTGATATGTTTACAAATTCATTGCCATCGTCCAAACATAGAGATTAGGAATCATATATGAAAGCGGTTCCATTTAAGAAGGTACTAAATGGAATTGGAGCTCAATCAACTCCCAATCGATCATGTCCATCCCATTCAACTCTAGACCTGTGTAGGTTTTGACGTTTTGTTGCCTTGTGGTGTGCATCAGGCCATGGCTCACCTTTTTCATTTTCTTTCCCAAAAGTTGGGTCCACCTAGTCAAAGAAGAAAAGGGCCAGCCGGTGAGCGAGACAAAATGTCACACCCTAAAATTCATCACAACGAAATTTTAGCAACATTCTGAAATTTTCTAGGATTTATTAAGATCTAAATAAATTTACTGAGATTTAATCGGAATTCCTATGAATTAATTCAATTTAAATGTCATAATAAGTAATTTTAGTCGAAATAAGTTTTTGATGCATTCATGCTGTTGCATTTCTTTTTAGTTCCCGGTAAATTAAGTTGGAATTTAAATTCTGTTTAAATTCGAACTTAATTTGCTTTTGTTTGAGCTCTAGAATAGTTCTATCCGCTTGAGTTTGTTGTTGCTCCCTGAACTCTTCCTCAGTCCGTATTTCCTCGTCATTTCTTTTAGTCCAGCCCGGC
Organism: Echinochloa crus-galli; assembly: GCA_900205405.1. Classification (NCBI taxonomy): domain Eukaryota; kingdom Viridiplantae; phylum Streptophyta; class Magnoliopsida; order Poales; family Poaceae; genus Echinochloa; species Echinochloa crus-galli. Next base: position 440,852 of record OAMR01000683.1, read on the forward strand.
AACTCTATTGGGCTGCCCCGTCTCTCTCTCTCTCTCGGCCAACAAGCCAGTCTCCTTTCCCGCTCACCGCCCCTCTCTCGTCGAGACCCACACCGGGAGTCTTGCCAAAAGGTCACTGGCTCCACTCTTTTTCATCGTCGGCATCCGTCGTCTCGGGCGAGCACCGAGGAGCACATCCATATGAACATGGACATGTACCTATCTCTGTAACTTGTCGTCATATCGTCGTCTCTGCTCATCGTTACAAGCCACTCGAGCCCAATCAGCTAACCATGTAAATCTCTAGCCTTTTTCTTTAGCAAAATAACTAGGATGCTTGATACATTACGTTCAAACATAAGAAATCTTCTA
>OAMR01000683.1:442115-452323 GCA_900205405.1 Echinochloa crus-galli
TCTTTAGCAAAATAACTAGGATGCTTGATACATTACGTTCAAACATAAGAAATCTTCTACTCTTCACAATCGATCTTTAATCCATAGGCTAATCCAATTATCCTACTTATTTCCTCTCCTATTTATATAATCCCGTGCATGTAACTTTATGACCTTGTATTTTTTTTCAATCCTGACCTGCTATTCTCAGCTTGATGCCTAATATATACCGAATACATCTCTGCCTTCTTTTTCTTTTTCTATCTGTCGATGAGCACAAACTCGAGCCCAAGCTGAATCCTATTGGTCTGATCGAGCGTGCACGTCCAAACCCTGCCCTCTGTTTCTTCTCTGCCATCCGCTTATAGATATGGGACGCTGCCCCTCGTCGTTTCTTTTCTTCCGCAACTAAACATAAGAGCCGCATACCACGCCCTAGCTCCCTTGCATATCGCCGCCGCCGCCAATGAACTGCTTCATCGCCGCTGCCCGGGAAAGCTATTAGCGCTGAGTGCATCTGCGAGATGCAGTGAAGGCCACCGATCAAGTCCCTGCTGCATCATGGGAGCTCGCCGTTCGCGCGAAAGTCGAAGCGTACCGGCACTGCATGCAGGCCGCCGTCGTCAAGATTGATCTCCGGCTGTCGCCGTCGTCCGACCTCGAGCCGAGCTGCGCCCCTGCGTGTCACGCCGATCGCTGCCGGCCGTTGCCGCAATGTGCTGCTGTCCAAGTTGCCGGTGGTTCAGAGGGATTTGGGGCTCGAGCCATCGATCTACACCAGCCATTGGGGATTTGGGGCGAGCCGTTGTCCCATATCGTCATCCGCGCGATCTCCTAGTTTCGCTTCGGAGTTCGGATCGCATGGAGCGTCTGCAGCAGTATTATTATCTTGCCCTCGGCGTCGCGCCGCCGCCACCGCGGAAGACCAAAGGAAGCTACTGGCTGCCATCTGGAGTGCCGGAGGTCGCCGCGACCTGATGCCATGAGGCACTGCGTCATGGTCTTTTGAAGCCTCTCAGCCAGCCATGGAGACTCCGCCTCGATCCCGCCATATTGGTGAGCATATACCGTCATGTCCCTCGTTCAGCACTCTCTCTCCGTTTCGCATCTCCTTGACGTCCCTCGCTTTCCGTAGTGCCGCCGCCGATGATCTGCTTCGTCGTCGCCGCCGGGACAAAGCTGCCATCGTCTGAAGAATTGACGGGTCGCCGTGAAGCCCATACGAACAACCGTCCACAACCAGAGCATCACGGACGTGGAGGTCGTGGCACTACTGTCCACACCATCATCGGCTAGCTGATTGAATTTTCCATCCTAAGCTCCTGCGAGAAGGCTTGCCGATGATGTGTGTCCCTCTATTCAGCGCCATGCATGCCTACCGCTGCAGCTTAGTCTCTGGTCGTCAGGTTTTGCAAGCTAAGCCGGGCCATCATCTATCCTGCACTTTTACAAATACTCCTAAGTATTGATCGTTGGCCATTAATTTAATAATCCAGCACTCTTTTCATTCAATTTTAAAGCTACTCCATCGTTTCAGATCCATACCATTGAATTTAATCTAGAGACCTTCTCACATGTTGCTACCTTGTAAAATAATACACTACAAATTAATATTATTTTAATCATTGACTTTTGTATTGCTTCAATGGTATAGTATATAATCATTAGATTAATTACTATGTCATTGCACCGCAATATAAAATTGAATTATTAAAATAATACATTAATTTGTGAGATGGGCATGTTCATAATCTTTTGCACGTGCATTATCTAAGTGTTCCCATTGCTGGCCAAGCCCAGGACCGAACCAGAGTTTGAATCCGCCTATGCGCAGTCGAGTCCGACTCGGACGGCCCACAAGTTTCTCCATCCTTCTATTTTTATTTGCATCAGTACCTCGTGTCTCTCCATGCCCTAGATTGCTCGCTCCGTAGCCGCCGCCGCCGTCAGTGACGATCTGCCTCGCCCGAGCAAGCTGATATCGCTGGGAGCATCTACGAGTCGCCGGGAACGCCATCGCACGGACTACGTCGCCGAGCTGTGCGGTAGGAGGAGCACGTCCATGCGAAGGTCGAACTATACCGGTGCTGCAGCCGCCCTCCGAGATTGGTCGGTGTGCGGCCATCACGTTCGGCCACGATCAGGTCATCGCGCGTTCGTCGTCATCATCGTTCATGGTATGCCGTAGGTGAGATATCGTCATGTTTGCTCCTTCAGCCCTGTTTCCGTTTTGCATCTCATTCGTGTCCCTAGCTTCCAGTCGGCCGGCCATCCTGATGCACTAGTAACAGGGGCGCGCGTCTAAATTTATGTGTGCAATACAATGTGAAAAGCAGACTAATTTACATATAAATACATGTATCACAGTTATATATAATGCGATGGTTGGATACACATATCATTGCTGTACGCACTGTGATGATGGTCCGATACTGGTAAATACATATATTTTATAGCAGTACTAACTACTAAGTTTGATAGCAACGGAGTTCAAATACTAATAGATAGCTTAGTGCACACCATAAGTGAGAAGACCACAAATGATTCTCTAATTTTGTGCTGGAACAGATAAATCACATGTAGCAATCACACTGGGAGTATATGCCACGTAAACAGAACTATCGCAATAAACTTAAGTCCTCACCTGTAGCAATCATACTGGAAATTAGCAAAAAGGTTAATTTACATCGGGTGAAATAGATTGAATGAAACCGGAAGAAAATTGGAAAGGGCGAGATATGAGAATGCAGGAGAAGGGTTTTCATTTAGTTTCAAGAATGTATCTACCAGATGAAGCACAACGTGACTTGACGCTGAAGAAATTTTGATCAAACTGGAAAAAATATTTGATATTTGGAGAAGATCATATGTTCAATTTTCAGGTACAACCCTTACGTACTATTTCAGCTTCAACAAACAGAACAACGGGCAACAAATTACATTGTAATAATATATAGGAATATACAAAATGGGTATTCCCTATCCACATTCAGATTAATAGAATACATCTCACATCTTAGTGAATCATAGAAAACGACAAAGAATTCTCTATCCACTCTAGCATCAAAGAAACATAAAGCATGTCACATCTCAATCTTGCAGTATATAAAGATATCAATATCCTAGTTAGTATATTTTTTAAAAAAAACAGGCATAACATTCACATCTATGTCTGTAGCCAGTTTAATTAGATAGGATACCTCAATATGATATCAGGTAAAAGACCATGGTTGAGGAAAAGATCAGCCAACATGAACTTAACCAGGGATTATAATGCATTAACTTGTAAGCAATGCAACCAAGGCAGGTGCTGCCTTCTTCCTATGACCCAGTTTTTATTTAAGAAATAAGATTTCATCGATTACATCAATCTCACATATATGGATCTGATATTTAACATGGCATTGTTTGTGAAGGGAAGGGTGACATTGTCAGAACTAAAAGCAACTTCCAACATTATTTTTTTCTAGGGAATCTGGTAAAACAACATAACAGCTTTCAACAATGCTCATAGATATATTATATATGCTACCCAAAGTAGCTTAGGATGATGTTTTACCAGATATATGACGTCACAGAGTAGAATGATTTTTCATCAACACAGACAAAATAATCAAACCTGAGGCCAATAGGACAAATAAGAAACATAACATGAAAACTTGCTCAATCTCTTTCATCATAAGGCACTATTTCTTTGAAGTTGAAATTATTCTTGGCTGGTTCATATCTTGCATTAACTATGCCAAAAGAAAGATAACAAAAGTATAGGTTTTGTCTCAATCCAATTCCTTCAGTTAATCGCATTACTCCTTATGAAGACAGGATCATTCTTACATAAGATAATTTTGAAGTTAAATGTCTCAATCCTCATGTCAAATAAGTGTACACAGCAAAATATAGGGATCTTTAGAGGCCTGTTAGATATTACTGTTTGTTTATTTTTTTGGAATAAAATTGCAACTCGAAGAGGTCGAAATGAGAGGCAAGGAAAACAAGGCAGGGGGAAGAGGGCAAGAGAACCAAAAAAAATTTGAGGCAATGGTGGGAAGTAGGGGAAAAATTAACTAATTCTGTGAAAAGAACTAGAAGAATAAAAGGGAATAGAAAAGGAATAGGAATGATCAGCCTCTCAGTCATTTTGTAGTAGTAATATGGAAATAGTAATGAAAGTGTGTCCTATATACATATAAGTTGACTACACAATACAACAATATACAACATATGTAATAATTGAAAACAGACAGGAAATTCATGATGTGAAATAATCATACCAGGTTCTTATAGAAAGATACTTGACATTGACTCCATCTCCAAAGCCTGCTCCTTTATGCAATACTGCAAGTGAGAATAAATGTGTGTGCTTACAATAAAAAAACAGAAGCAAGTAACAAGACCTACGATGCATGTGTGCCATGGCTTTTAGGTAGGCATTGGCCGTTGGAGAGTATGACATTACCACAAAGGCTGTCTGCAACCATAGAACAGTTTTCAGACGATAGTATCATTTAGAATCTGCATCAACAGGCGAATCAAGAATAATGAGGCATATAGACTGCAATGATATTCATGTCTCTTGATGTGCCGATATGCCAAGTAACATGTGGTACTTTAGATTGCTGGTACAAAATACCGTATAGTTCAAAAAAATACAAACGTTGTATGATGTATAATGATATAGCATATAGCAACAGACATAAACACAGCTAGCATCAGGCCAATCAACAGAGATGAACTCACCAGTTTGTCATTTTCATCTAGGAAGCTAGAATATCTTCCCCTGTTGTCACTTTGAGGTTATGGAGAGAAAAGTGAATGTTCCTGCATATGAGCAATGTAACCAAAAGACCAGCAATTCTAACCATTCATGCATGAATAGAAGCACACACACCTTACCTAGGATTGATCTCACTTGATCATGCTGCTGGCGTTCCCTATCACTTGATCAAGCAAATACATTGTTCCCTATCACTTGATCAGCAGATACATTGTTGCCAACAATGTATAGAAGCAAATTCATTATGTATAGTTACATTGTTGGGCGCGCTGAATACATTGTTGGCACCTCCTTAAATCTCCAAGGTACATAAAGAATGACAAAAAACAGGAGGGAGCAAATCAACATCTAAATTCTTTATATAGTTCAAATATCCCATTGAAAATATCCTGATCGGAGGAGGAGTAATTATTGAATCAGTGAAAAATAAATTATCTACCTCTAAAAGCCACATAACAACACATACTTGAAAGGTAAGAAACTGAACATAAGAGAAGCTAAATTTACAAACATATGTTGTGATGTACTTAGATCATTATTTAAAATAGATTAGCAAAGTAAGGTGGAGGAGGAAATCTAACCTGAGAGAGTAGTAGACCTACACATGCCAATTACCATCATCTCATTATCACTGCTGCCCCAAGGCCTCTCTTGAACATTAAGTCAAACGCATTCGCCTCCATCGAGAAGTTCACACCACCCTCCATTGATTTCTACCATCCACAAAATCTATTAAAATCAAATGGTTATTATTTATTCAATTATACCACAAAGGGAATATCAAAATGTCATAAGCCCACTACTTTCAGAGATCTGTTAGGAGCCGGTTAATCAAACAGGAAAAGGAGTAGCAATCAAATGATTCTAAAATTATTGGGCCTAATAATTCAGAAATCTTCACTTGCTAGACATTCACGATTAAAGTGGACACTTAACACAACAATTAAGAAATTGGAAATCGCACTTACCATTGGTTACCTTGCTTTTACAATTAGTGGTTGCTGCTCGCACCATCCCCCGCCTGATCCTGGTGGTCGGGCTGTCCCTTGTGCCCCACTGCTGCCTCTGCCGTGACTGCAGCCGGCAAGAGAAGCACCACGACACCTCTGCCGGCCTCATCCGCAGGCAGCCATAGCATGCCGGAGAAGACGAGGAGATGACAAAGGTCAATCGATGTGCGGAGCAGGCAAATGGCACCAGCATCACCGTCTTGCAGTTGTCTCGATCCATCTCGCGGTCGCGGAGGGGGAGGCAGAGGCGGAGGGGATGCCCGAGGGAGATGCAGAGGTGGAGGTGGAAGGAGCAGCTGCAACGCCATGCACCAGCTGCTCGCTCCCACGAGCCGCCGCCGTTCGCCCACGAGGGTCGCGTCTGTATTGTGGCCCCGCTGTAGCGCCGCCGACGCGGCGAGGAGGGGGGCGCCGTGGGCCGCGGTAGCTGTTCGCTCACACCACATGGAGCTGCCGCCTGCCCGCGACAGCCATCCATACGTCGAGCCAAAAAGGGAGCCAAGAGAAGAGGCTTCAGTGGAGGAGAATTGGGTCAGATATTTTTGGAGAGGACTCTAGAAATTGTCTTGGTGAGATCGAACAGATCAACAGAGAGCCAGACCACCACGGGGAAGCGGAGGGGGAGGCCGGCACGGACGGGGGTGTGCCGCTGGCCGGGGAGGCTGGCCCCCCATCCGCCGCCACCGTTGGAAATATTGGGGGGAGGGAGAGAGTGTGCCGGGGAGGCCGGGCCACGCTGCCGCTGCGCTGCTCACCGCGCGCTGGCCACGCGCCGCGCGTCCTTTGCCGCCTGCGGCTTGCCGCGCAGCGCCCAGGGCCCGCTGCCATCGCTCGTGCTCGTCCTCCGCCGGCCTTGCGCCCGAGGGCAGCTCGATGCACAGCTGCCGCGGCTCCTTGAAGATGGAGCAGCCGCCGCCCCACCGCGCCTCCGGTCTAGCTCCGCCGACATAAGAAGCCGATATGGGTTGGCGCAGACTTGCGGACGGGGACGACGAGGAGGCCGCGAAGGACATGGCGGCGGTGTGGTGTAGAGGGGGCGTGGAGAGGGCGCCGGTTGGGGAGGGGAGGGGAAGGGGCCGCCTCCGCGGTCGTCCGCCACCGCCCGGCGCGCCGCTAGCCACCGCCCCTACGTCCGCCCGCCCCAGCCGCCGCAACGCCGCCGATGGGAGAGAGGGAGAGGAGGGGGCGGCGCCGGGGGAAGGGGAGGGAGCACCGCGGAGGGCAGTGGCGCCGTGGAGCGGAGGAGAAAGGCGGCGGGGGAGGAGGCGAGGTGGCGGCGGAGGGAGGCAGCAAGGCGGCAGCGGGCGGCGAGGTGGCGAGTCGGACTCGATGGTTCTTGAAGGAGGACGAAGCGAGATTTTTTTCTAGATGGTGCAGCGCTTCCCGAGTGTTCCCACAGTCCAGGCGGCGACACATGTGCAGGTGAGGAGAGGAAAGACCACGGTAAAAGGATGATCGTAGGATAGAAATCGAAGGGTAGATATTTTTTTTAGTGACGTGGCCCCATGGTCATCCGGCTGACCCGCCGCGTTTCATAAGGTTAGATCTCTTTGTTAGTTTTTCTAGCTTACGAAGATACGTATTTGTTTCTGTTTTGTTGCTGCCTTCGCCGGATCCGAGCTGTGTGAGCCATCGCCTTGCATATGCACCTATGCGGGCCCTACCCGCTAATCGATCTGCTACCCTCCGAGACGAGAATTACCTTGACGCTTTCCACTGTCCCTGTCCGTGAGCAGCTGTCACACCTTTGATCTGCCGACCAACGAAGTCAGCTGCGGCAGGGGTGCTCCATATATCTCTGATGCCCGGTGCTCGTACCTGTTCGTAGCCAGGCACCCACCGCTGAACTGAGTAGGTTTTTCTTTGGAAGCCGAGCAAAATAGGCACACGATGTTTTATCTCACGTCCCGTACAGAGAAGCTACCATGCCATCGGCCACGCTAGTGATGGCATCACGGTGATATCATGCACACGTGGTAAATACGTTTTTCCACTTACTCGTTCAATATATATTCAGATTTCAGAAATCTTGTGGCCATCCATATCTTTGATCAGTAGATCGACCAATCATTTATTTTCAAGTAATCCAATCTTTGCCCGTTATTTAATCCATTCATTTTCTTGATTTTTTCTATCATGCTCATGTCACCCAAGCACAGTAACTCTAAATTCTCGTTTCCTTCCAAATTCCCGACATATATATGCCCCTTGAACTTGCTTATTCCATCTCTCTCGTTTTAACTCTGATTTTAGTGATTCTTACGCTCATGCGTTCCTTGTAACGTGTAGATTAGTTTTGTGCTGTTGTTTTCTTCTGTTAGAATTTTTGGTGTATTGTTTCTTATTTATTGTATTGTTGTCTTGTATGTGTTCGCGTGATGCGTATAGGAAACACGCCGTTCGAGGAAGTGTTTGAAGAAACGGCTGTTGAAGAGTTTGAGCAGCAGCAGGGTTGGGAAGAAGCATGGTGTCTTTCCAGAATAGACATTACACCCCTTCGACCAGTATATATAGATAATCACTGTGTTCACCATTCAACCAATAAAATCATATGTCACTGGACCCTCACATGATTAATCTATCAGAATATGATCTAAATTGTGGTTACCTGAATATGATGGGTTTATGTTATCATTTAATTGTGGTTGGTATATACTTATATTTGCTAGTATAGATGCTTAATAAAATTTGACCAACTAAAAGTGCTTAATGCAGCTATCCTTTCAGTCTTCGACTTTATAAAGCCTAGCATGGCATTTATTTCCATACTTTACTGAGTACGACATGTGCTCACGCTTGTTTATTTATATTGCATCGACCACACTCGGACTGCTGCTCAGATTGGGAGAATTTTGAGGATTATACTACTGATTTTGAGGAATTCTAGGCGAGTCCCCCAGTCAACTGCCTGTGGAGATGGAGTTAATGTGTTTCGTTTAGTTAAACGTTTATTTAAGTTTTCCGGTATGACATTTGTGTCAACTCTGAGATTGTAATAAATATATTTTAATACTCTTTCGTATGCATGGTTATGGATATTCACTTGTGACGTCTACCATATGTGTGTAAACTTGATCCTGGCGCACATATGAGATGCACCTGGTTTTATTTCTAAAACCGGGTGTGACACAAAAATATCCTAAAAGTTTATATTTTGATGTTTATATCTCCAGCAGAGAGAGACAGAACGGTACTGAAATTGAAATTGATGAACACACCGCAGCCTTTACAATAGAAATTGTAGCAATTCAATTGGGTTCTTTGGTACACATGGAAAACTCAATTTCACTATTTGACCCCAATACATTCCAACAGAATTTGGTCATGACGAGAAACCATCCCGTTACAAACACGTGGGACTAACTTGTATGAGTTGATCGCCATAGCCTTGATCACGTCCAACAAAATAATGCAAGTTTTCTTTCTCCATCCGGCCACCTTTATAAGATCGAAGGTAAAACGAATTGGAGCTCAATCTACTCCTAATCGATCATGTCGATCCCATTCAATTCAGTTCCGCTTCCATGCATCAGAGCATGAGCCAAACATACCGGTATATATAGACGTCAAGACTCCAGACATGTGTGCTTTGCACTTGCGTTGTATGTTAAATTACTGCGTGTCGCGTTGCTGCTGACACGACGGTGGCTCAGGCTGTGCGGTGCATGCAAGCTAGACACTCTCTCTGCACTGCAGTCATCCCAAATAAATTTGAGCAGAGGTAGGATTGCCTCCGAAGAAAGAATTCGAATCTATTTTTGAAAAGAAAGAATTCCAATCTGCTTCCAAAACAAATTAAGGTCTGCAAGGAAAGAGAGCATTTGAGACCCATTTTATTTTTCAGTTGATCTATAAATGGATCGGATCACAATCCCAATCACCGTCCACCAAGAGAGTAGAACAGTGACCACGGCAGTTCATCCAGTTGACACTACCAGAGAACTCGACATCCGCCCCGCTCAAATGCCTCGATACATTTTGGAACCGGTACTAAATATGTATTAGCACCGGGTCTAATGGCTAGGAGCGGGACGACGCGCATGTGTGGCCGGGAGGAGGTCATTAGCACCGGGTCGTGGCAACACCCGGTGCTAAAGGCCCCCAATGAGCACCGGTGGCAGCTACCAACCAGTGCAAATGTATCGAAACACATTTAGCACCGGTTGGTAGCTACAACTGGTGCTAACGAGCAGCACCATCGGCAGCCACTCCTCCTCTTCTCCTTTTTATCTCCCTTCTCTGTTCTTCAACCTTATCTTCTTCTCTTTTCTCTCTTCCGGATCTCACTTTCTCTCTTCCGCTTCCTCTTCTCGCAGGCAGGTGCACGCGGGCGAGGCAGGCGGCGCTTGGGTTGCGAGGGTGCTTGGGCTGCGCGGGCGCTGGCGGGGGCGCAGGCGGCGCGCGAGGCCAGCGCGGGCGGGCGAGCCGCGCGCGGGCGACGTAGG
>OAMR01000683.1:454916-467615 GCA_900205405.1 Echinochloa crus-galli
GGGCGGGCGAGCCGCGCTCGGGCGACGTAGGCGGTGCGCTCGGGCGGGCGGGCGGCGCAGGCAGCTCGCTCGAGCGGGCAGGCGGCGCGCGAGGTGGCGCTGGCGTACAGCCGTTGTGGTAGGCGGGCCACGCGCTGGCGGGCTCACTCACGCGGGCGGCGCGGTGCATGCTGGTGTGCAGGCTGCAAGCTCATCCAGCATTATTTTTTTTCTTTTCTTGCGATTTACGAGTGTAAGATCTGTTGAATGTAAATTTCTCTGTTGAATGTAAATTTCTGTAATCTTGGATCTATGTAATCTCTGTAAATTACTCTTTTGAATCTTGAATGTTGGATCTTGAGCTATTTGTACTCTTAATCTCTTTCTTTATCCTCTTATTTGTCTTGTCCTCGTCTTCTTTCTTCTTGTTCTTGAATAATATGGAGAGAGAGAGCACCGTGTGGTATTTAATTTTTTTTACGCGTAAAAATCTTTAGCACCGGGTGGTATTTTTAACCGGTGCTAAAGGATGTCTTTAGCACCGGGTGAAAACCAGGTGATAAAGGCCGTTCCCAACCGGTGCGGTGCGGATGTAGCGTGATCGTCCAAAAGATTCACTCACTGCTGCCTTTTATGGCGTCAGCATTCACTGCTCCCCAAACAGTACCTTAGTTTCTGAGAGCCAAATTTTGGTCTTTTGGGGTGCGTACGCCACTGTAGCATTTTGTTTGTATGTGTGAAAAATTATCCAAAAATTGATTAATTAGGCTCAAAATGTTTGTCTCACAGAGTACAATAAAACTATGCAATTAGTTTTTGATTTCATCTATATTTAGTACTCCATACATGTGCCGATATTTTGATGTGACGGGAATTTTCTTTTTACATAGTGAACTTTGAAGGTAGAATTTGGGATCTAAACAAGGGCCAGGTCGCCTAGCTTGAGCAGGCAGGCTGCAGGCCAATGGATGCTAGCCTTTGCGTCCAGACACTAGACCAACAGGCTTTGTGTCTGCTCCTGTTCTTGCATTTTATTAACAGATCGATCGTGATGAACGTTGAGCTAGCGCAGCCGTGCTGGTCTGGTATCCTTTCCTACCATTTGAATTGTTTGTGCTTGCCGTCGAGGTTAGAGATGCTGCAATTCTCCTAGCTTAATACGTCTGTTTTTGCATGTGAGAGGGCCTAGTGCAATGTTTGGAGATGGGATTAATTTCTTCGAGGGAGGTTTCTTCTCTCCTCTTCTCTGTGGCCGTGTGGTGCATGCAAGACACACACTCCAACTCTCTCAAAGAAATTGGAGCGGGTATCTATTAGGATTGGTTCCATAGAAAGAAATTTAAACCTGCATCCAAAACAAATAAAGAAAATACTAGAAAAAAAGAAACGACTGCAACGAAGAGAGCATTGGAAAAAAAAGAGAGGATCGAAGAAATTGGAGTAGTCGATGCATATATTCCGATCACAATCACAACCACCACCATCTACAGAACATTGGTTGCCATGGCGCGCGTCAGTATTCACTGCTCACGTCCCATTCCCATGAGCATCAGGCTGCAGGCCTATGGCTGCTAGGCTTTGCGTCAACAGGCTTTGCGTCTGCTGCTGTTCTTGAATGGGTTGACTGTACCAAATTCTACCTCTAAAGTTCACTATGTAAAAAGAATATTACCATCACATTAAAATGGCATAGCATGCATGAAGTACTAAATATAGATGAAATCAAAAACAAATTGCACAGTTTTATTGTACTCTACGAGACGAACATTTTGAACTTAATTAATTAATTTTTGGACAATTTTTCATACATACAAACGAAATGTTACAGTGGCGCACGTACTACAATGCGTCAAATTTAGGGTGCAAATTTTGCCACGCACAGAAGAACGCAGATCGATGGAGGCAGCACGCTTGGCATCCCATCGATCACCACGCATGATCTGTCAGCTTCTTTCTCGCTCTCGGTGCGCCATGGCTGGCATCCATCTTTGATGTGATCTGCTGCTAACGCACACGGCCATTCATGGTTTCCTACCGTTTGAGTTGTGCTTGCCATCGGTGTTAATTCCTAAAGTATGTTTACGTGTTGCAATTTACAGTACACACGCCAAATGGGTCGACCTTTTCTATTTCAAAAATACAAAAACCTTTTAGATGTCTAGACCGCTAAAGGACTATATATACTAACAATCAAGAAGCATTTTTAATTAAATTAAATTTGGTAATGTGGATGCCTTGATGTGTGAGCTTAATGACTTCTTTTAGCTTAGCTTATTAAATTAGGGTGAATATTTTCAGGTTGGCTATGGAAATATTTGCACGTTATTTTTATTCCATAAATGCAACTGACAAGATGCCAATAAAACAATTCGATGGGCTATGACGTTGCCAGAGTTCAGCTGTTGGGCTGTGTGTGTGCCATGGACCAGTCCATCACACTACCAGCTAAACTCGGCCCTTATCTGTTCACTGCGCGGCCCAGTATAGTATTTGGCCCATTCCGGCTGCAAAATCCAACTGATCACTTCAGTGCCGTCAAGATCATCTGAGTTTTGGCAAAGCTACATGCTGCATACTACCAGGTGCCGCGCCTGATAAATCAGATTTCACATAGGCCAGAAATCTCCAAGTATAATAACACAGGAGGCCAGGCAGACGCAATCACGCAATAGGCAATAATGGAGAGAGTTCGATGTACAAGGCAACGGGTTCATCGATCACGTACTGTTGACACGAAAACACGCCAACAAACTTGAGAGATCGATCGAACGCGCAGCACGGCCGTCACAACGGCCAACTCTTGACCTCCCCGGGCAAACCGGTCAGACCGGTTCCTGAAACCGGTCAGACCGCTTTCAGGCTCGCGCAAACGAAGAAACGATGAACTCGCCGCAGCCTCGCCCAAACGGTCAGACCGGTTTACAGATCCGGTCAGACCGGTTTCTGTCGGGGACTTCGGGATGAACCTAAGATCACCACCTCGGGGAGGGACCCCGTCGGAGATGCGAGCCTAGGGTTGCTCTGAGATCGGTCAGGCACTCAGAACCTCCTTGAACGCCATAGAGACAAACAAGGAAAGCAAAAGGGATTGGAAAGCTAGGTTTGGAGATAAAAAGTAGAAAGATAGTATTGATCGATTGGATGATGCTCAATTGGCCATTGGCCCTTCATATTTATAGGTGGGGAGGTCTTGCCCCGCACGGAATCCTTTTACAATTTGGAAACAACTAGGATCCTAATTCTACTCCAACTCGGATCCAAACGGTCAGACCGCTCTGGCAAACCGGTCAGAACGGTTTGGCTGTTGCCAGATCGGCTACAGGGAAACCGGTCTGACCGCTTCCTGAGGTCGGTATGACCGGTTTGCGGGCTTGCCAATTTTGGGTGCGAACACAGATATTTTTGAATTCTGATGTCGATTTGGAATCAACTATGTTGCAATTCTACAGTTTTTCATGCGATGCACTGACAGCATCTGACATGTATGTCTCCAATTACAGATGCACACTGTAGGTTTTGTTGATGCTGAAGATATGAACTTGAAGAAAGCGGAAATATAAAAGTTGGTTGGGATATTCAAATAGCAAATTGGTGCAGGTACTATATTTGCTTTAGATTGCTAACAAATGTTGTTCCCTTTTTGTTTTCAACTGTTTTTTCTTCTGCGCTCTTAACTTATGCATGCACGCTATTAATGTTAGTCAGGTCTGAATTATTCTTGTTTCTCTCTCAGGTCAAATTTAGCAGCATGCTTCATAAGAAGAATTCCTGCAGAAGCTGGCATCAACGTTGTTTGCGCTAATCCTGGGATTGTCCACACGAATATTGTGAGTTCCATTTCCATGTTAATTCTCTCTAATTATTTTTATGTTTCATGAGATGAATTCTCATAACATGTCTGGTACTGAACATTCACATTTTGAGAGATATATAAAGGGTTGTGTTGACACGAAAGCGCGCAACAAACTCGATCGATCGAACGCGCAGCACGGCCGTCACAACGGCCAACTCCTGAGCTCCTCGGGCAAACCGGTCAGACCGGTTCCTGAAACCGGTCAGACCGCTTTCAGGCAGGAACTCGTGAAGACCTAGAAACTCGAGCTCGGGAGGGACCCCGTCGGAGCTCAAGCAAGCTAGGGTTGCTCTAGGGTCGGCAGGCCACCTAGAACGCCCTTGAACGCCGTAGAGACGAGCAAAGAACAGAATATGGAGGTTGGAAAAAATTAGGGTTTGAGAGATAAAAAAGTAAAGGATAAACGTGTTTGATTCGATTGGAATACATCTCAATCGGCCTTAGCCTTTATATTTATAGGCCGGGGAAGTCTTACCCCTTTCGAATAGGTTACAATATGGGATTAAACTCGGAATCCTAATCCTACTCGAATTACAGAACCAAACCGGTCTGACCGGTTCGGCAAACCGGTCAGACCAGTTTGGCCGGGCCAGAGCCAATTTTGACTGTCAACAGGTTGGATGTTATCATTTTTTAGTAACTAAGCCCTGAAAGATGAAGAAAAGGTGAAAAACGTTAATTAAAAGGTGCATATATTGATGGATAATTTGTTCACATGTACAATGTGTGTCAACCCATTCTTATTTCCTTTTGTCTGTTTGTTCGCTAAATGTTGACACACAATGCATGACACAGCAAGAGATCTTCCTAAGGCTGTTGTAGCTGCCTACCATCTGATTCCCTATTTGTGTTTGTTCCTAAGGCTTTGGCAAACCGGTCAGACCGGTTTGGCCGGGCAGAGCCAATTTTGACTGTCAACACATGCCCCCCTGTGTTTTTAGTGAACTTGAGAACTAAAAAGCAAGTAATTACAATTCAGGAGCTAAAATTTATGCTAAGGGCGATATCAACAATATATCGGCCATTGGTCTTCATGCGTCTTGCCAAACACTTGGATAGAATTTCTTCCAATATCTTCCGTTGATAGCTTTAGGCAAATGATCTCCCTTCAGCGTCTCTAGCATGTAAGAATTCCCAAAAATGACTTTGACAACTCTATAGGGTCCTTCCCAACTTGGTGACCATTTACCAAACTTGTTGCTTTTCGTCCCAATAGGCAAGATCGTCTTCCAAACAAGCTCACCAATCTGAAAATATTTTCCTCGTACTTTCTTGTTGTAAGCTTTAGCAACCCGAAGCTTATCTTTCTCAATCTCCTTCAAAGCTTTCAATCGTTTGTCGGTTACCTCATCAATATTGTCCAACATCAAATTGTGGTAATCAACAGCATCAAGGTCATTTTGTTTAGCCAATCTATAAGCGTCCAGATTTACCTCAACGGGTAAAACGGCCTCTTGACCATACACAAGCTCAAAAGGAGTAACTTTAGTAGCACCATGTCTAGATATACGATGAGCCCATAATGCTTCGGATAAAACTTCATGCCATCTCTTAGGACTTTCTTCTATCTTTTTCTTGATTAATTTGATCAAAATTTTATTACTTGACTCGGCTTGTCCATTAGCCTGAGCGTAATATGGAGATGAATTGAGCAACTTAATTCTATAGGATTCGGCGAATTCACGTACCTCTTTAGACATAAACGAAGTACCTTGATCCGTTGTCAAAGTTTGAGGAATACCGAATCTATGAATAATATTTTGCGTAACAAATTCAATTACCTCTCGATGCGTCATATTCTTCAAGGGAATCGCTTCGGTCCACTTAGTGAAATAATCTGTAGCAACTAACACAAAACGATGTCCTTTTGATGATGGAGGATTAATTTGTCCAATAAAATCCAATCCCCAACCTCGGAACGGCCATGGCTTAATAATAGGATGCATCAATGCAGCAGGAACAAGTTGCAAATTTCCAAACTTCTGACATTCCTCACATCCTTTGTAATATTTGAAACAATCTGCCATCATAGTAGGCCAATAGAAACCGGCTCGTCTAAGTAACCACTTCATCTTTGGAGCCGATTGATGTGTACCACAAATACCTTCATGGACCTCACCCATGGCAACTTTGGCCTGATCCGAATCAAGACATTTCAACAACAAATCTTCGGCGTTTCGACGATAAAGTTCATCGCCAAGTAAAATATATTTAAATGATATTCCAACTCCTGACTTCCCGGGGCAAACCGGTCAGACCGGTTTCAAGAACCGGTTAGACCGCTTTCAGGCGGGAGGTCGTGAAGACCTGGAAACTCGAGCTCGGGAGGGACCCCGTCGGAGCTCGAGCTAATCTAGGGTTGCTCTAGGGTCGGCAGGCCACCTAGAACGCCCTTGAACGCCGTAGAGACGAGCAAAGAACAGAATATGGGGGTTGGAAAAGATTAGGGTTTGAGAGATAAAAAAGTAAAGGATAAACGTGTTTGATTCGATTGGAATACATCTCAATCGGCCTTAGCCTTTATATTTATAGGCCGGGGAAGTCTTACCCCTTTCGAATAGGTTACAATATGGGATTAAACTCGGAATCCTAATCCTACTCGAATTACAGAACCAAACCGGTCTGACCGGTTTGGCAAACCGGTCAGACAGGTTTGGCCGGGCCAGAGCTAATTTTGACTGTCAACACATGCCCCCCTGCGTTTTTAGTGAACTTGAGAACTAAAAAGCAAGTAATTACAATTCAGGAGCTAAAATTTATGCTAAGGGCGATATCAACAATATATCGGCCATTGGTCTTCATGCGTCTTGCCAAACACTTGGATAGAATTTCTTCAAATATCTTCCGTTGATAGCTTTAGGCAAATGATCTCCCTTCAGCGTCTCTAGCATGTAAGAATTCCCAAAAATGTCTCAGACCGGTTTGGCCGGGCCAAAGCCAATTTTGACTGTCAACACATGCCCCCCTGCGTTTTTAGTGAACTTGAGAACTAAAAAGCAAGTAATTTACAATTCAGAAGCTAAAATTTATGCTAGGGGCGATATCAACAATATATCGGCCATTGGTCTTCATGCGTCTTGCCAAACACTTGGATAGAATTTCTTCAGATACCTTCCGTTGATAGCTTTAGGTAAATGATCTCCCTTCAGCGTCTCTAGCATGTAAGAATTCCCAAAAATGACTTTGACAACTCTATAGGGTCCTTCCCAACTTGGTGACCATTTACCAAACTTGTTGCTTTTCGTCCCAATAGGCATGATCGTCTTCCAAACAAGCTCACCAATCTGAAAATATTTTCCTCGCACTTTCTTGTTGTAAGCTTTAGCAACCCGAAGCTTATCTTTCTCAATCTCCTTCAAAGCTTTTAATCGTTTATCGGGTACCTCATCAATATTGTCTAACATCAAATTGTGGTAATCAACAGCATCAAGGTCATTTTGTTTAGCCAATCTATAAGCGTTCAGATTTACCTCAACAGGTAAAACGGCCTCTTGACCATACACAAGCTTAAAAGGAGTAACTTTAGTAGCACCATGTCTAGATATAATGATGAGCCCATAATGCTTCGGATAAAACTTCATGCCATCTTTTAGGACTTTCTTCTATCTTTTTCTTGATTAATTTGATCAAAATTTTATTACTTGACTCGGCTTGTCCATTAGCCTGAGCGTAATATGGAGATGAATTGTAATAAACTCAATTACCTCTCTATGTGTCATATTCTTCAATGGAATCGCTTCGGTCCACTTAGTAAAATAATCCGTAGCAACCAACACGAAACGATGTCCTTTTGATGATGGAGGATTAATTTGTCCAATAAAATCTAATCCCCAACCTCGGAACGGCCATGGCTTAATAATAGGATGCATCAATGCAGCAGGAACAAGTTGCAAATTTCCAAACTTCTGACATTCCTCACATCCTTTGTAATATTTGAAACAATCTGCCATCATAGTAGGCCAATAGAAACCGGCTCGTCTAAGTAACCACTTCATCTTTGGAGCCGAATGATGTGTACCACAAATACCTTCATGGACCTCACCCATGGCAACTTTGGTCTGATCCGAATTAAGACATTTCAACAACAAATCTTCGGCGTTTCGACGATAGAGTTCATCATCAAGCAAAACGTATTTAAACGATATTCGTCGAATATTTCTTTCTGCACCACGACCAGGATCTCTCAAATAAGTAATAATAGGCACCCTCCAATCCTGATCTTCAACTTTGGATTGATTAGCATCATCCAAAAGATTTTTGCTTCTGTCAGGGGACGAAACGGTCAGACCGGTTTCAGAACCGGTCAGACCGGTTCTAGCAGTCAAACCGTTGAATCTGACTTGAAACCTGATTTATCTCCCCCTGAACCTCGGCTTTCGTTTGCATCGGTTTTTGGAGATAGAAATATTTCTTTGCAACCATATAACCAGATGCTTTCTGAGCCAGAGTATTTGCCTTGTCATTCTCTTCTCTTGGAATATGTTTGATAGTAAATTCATCAAAAGAAGCAATGATATCAAGACATCTATCAAGATATGCATTTAATGAACCATTATAACATTGGCATACCTTTGACACTTGTTGTACCACCAGGAGCGAATCACCAAAAGCCTCAACATGCTTTATTCCCATATCTTGCAAAAATTCCAAGCCAAATAGAAGAGCTCCATATTCAACTTGATTATTGGTTCGCTTTTCTTCCAATCGGTTTGAAAACTCAAAGACGATGCTCTTCAGCGATCAAGTACCGCTTCCGCTCCTCGTCCGTGAGCTCTTCCATCGTCGCGGTGATGATCAAAATATAACTTCCATGGGGTACAAGTAATATATCCGACGTCGAAGTTGTTTGTATCATTTATCCGATGTTCAACAATAAAATCAGCTACAATTTGGCCTTTCATTGATTTTAAAGGTTCACAAGCCAAATCATACTCAACTAAAGCATAAGCCCATTTACCGACCCTTCCACTAGAAATCGGGTTTTGCAACATATGTTTAATTACATCGGTTTGACATAACACGATGCAAGTTCTAGATAATAAATAATGCCTCAATTGAGTACAAGCATGGTACAAGGATAAACACAACTTCTCAATGAAAGTATACCTTGTTTCTACATCGATGAGTCGTCGTCTTACATAAGCAATCACATACTCCTTGTTGCCGATTTCTTGAGTCAAAACAGCCCCAATAGTTCTATCTTCAGCCGCCACATAAAGTCTGAACGGAACCCCTCTCTTAGGCGCCCTAAGCACCGGTGGTGAAGACAAGTATTCTTTGATCTTCTCAAAAGTTTCTTGCTGTTTTGCCCCCAGGTAAAATCGGATTCATTCTTTAACCGAAGTAAAGGAGTAAAAGCATCAACCTTTCCAGACAAGTTAATTATAAACCTTCTCAAGAAATTTACCTTGCCTAGAAACTTTTGCAAATCTTTCTTGCAAGCAGGAGCTTCGACTTTCTTCATGGCTTCAATTCTCTTGGGATCAACTTCTATGCCTTTCTCATGAATAATAAACCCAAGAAACATCCCAGCCGAAACACCAAAAGCACATTTGAGTGGATTCATCTTTTTGCTTCAGAACACTTCCTTGAACTTTTGGCTCATTAAACTTCCAAGTACCCACTTTCGGGCGCTTGGGCTTGAAAGTCCTTGGACGGTCTGGAGACAAACCGGTCTGACCGGTTTGGGAAACCGGTCTGACCGGTTTCGCCTGACTAGCGAACCGATTCTCTTCCAAGGAACTTCCTTGCCCCCCGGGCCTTGATGTGTTAATTGTAATCTTCAGAGACTCTTCACCATCAAGAGTTCTCCCAATCATCACTGTTCTGACCGGAAATATCCAGCATTACCATCAAGGAAACTAACAACACGATGTCCAGAAGCTTCATTGATTAAGACATCGGCTATAGGCATAGGATATGAATCTTTTGGAGTGGCTTTATTAAGATCTCTAAAATCAATGCAAACTATAAGTTTTTACGAATCTTTCTTTTCAACGGGAACAATATTAGAAATCTACTCCGCATAACGACAAGTCCGAATAAAACGCAGCTAGCATTAATCGACCTTCATTAAGGGCCGATTGTACCTGTCGTCGAAAAACATTGCAATCATTCGTTGCGTGAGAAAAGGAATTATGCCACTTACAATATGCACGATTTTTCAATTGATCGGCTGGTGGAATTGCATGATAAAGTTTAATAAAGCCATTCTTAAGCAATTCATCAAAAACACGATCACATTTGGCTACATCAAAAGTAAATTTTTCTTCTTGCCGATTTTTCTGAATCGGCTTCAACGAGGGACAAGAACCAGGTTTACTCTTTGATGACCAAACAAATTCAGCAGCATAAATTTCTTTATCATCGTCCGAACTATCAAAATCATTATCAACCCGGTCTGACCGGTTTCCAGAAGCGGTCTGACCGGTTTGTCTCTGTTGATTTGTTTGCTCCATTAATTACAGCAAGTAATTCAACCGATTTTTCATCGGCTTTAATGTAGCAGGAACAAAACCATCCTTGGTGCAACTGATCAACTCATAGTCGGTCAAATCCATGCCCGACAAACATTGGACCTTCTTATTTGCACTAAGAGAATCGGAATCGGCCGTTGCAATGAAGGAAGAAGTATCACCATGGACAACTTCAACTTCATCGCCGATCCACTGAATAAGATATTGATGCAAGGTAGATGGAATACATTTATTTGCATGAATCCAATCTCGACCAAGGATTAAACTGAAGTTACCTTGCACCTCGGAGACGAAGAAGCCGTAGCGATAGTCTTGCTCCCGACGGTCAACTCCATAGAAGCTACCCCCTTGGCACCAATGGGCTCACCTCCACCAACTCCACTGACCGTCATATTCGTCTTGATCAATTCTTCGTCTTTTCCGCCAATCTTCTTGTAGAGAGAGTATGGCATAAGATTTACAATAGCTCCACCATCAACCAACATACGAGAAATTGGCTTCCCGTTGATGTGCCCTCTCATATATAAAGCCTTGAGATGATTCTCTGATTCACTAGGCTTCTGAAAAACAGCATCTTGAGGGCCAAGTTGAAGATGAGAAACTTCCTCCTCTGGTATCACATAATAATCAGAAGACAAATATACAACATTGATTTCCATGTTGTTATGTTCTGGAGAAGGCTCAAAATCAACCAATTCTTCATCTTCAACCACTGGAGGAATTGGCGGAGTAGTATCGATGGTCGAAGTAGCTTCAGCCCTTGCCTTTGCCGACAAACCAGTCTGACCGGTTCCAGAAACCGGTCTGACCGCTTCTGCAGCGGGCCGACCAAAACCAGTCTGACCGGATTCTGAAACCGGTCTGACCGGTTGTGCTGCTGATTGCACAACTCGCCAGGTCTTGGTCTAAGGAATCATGGGCCTGTAATTGTTGAAGTATTCATCCCTCAGCTTCTCAGCTTCCTGTTCCCTTTTTTCTTTGTTCCGTAGGCGTTGTAACTTTCGCTTCTGCGTATGAGTCAATCTAGAAGGACACCACCTTGGTTGGAAGACCTTTTTCACGCCCTTGCTACTACTAGCCTCATGATCATTAGCTATGACCGGCTTTTTGACTGGAACAGGAGCCGAATCTCCAATGACTATCGGCTTTCTACCCAAGTCTTGCATAGCCACTGGAATATCGCCAATTTTTACAAACCCACTGACTTTGGCTTGCATGTCCTCCTTTTTCTCCTTGACACGGTATTCTTGCTTAGGAGGAGCTTGGAACCTTTGCTCAGACCGAAACCGGTCTGACCGGTTTACAAAACCGGTCTGACCGCTTTTGAGAGCAGCTGAAGGACCTGATTGGTACGAGCCCAATTGGCCATGTACCGAAGTCCCAGTAACATCACCATGGCGCTTATAAGCTGTAGAACTAATCCAACGCTGCGGTGACCTCTGTCTCTTTTTTGTTAGCCGATCAACTTGAACGGCCTTTGTGTACTTGTTCATAAGCTGAGAGAAAGTAGGTCCTTGCTTCAGAACCCTTCCTTGAACCTTTGGCTCATTAAACTTCCAAGTACCCACTTCCGGGCGCCTGGGCTTGAAAGTCCTTGGACGGTCTGGTTTGGGAAACCGGTCTGACCGGTTTCGCCTGACTAGCGAACCGATTCTCTTCCAAGGAACTTCCTTGCCCCCCGGGCCTTGATGTGTTAATTGTAATCTTCAGAGACTCTTCACCATCAAGAGTTCTCCCAATCATCACTGTTCTGACCGGAACTTTGTCATTAACTTTTTCCGGCCTTGGATCTCCAATCACCACGTTCTTTCCCTTAGCTCCATCGGCTTGTGACGGCCGAATCAACACCTTAGTATTCAAATCCAAGGTATATTAAAACGTCTAGCCGATTGTTTAGAAGGTCTAAAACCGGCTTTTATCGGTAAACGATGCTCAACTAAATCACGACTCAAACCGGGCATCTCACGGTACTCCCAAGCAAAACAATCGACATACTCTTTCAACAAATTTATTAACTCGGCTTTAAACTCAGCCAATGAATTTTTGTTTACAAAAGTTGGCCTAAGAATAGTACCATCACCAATATCTATTAACCGGCTCGTCTAAGTAACCACTTCATCTTTGGAGCCGATTGATGTGTACCACAAATACCTTCATGGACCTCACCCATAGCAACTTTGGCCTGATCCGAATTAAGACATTTCAACAACAAATCTTCGGCGTTTAGACGATAGAGTTCATCGTCAAGCGAAACGTATTTAAACGATATTCGCCGAATATTTCTTTCTGCACCACGACCAGGATCTCTCAAATAAGTAATAATAGGTACCCTCCAATCCTGATCTTCAACTTTGGATTGATTAGCATCATCCAAAGGATTTTCGCTTCTGT
>OAMR01000683.1:471555-510085 GCA_900205405.1 Echinochloa crus-galli
CGCAGCACAGCCGTCACAACGGCCAACTCCTGAATGGATCATAGGCCTGTAATTGTTGAAGTGTTCATCCCTCAGCTTCTCAGCTTCCTGTTCCCTTTTTTCTTTGTTCCGCAGGCGTTGTAACTTCCGCTTCTGCGTATGAGTCAATCCAGAAGGACACCACCTTGGTTGGAAGACCTTCTTTATGCCCTTGTTACTGCTAGCCTCATGATCATTAGCCATGACCGGCTTTTTGACTGGAACAGGAACCGAATTTCCAATGACTATCGGCTTTCTACCCGAATCTTGCATAGCCACTGGAATACTGCCAATTGTTACAATCCCACTGGTTTTGGCTTGCACGTCCTCCTTTTTCTCCTTGACACGGTATTCTTGCTTAGGAGGAGCTTGGAACCTCTGTTCAGACCGAAACCGGTCTGACCGGTTTATAAAACCGGTCTGACCGCTTTTGGGAGCAGCCGAAGGACCTGATTGGTATGAGCCCAATCGGTCATGTACCGAAGTCCCAGTAACATCACCACGGTGCTTATAAGGTGTAGAATTGATCCAACGCTGCGGTGATCTCTGTCTCTTTTTTGTTGGCCGATTAACTTGAACGGCCTTTGTTTACTTGTTCATGAGCTGAGAGAAAGTAGGTCCTTGCTTCAGAACCCTCCCTTGAACCTTTGG
The DNA here is from genome assembly GCA_900205405.1 of Echinochloa crus-galli. Lineage (NCBI taxonomy): Eukaryota > Viridiplantae > Streptophyta > Magnoliopsida > Poales > Poaceae > Echinochloa > Echinochloa crus-galli. The sequence goes on from OAMR01000683.1 coordinate 472,225, forward strand.
CTCATTAAACTTCCAAGTACCCACTTCCGATCGTTTAGGCTTGAAAGTCCTTGGACGGTCTGGAGACAGACCGGTTTGGGAAACCGGTCCGACCGGTTTCGCCTGACTAGCGAACCGATTTTCTTCCATGGAACTTCCTTATGTTCTACTTCGCCGGCATGGAGACCACGTCGGTGCTGCTCACGTGGACGATGGTGGTGCTCTGCATGCACCCGGAGTGGCAGGACCGCGCCAGGGAGGAGATCCTTAGCGTCTTTGGCTCCAGGACACCAGATTACGACGGCCTCAGTCGCCTCCGAATTGGACCTTCAGTAAGGGCCGATTGTACCTGTCGTCGAAAAACATTGCAATCGTTGGTCGCATGAGAAAAAGAATTATGCCACTTACAATATGCACGATTTTTCAATTGATCGGCTGGTGGAATTGCATGAGAAAGTTTAACAAAGCCATTCTTAAGCAATTCATCAAAAACACGATCACATTTGGCTACATCAAAAGTAAATTTTTCTTCTTGCCGATTTTTCTGAATCGGCTTCAACGAGGGACAAGAACCAGGTTTACTCTTTGATGACCAAACAAATTCAGCAGCATAAATTTCTTTATCATCGTCCGAACTATCAGAATCATTATCAACAATATGCACATTCGAACGATGAGATTTAGCAGATTCTTTTGAATTTTTAAACTTAAGCTCTAGACTCATAGCCTTCATTTGCAAGTGATTAATAATAAGAAAATCATAACATTCTAGCTTTTCCTTGAAATGAGACCGTAAGCCCGCAAAAGCTAAATCCGCTAAATCTTTTTCAGAAACAGTTATGTTAAAACATCAGTTCTTAACATCTTTAAATCTTTTGAAGTAATCAAGAACCGATTCCTCTCGGCTTTGCCTAACCGATGTTAAATCAGACAATTTAGCTTCGTTTTCTCCGCTAAAGCAATGATCATGAAATTTACGCTCCAATTGAGTCCAATTTTGAATAGAATTAGGAGCAAGCGAAGAAAACCATGAAAAAGCAGTTCCAGTTAAAGATAATGAGAACAACCGTATACGCAATGGTTCATAAAATGATGCTTCTCCTAATTGCAAGATATATTGACTAATATGTTCCCAAGGAGTTCTATTATCTTCGCCACTGAATTTAATAAAAGCAGGAACACACCAACCATTAGGATAAGCAACTAGATCAAATTCAGGTGGATACGGTTTTTGATATAAGCGTGAATTACCCAGTTCAAGCCCGAGTCTTGTTCTAAGTGTATTAGCTATATCTTCTTTAAACTTAGCTAACTCAGCTTGATAGTTCCCATCACCTCTGTTTTGTGGAATACAGGGAACATTATACATTGCATTTTGAGAAGTATTCGGAATCGGCCCGTGAGACGTGCCAGATCCGTGGGGTATACTTCACACAATTGTAGTGCTCGGAGTAGTGTAAACAGGACCAGGAGCAACCGTACTAGATAAAACCATCGCACCCGGTGCCCCTGCACCCATGGAACCGGTCTGACCACCAGAGGGAGCCAAACCGGTCTGACCGGTTGTGAAAACCGGTCTGACCGGTTCGTGGACCGAACCAGGGTGAGATGATTGTCCCGCATAGAAATTCATCGGCATGCCTAAATTAGGATCTAAACCATGTTCTGGCACGCCTGATGAGCTAGGAGTTGGGTTAGGTAATTCATTAGATTCTACATTATTTTTACCTTTATCAGAATTACCCGACATAGTAGCAATTAACTCACTAGTAACAGTTTGTGCAGCAAGCAATTTATCATCCATCATGCGAGTAATTTGCTGCATTAAATCAGAGGATTCGCCAGTTACCTTTGGAAGTTCTTCAACTTGGTCATTCGCCAACTTGAAAGCCGGCATGACGAATTCCTCCACTCTCTTGACAAGACCACCGTGATCCTTTTTGAAGCCCTTCAAATGTCGAAGGTCTCGTGAGTCTGCGGATTGTTAGGCCACAAGCTTGCGCGGTCTTGGGATAGACTTGGCCAGTCAGGGTCAGGCTTCTTCTGGCCACGAATTCCAAAGGTAGCTTACCAGACTTTGGACCGAACCTTTTAGGCTTCCAAAAAGCTCAGTATGCTCAAAATGTCAAACCACCATTTCCTTTCTGTTGACACGAAAACGCGCCAACAAACTTGAGAGATCGATCGAACGCGCAGCACGGCCATCACAACGGCCAACTCTTGACCTCCCCGGGCAAACCGGTCAGACCGGTTCCTGAAACCGGTCAGACCGGTTTCAGGCAGGAGATTGTGAAGACCTAGAAACTCGAGCTCGGGAGGGACCCCGTCGGAGCTCAAGCAAGTTAGGGTTGCTCTAGGGTCGACAGGCCACCTAGAACGCCCTTGAACGCCGTAGAGACGAGCAAAGAACAGAATATGGGGGTGGAAAAGATTAGGGTTTGAGAGATAAAAAAGTAAAGGATAAATGTGTTTGATTCGATTGGAATACCTCAATCGGCCTTCTAGCCTTTATATTTATAGGCCGGGGAAGTCTTACCCCTTTCGAATAGGTTACAATATGTGATTAAACTCGGAATTCTAATCCTACTCGAATTATAGAACCTACCGGTTTGGCAAACCGGTCAGACCGGTTTGACCGGGCCAAAGCCAATTTTGACTGTCAACACGTACTGTACCTAGAGCCCTTGGGGTTGGGGCGCGGCGAGGCACAAGATCATCGATCGATCACTTGCAAATATCAAAATATAATATGGATTTCAACAGACGACATTACTTTATTGTCTAGGAAAAGGAGGGGAAAAACACACACACAAGTGATCGAAAGCAGGATTGATTGGTACAACCGAAGCAAGGGGATGGAGAGATTAATTAGAAGAAGATGCCGCGGCTGCGAGCAAGCTCGAGGATGTCGGCGGTGGGTGGAGGAGGAGCATCAGGTGTGGGGATCATGAGGACGGCCATGTAGAGAGGGTCAGGAGTCGTGGTCCTGCCGCATCTCACCTTCCTCGTGCAAACCCTAGGCTTCTGCGGCTTGGGGTCGTCGGGCGGCGTCGCCTGGTTGGCCTGGTCCTCTGGTCGCCGCCGCCGCCGAGGAAAGTGGCGCGGGCGAGGAGGTCCTCCTGCGAGGAGGAGATGTCGCCGCACTCCAGCTCCAGCTCCACCGCCTTCCGCAGTCGCGGTAGCCTGCTGTCAGCCGCCGCAATAGTCTCCCGAGAGCAGCCAGAGGCAGCCATGGCGTTCCTATGCTGGCTCCTGCCTCTCGATCTCTTCCCCTTCCTCGCTCCTCGATCTACACACAGTGTACCTCTGTCTGTGACTACTCCGCTGTACTAGTAAAAAGATTCTCCGCTCCACTCGATCACTGCTTGCCTTTCATGGCGCGGCGTCAGCAGGCCAGTACTTACGTGGCCTTTGCATCCAGGCCTTCCTAAATTTGGAGCCAAACTTTGATGTTTTTAGGTACGTGCGTTACTGTAGCATTTCGTTTGTATGTGTGAAAAATTATCCAAAAATTAATTAATTATGCTCAAAATGTTCGTCTCGCAGAGTACAACAAAACTATGTAATTAGTTTTTGATTTCATCTACATTTAGTACTCCATACATGCTATGATATTTTGATGTGACGAGAATCTTCTTTTTACATGGTGAACTTTGTTGGTAGGCCTAATAATAGTAATAGACTCTAGACCTTCTCATGGCACACGGCTGCATACCTACCTCCTTGATGACGACATTCATGATGAGCGTACGTTATCATCTGCCCACCCATCCACTCCGGCCATAAACCATGCAGATTCTATCAATTTTCTTTCTTCAGTGCAAAAATCGTTAGGAAATGAACCGGCGTACTCCGAGGTTAGGATGGAATTTATTAGCAGGCGGACAACTGACGATGGGCAATAAAACCACACCCATTTATTTTATTTATCATCATCGATTTGCACGGATGCATCATTAGGGGGGAGTATGTGCAGCAGCACTAGTATTGCTCTTGCATTACTTACAAGATCAACAAATATTAGGGATTTATTGCTCAACATATATCAATACTACTGGCCATTCGATTCGCCGCACGGTGGCATGCTGAAGCACACATGCTGTATGCATGACGATCAATACATCGTACACATTGTAGTAAAATTAAAATTCAAACCTTACTGTCCATCTTTCCATAAAATTTATCTTTCTAGAAAGTGTGCATTCAAAATTATCACAACTTGAAAGTTTTCTAACTTGGACAACCAGCTTGCTGATCAGTAGCCATGTCGATGCAGCCATTATGCATCCTACCAAGGTTTTGGTCTATCGTTCCGGCTGCTGCACACCACGGGGTGCTCCAAGTGCTATTCGGCCCATGCAGTTGGAATGTACATCATGCTTCGTCCATTGGGTCGGCCCAAGTAGCCTGGTTGATTCTACTTCTTTTCCTCTTCCCTGTTTACTCATTTTCCTATTATTAGATAGACTTTTATTTAACTAGTTGCGTGCACTGCGCAGTAAAACAATTCGATGGCAATATAACGTTGCCAGAGCTCAGTATGATAAGAGTTGTTGGGCTCATGGGCTGTGTCTGTGTGTGTGCCATCAGTACCCAAGTGCTGTTGTTTTCGGCCCTTACCTGTTCACTGCGCAGCCCAGTATAGTATTTGGCCCATTCCGGCTGCAAAGTCCATCTGATCACTCGAGTGATTATCTATGGTCTCAGTCAGAGTTTTGGCAAAGCTAGCGCGAGTACATACATGATGACATACGACTAGGTGATGCGCTGATAATCTTTCATCCCAGAGTTCACATAAGGAGGAATCTCCCAAGTGTAACACAGGCCAGGCAGACGCAATAAGCACAACTAGCAGATGGAGAACGGATCGAAAAAACCACACCACACCACACCACACCCATTTATTTTATTTATTTATTTATCATCATCGATTTGCACGGATGCATCATTACGTGTATGTGCAGCAGCACTTGTATGGACTGAGACGTTGGTTGCAGTAGCCGCGATTAGGGGGGAAGCTGTACTCCTCGCAAACTTTGCCGCACTCGAAAACAGTGCAGGGATCGTGTTCAAAGCAGAAGGGTGGCATCACCCGGTTCACCCGGGCGGCGCCTCCTCCTCCTCCTATTGTTATTACATTTTTAGTGATTAGTCTCAATATCTCATCATAAATAGTTTGCCAATGATGTTATTATATTTAAGAACAGAAGCAGGGACAGTAGCAGGAAAGTATATAAGCTACTACCTCTGTTTTAAAATATAGGTTGTTTTGGCTTTTCTAGATTCATAGTTTTTGCTATGTATCTAGATATACATTATGTCTAGATTCATAACAAAAGCTACGTATTTAGAAAAGCCAAAACGACCCATATTTTAAAACGGAGTGAGTAGCCAGGTAGATAGCCTATGAATATACTGATCCGTACATCGTACCATTGGTGGCCTGGCAGTGGCAGCTTGGGGAGATTGAAGACATGATTGCAAGAACCACCATGAAAGTCGTCAAGCGCACCATGACCTTGTTGCAATCGCTGTTGAGTGCCATGAGGAAAAGAATAATGTCACTCGTGCATCCAATCCAATATATATAACACGATTGGTGAGTGAGAAATCAATGGGATGCATGGCTGGAATTGCCAAGAGGGGCCGCGTGTCAACCATTGGGGATTGGATTTGCAGCAGGGCTGCACATTATTAATTTTTTTTCCTGTTTTTTTTTTATCTCAAACATATCATATTTGTATCTTAGATAGACTGCAGTGCAATAAATATTGGGTATCCAATTCAGATCTTTTTATATTTTTTCTATCCAGATGCATGTTTCCTTTTTTTCCTCCTTGATATTCTATTGCTCTTGCATTAGTTACAAGATCAACAAATATTAGGTATTTATTGCTCTTGTATTACTTTTTAGCATATCAATACTACTGGTCACTCGATTCGATTCGCCGCATGGTGGCATGCTGAAGCACACATAACGATTGATACATACACCAACCTTACTGCCCATCTTTCCATAAAATTATCTTTCTAGAAAGTGTGCATTCAAAATTATCACAATGTGAAATTTGTCTAACTTGGACAAGTAGCTTGCTGAGTCACAGGGAACATGCAGCCTTACGCATCCTACCAATATCGTTCCGGACTTCTGGCTGCGGCGTGCTCCCAAGTGCTATTCGGTCCATGCAGTTGGAATGTACATCATTTGCTTGGTCCATTGGGTCGGCCCAAGTAGCCTGGTTGATTCTACTTTTCCTCTTCCCTATTTACTCATTTTCCTATTAGACTTTTATTTAATTTAGTCCAGTTCTCTTATGAAATTAGTTTATCTTTTCCATTGATCAAGTTTTTTTCTTTTATTTTTATTTTCCCATATGTTCAAAAGCTTCAGGCTACCCGCACCGCACTACGGCACAGCTTGCGGTAAACTGCATGTCGTAAAACATAGCGCAAAAATTGTTGCAGTGCAGGACGGCAAAAGCGACGCTACCAGTAAAGCTGCTTTTTCGGCAAACCGAGTGTAATCCAAACTTTACTCTAACGCACGGAGAGAGACGTGAGAGAGAGGCGAGATCCTTCTGGTCAGCACGGCGAGCTCCACCGGGTCCTTGGCGGCGCGGGCAAGAGCAGTGGCGACGGAGGTGAAGAAAAGGAGACGACCGTCGGAGGAGCTCGTCGACACTGCCGCTGTCAGGAAGAGCCACCGCGGCCGCTGCCCGCCGCCGCAGCCCCCCTCCTTCCCCCGCGAGCTGCCCCCTCGCTGGCCGCCCGTCGCGCGGGCCGCCGCAGCGGGAAGGGGGGCCGGGAGGCGGGGAGGGGGCAGCAGTGGGGGAAGGGAGGGGAGGGGGCAGCGGAGGGAGGAGAGTAGGGGCGACGGCGAAGAGGGAAGGGGACGGCGTTGGCTGGAGAGAGGGGAGGAGGCGCGGCCGGGGCAGCGGAGGGGCGAGAAGGGGCCGCAAGTGGGGGAGAAGATAATGGAGGAGAAAGAGGGAGATAGAGAGAGGAAATAGAAAAAAAATACATATAGGTTCCACGGTTGGTATAGAGTAAAGATATAGAGTACCATGAGTGCGAGAAAAGCTGATGTAGAGTAAATAATTTTAGTGACGTGGCTAGAATATTTTTTATGTAAAAATATAGAGTAAGATAGCCTCAGCATACTAAGCGGCAGTGCTCGCTGCAGTCGATTGCGAGTTGACTTGGACGAGTCATTTTCTGGTAGCACCTGACCTGTGTCTGTGTGCCGCACGCGGAGAATCAGGGAACGCCACATCAACGCAATGAGATGGATCACTCTGGGATGAGCTGTACAGCAGAGCCGGACGATGACATGACATGCATGGAGAACAGCTCATGCATGCATACAATGGTGTCCTACACATACAATGCATATTGACCACGCCAGTTACTTAAGCTACTCTCAATAATAGATTTAACTAACAAATAACAGAGTAATCCAACAGATTCTATAAAAATGGTTAGTGAGATAGGCTAGCTAAAAATAACTAGCGAAAGAGGTGGAACGTAGAGTCACTAAATTTGAAGAGTCATTTACAAAGTCTGTTGGAAAAGTTTTTTCACTGACAATAGCTAAATTTAACTTTAGAAAATGATTTGGCTAGTCTCTTGGAGATGCTCTAAAAAGGAAATTACTCTCTCAATCTTAAAATAAATATATTTGTTAAAAAATAGATCCATTACTTGCTATGGAAAATAATTTTGTTGCTCCTTATATTACTCATACTTTCTAAATAAATATATATACATTAGAATTTAAATTAATTTAGTAGTTGGTTTAATTATATGTGTATCTCTCAAAGGTAAAATTATATTTGTTGTGGGATAATTATACTCGCGATCTACACAACCAGTTGCCTTGCGACCTACTACACAACCAGTTGCCTGTTACTAATTTGTGTTTTTTCAATTTTTGTTATATTCATTTGATTACTACCTTCCATCACAAATATGTGATGTTTATAACATCAAACAAGATCAACGAACAAAACTCGATTACAAATACATGATGTTACAACATTAGCATGATCACATATACTTCGAAGGAAAAAAAGATGATAAACAATATTTGTATTTCGCAGTGTTTGTATTATAACAACGTCACGACGTGTTGTTGTGGACGTTCCGGCGCCGTTCATCTCTCCTGCCGCCGTTCCTCGTACTTGTACTGCTGCTCGGCGTCGTGGCCGCCCGGGCCGCCGCCGGCAAGACGGAGCACCTGACCGTCTTCTGGGGCCGCAACAAGGACGAGGGCTCGCTCCGTGAGGCCTGCGACACGGGCCTCTACAACACGGTGATCATCTCCTTCTTTAGCGTCTTCGGCCACGGCAGGTACTGGGCCGACCTCTCCGGCCACGACGCCTCCGCCGTCGGCGCCGACGTCAGGCACTGCCAGCGCGCGCGCAACGTCACCGTGCTGCTCTCCGTCGGCGGCGACGGCGACCGCTACTCCCTCCCCACCGCCCGCGCCGCCCGCGACGTCGCCGACCACCTCTGGCACGCCTACCTCGGCGGGCGCCGCCGCGGCGTGTTCCGTCCGTTCGGCAACGCCGCGCTCGACGGCGTCGACCTCTACGTCGACCACGGCGGCTCGGCGAACTACGACGCTCTGGCCCGCCGCCTCGCCGGCTACAGGTACTACAAGAACAAGGGCAACAAGGCGGCAGCGGCCGTGCTCCTGACGGCGACGCCGCGGTGCATGGGCGACGGCGTGGAGGGCGGCGTGGACGCGGCGCTGGCGACGGGGCTGTTCCGGCGGATCCACGTGCGGTTCTACAACGACACGGCGTGCTCGTTCAGGACGAGGGACAAGAGGTTCTTCTACGGGTCGTGGCTGGGGTGGGCGGAGCGCTTCCCGGCGGCGGAGCTCCACGTGGGGCTGCCGGCGGCGCCGGACGCGGCGAGGGACGGCTGGGTGGAGCCCAGGGCGGTGTTCATGGAGATGATGCCGCTGGTGAAGGACACGCCCAACTATGCTGGCGTCATGCTGTGGAATCGATACTACGATAAGAGGGATCGCTACGGCCAGCGCATCAAGCTCATGATCTGATCGATCGACTTGAGTGAGAACCATTCTGCAGCATGGACGTGTGATGTGGAATATGTCTGTTCAAATTTGTATGTATGTGATTTTCCATGATTAAGATAAATTTGTTTGTGGTGATCGATCACATGCAGGCACGCAGCTACATACTAGCTGCTGATATAAGAGCTAGCTAGGTGTCTGGTGTGGGCGAATAAAATATATATGCTTCGAGTTGATGTTAAATATATATATAGTTCATCTTAGCTCAAATCGTATTGCATTTGCTATATGCTCCGTATACTAGCTAGCTGTTGTCCGTTTACTGGTTTTGGCGTGTTTGCTCAAACCCGCTTCCGGTATTAAACAACGTAACCGTATTGAATTGAATGGAAGGGCGCCCTGTTCCATTGGTTAAAAATATGTGCATTTTAACCACAAACCTAGGACTATGGAATAGATAAGTTGAAGATTATGGAGTAAGTTTAGCTTCAGTGTCCCTCAAACAAATCCGCCAGTACACAATTTTCAATTTTTATTAGAAATTCCATAACATTCTGGTTTATATTAATATAAGAAGTGAATAAATTTCACATAGAATTTCTCTCTCTCTCTCTCTCTCTGACCTTACACATACCATGCTAAATTATATAAAAAAGATAATCATGTGCAGTGGCTAAAGGAGTGTGCAAGTCGCCAAGTCATGTTCTCACACATTTTATTCATATATCGTCTGATTTCGTACCATGGAGTACGTGTGCAAGTTTACATGCACTCTTATTCATCATCTGATCAGTTTACAAACTAATTCATGCATGTGTATCTGAAGCATGCAATGGCACTACAGCTCTCGATTAATTTCTCAGAGCATGGAGTAGTGGGCGATGGCGCGGCTGTAACCCGTGACCTTGTCGTAGTATCTATCCCACAGCATGATGCCGCCGTAGTTGGGCTCGTCCATCACCGACGGCATCACGCTGTCGCGCAGCGTGGCGGCGTCGATCCACCCCCTCATCCCGTCCGTCGCCGGCAGCCCGGCGTAGAGCCTCGCCGCCGGGAACCGCGCCGACCACTCGTGCCACGCGCCCCAGAACGGCCGCGTCTCGTGGTTGTCGTACCCGCAGCTGGCCTCGCCGTAGAACCGCACGTGCAGCCGCTCGAACCGCCCGAGGTCTTCGCCGCCATTGTCGCCGTCGAACACGCGAGTGCACGCCGGCGTCGCCGTCAGCAGGACCGCCGCCGCCGGCTTGCCGCCGCTGCGTCCACCTTTGTTGTGGCTCGCCAGGCGGTGCCTGACAAGGTCGATGAATCGCTCCTGCGGCGCGCCGCCGTTGCTGTCGAGGTAGAAGTCGACGCCGTCGAGCACGGCGTCGCCGAACGGGCGGCGGACGCCGCGGCGGGAGGCGCCGCCGAGGTAGGCGTTCCAGAGGTGGTCGGCGAGGTCCCTGGCGGTGGCCAGAGAGTAGTAGTTGCTGCCGTTTCCACTACTGACGACGGAGAGGAGCACGGTGACGTTCCTGGCACTCTGGCAGTGCTTGACGTCGGCGCCGATGGCGGAGACGTCGTGGCCGGAGACGTCGGTACGGTACCTGGCGTGGCCGGAGACGCGGAGGAAGGAGACGGTGACGGTGGCGTAGAGGCCGGTGTCGCATGCCTGCCTGAGGGATCCCTCGGCGCTGTTGCGGCCCCAGATGACCGTGAGCTCGCCGGCCTTGCCGGCGGCGGCGGTGGAGACGAGCAGGAGGAGGCAGGTGGTGGAGAGAGTCGTCGTGGCTAGGAGAGGTGATGGCGCCATATTATATTTCTTGCGCTGGTATGAATAGCTAGCTAGCTTTTGACAATGACGGCACAGCAGAATATGTACACACTAGTACGTAGCAGTAGTAGTGTAGTCTAGCTGTCGTCGCCGACGATGTTAGACATAAACTGAGGGCGGCCGGGATGGAAGACTACTCCATATAGGATAGGATGAGAACAAGCACGTTGACAAATCGCTGACGTGGCTACTGAACACCGTGTGCTTCCGTACACGAGGAGACTGCTTAATTACAATGTCCACGAGGACGTACGCCACATGCAAACTTCGGCGCAAACCATGCAAGGTCGGCTAACCAAGGTGCGGATAGATGGTCAAACGGGCCGGCCGGCACTAACCAGGCACGGGGACTAAACGGTACAGCACTATCGAGCAACGATGGTCTAATCGTGCCGTGCTGTACCGACACTGCGGGCTGATTTTCTGGTACACTACCGCCTTATGGGTGTACCGTACCGGCACGACGGGGTACGATGTGAACGGGTCGGCCCGAGCACCTCACGCCGCCGTCGAGGAGAGGCCGGCGTGGCCATCCCCGCCGCCGTCGAGCTGCAGCCCATCGCCGTCGCTGCCGCCGCAGCTGAGCTGGAGGCCGGCATGGTCCTCACCCTCGTCGCCCGTTGGAGTATAGGAGGGGATGGGAAGTCGGGAGGGAGAGGGACGAGGGTCGAGGAGGGGATGGGAGGCCAGGAGGGAGTGTCAAGGGAAACAACGGTGGACTCGAGAGGAGAGACGGTTGACACTCGCGGTTGTGGTGGCAGGGAGGAGGGGGAGAAAAAAAAAGTTAGGGTTAGAGTTGGGGAGGGAGTTTATTATATTACTAAGGTTAGATGGCAGGTCAATTTTTGATGATCTATTTCGTGCCGTGCCTGGGCCGGCACTACCGGCCGATGTAGCGGCCCAAGCACGGCCTGTAGCATAGTGTCGGCCCGGTTTAAACACTATGCACTACGTGCCGGGTCATGCTAGTGTCGGGCTATTTCAAACTGGGCCTCGGGCCGCCCATTTAACGCGGTCTATTTGGCCATTTATACGTGTGGCTTCAATTTCCTCGACTATACACAAATCTAGATAGTGTTTGGTTTGATGTCCTGTAATGTAATCACATTACAGAGTGTTTACTAATTTATCTATTCTGCCTTGTATCGTTGAGCAACTCCTTGATTGTTTATATATGCTATATATATGAAGACCTTGCATATATATTTCATCTATATCTGATGTAGACATGATAAATGTGGCACTAGAATATTTCAATGGTCAAACTTGGCGTTGACATGTAAAGGCCAGAAGCAACATCTTATTCTTCAGCAATGTAGTAAAACAACAAGTGTGCGGGAAGAGGAACTAGAAACAGAAATGGATAATTGAGCGGGCCCACATTTCGGTCACCTTGTCGGTTGCTTGGTCAACGTCGGGTGGCTGCCCTTCTCCCTCTTCATTTACTCATGTCTCTTTCGCCATGGCACGTTTGGACTTGCATCGGTGGCATACATACACAATGAGACATGACAGCATAGGCTAGCCTGTATATATGACAAATTTTGATTGGCTAGCTAGTACTCCCTCCGGTTCAATATCAGAAATCGTTTATTATAGGGACACGGTCACTAAAGCACAACTTTGACTTCTCTTTTTTATAAAAACATTTCTTAAAAAGTTATATAGGTATATTTTTATAAAAGTAATTTTCAAGACCAATCTATTTATATAATTTTTATATTTTCAAACTCAACGACTTAAATGTTATTCATAATTTATATTTTTAATATTTAATTCAAACCTTATCCAAAACGATTTATAATACTAAATCGAAGAGCGTACAAGATATATAGCTACAAACATACTACGTACTCCCTCCATACTGGTAAAGAATGATGTTTAGGACAAGGACACGGTCTCTAAAATGTAACTTTGACTTCTTATTCTTACAAAAATATTTATTAAAAAATAATATATGTATGCTTTTATAAAAATATTTTTTAAGACAAATCTATTCATATGGTTTTCACATTTCCAAACTCAATGGCTTAAAAGTTATTCATGATTTATATTCTCAATGTTTGACTAAAATCTTGTCCAAAACATCATTCTTTACCGATACGGAGGGAGTACTACCGATTAGTCAAAACACTAGAAAAGCTGACCTGGTCAAAAGCAAACATTTTCCAAGTGAGCCAGGCTGGTGTAGGATTATCTTTGACCCAGAATGTTATACGCTTAACATTGCATTATATTATATAATAAATATGCGGCACCGAAACATTTCAATGGTCAGACATTTTTCCTTGGTGTTGACATATGTGCGACAACAAGTCACCAGGAAGAAAATCAGATGGAGATATGTGCACCAGGCAATAAACAAAATCAGATCAAAGTGGATAATTGATCGGGCCCACACCCCAGTCACCACGTACATGTCTCGGTTGCCCTTCGACCTCCTTCATTCTCTTTCATATCAGTAGTACACGTTTGCATTGGCGGATTTCGTAGCATTCATTCAATCCTCCATGTCACCGTGCTCTGCATCCATGGAATTCAACACATGCTTTGCTACGATTTATAATAATATATCACTACTGCATCCATGGAATTCAGCAATGGCTGCTACAAACAATTTGTCGTCCCTTGCCAATTCCGTCTCTGTATATATACAGACCTTACTCAACCTCGAGTTTCCACACCTCAGCAGGATCGGAGCTCATCGATCAGTACCAAAACAAACAATGGCGTTCACACGCCGGAGACCTTCGCTAGCCGTATCCGCATCATCCCTTCTTCTCTCCGTCGCGCTCATCAGCCTCCTCGCCGGCCCGGCGTCGGCGCAGGGAAAGACCGGTCAGCTGACGGTGTTCTGGGGCCGTCACAGGGACGAGGGCTCCCTCCGGGAGGCCTGCGACTCCGGCCTCTACAGCATGGTGATCCTGTCCTTCCTCGACGTCTACGGCGCCGGCAGCTACCACCTCGACCTCTCCGGCCACCCGCTCGCCGGCATGGGCGCCGCCATCAAGCGGTGCCAGTTCCTTGGCGTCCCCGTCTCCCTCTCCATCGGCGGCTTCGGCGGCGGCTACTCCCTCCCGACGAACCAGTCGGCGCTGGCCCTCTTCGACCACCTCTGGAACACCTACTTCGGCGGCAGCCTCAACGACACCCGCCGCCGCCCCTTCGGCGACGCCTGGCTCGACGGCGTCGACATGTTCCTCGAGCACGGCGGCGCCGCCGAGCACTACAGCACCCTCGCGCTGGAGCTCGCCAAGCACAACATCCGCGCCGGCGACGGCAAGCTGCTGCACCTCACGGCGACGCCGCACTGCCGGTTCCCCGACGACCGCGTCAAGGAGGCGCTCGACACGGGCATCTTCGAGCGCATCCATGTCAGGTTCTACGACGACCCGGACTGCGCCGCCGGGTTCAGCGCCGCCGAGTGGGCCAAGTGGACGGCGGCGTACCCGTTCACCAAGATCTACGTCGGCGTGCCGGCGGCGCCGGGCGCGGCCGGGAGCGGCGGCGGGTACACGGACCCGGCGACGCTGCGAAGGGCGGTGCTGCCGGTGGCGCAGAAGGCGGCCAACTACGGCGGCGTCATGATCTGGGACAGGTACTTCGACAAGCGGAGCAACTACAGCGGCAGCATCAAGAACTGGGTTTGAAAACATCGACTATATATATATATGCTCGAATAATGTAGTATTGGTTTTGAATAAATCAATGTTTGGTAATAATGGCCTGTATGTATTTTATATTTTTTTAAGAAATAAAAGTGCAAGAATAAAGTGGGACAATGCAGCCATGGCTAGCTCTTGGACATGCATGTTCTCAGTTTGGGAAGTTCAATGAGCAAAAGTCCAACATCTTTAATTTGTTGACCAAAAGTACATACAAAGCAACTGAGATGACATGGGGTCACACTGCTATTCAAAGTTGTCATCAAAATTTTAAAATCACAACGGTTCTGTGAACAGAAAAGATGATCCAAACTGCATTTATGTCGTCAATCAATAAATAAAGCGCATGCAATGTCACCGGGGCAATATGTTCTGCCTCCAAATACGTATGGTCTCCAGTTGCAAGCTCTCCCTTATCCCGCATGCTCTGTGCATTGCAGCGCCAATTCTGCCGTCTTCCATACAGAGTTCACATCGCAATCTCCTTTTCTTATCCCTGCCTGGGTCAGTGATGAGCACCAACAGATCGAACTACTCCAAAGCTGTACACATCGCTCTTCTCGCTTAGACAAGAGGTTGCATAGTTTTGGTACAACAAAAAATAGTCATTGTCACGATTATGTTTTCCGAAGAGAAAAATACGACTTTTCTTTCCTCAGCAGTTTGTCCCCCACACAAGCACTTGAATTTTTGCAGCAAACACATGATTAGCGGCCGTCGAGCCTTACTGGACTTGGGGATCAGATTGCCGGCCCAGAGAAAGGCAACTTATAATCTTTGCATGAGAAAGGCAACTTATTTAGGATTTTGTGGGCTGGAACCTGTGGTCTCGGCCCAACATGTAGAGGGTCCAATTACACATGATTATTTGTTCCCGCATCTTCCACTAATCACAGGATAGTGAGATCACAGGATAAGTTGGAATTCGTGGCCATCGCCAAACAAATACAACCAAATTAATTAAATCCACAGCTGCTTCTAGGTTTAGTTTAACATAACCGCCGCAAGATGCGTCACTTGGAACGTACATAATGAGATCACAAAACAACATAGCAAGATGCAACAATGCTACTGTTGGATCTGAGAGCCACACCCGAAAGTGGAAGAAACAGATAAAACATACGATCAGTTAGTTTGTCATTACTTGTGTTATCATTAAGCCACAAAAACATTCATGCCATGGTCAGGCCCTAATATTTGGTAGGTGACGGATCACTTCTGAGACTAGAATCTATTGTTCACCATAAACACCTCCAGCATAATTAACGTTCATTGTTCACCATAAACAAACTCAAAAGGATGATCAGCCAGCTCGAATCTTAAAAAAACAGTTCATGTTAGGGTCGACTTGGTTAGGTGATGGCGGACTGCGTGCTTCTGGACTGGATTCCTCCACTGTTCACCATAAACAAACGGCAGCACGCCCCAGGCGCACAAAGATATCGATGGTCTGACCGTAGCTGCAAAACAAACAGCAAAATTCAGCATGCATCTCAGACAAATCCAACATACACACATAGTTTACTATTCCTCAGGCATCGACATGACATGTCTAAATCACAGCCACAAGCTGAACATCAGCCATCCTATCGTCCTGCTAATGACTCAGCACGTCAACGCCGATAGGGTTAACTGACCTCCACTACGCCCCATGGCGGGACAAGTGTTGCAATACAATGAGCTCATCGTGTGCTAACCTCACAGCACAGCAGGCCAAAGCATAACCTTAGTTTTCTGTCCATTGATCACCCAGTGGATGCTGCTTTTGATAGCTCCATCACCTTTGGCTCCTCCACCTAGCGTAGTGTCTGCGTGGTGAGACCAAATCATGCGAATGGGGTGGTGGTTTCGGGTTCCGTCAGTGTCCGCTGTCGTCACTGGGATCACCTGCAAAATTCCATGTTCCTTATCACTAGCTTTTGGGAATAATCGGCTGGCTCGTCAGCCTGCAGGCATCTACATCATGGACGAGATTAGAGCACTAATAGAGAGACTGGGGATCACACTATGGGTAAGAAGCCATGGTTTTTCTACCATCTAATCAAACAATTAAATTGGAATGTAAAACGTTCTGAAGACTTACATTACTTGTCAAGTTTCTGGAA
Source organism: Echinochloa crus-galli (assembly GCA_900205405.1). Classification (NCBI taxonomy): domain Eukaryota; kingdom Viridiplantae; phylum Streptophyta; class Magnoliopsida; order Poales; family Poaceae; genus Echinochloa; species Echinochloa crus-galli. The sequence continues at coordinate 488,830 of OAMR01000683.1, forward strand.
CCAACTGCCTGGTTCATCAGCTTGTGGTAGTCTCCATCATCATACAACAGGAATTATGATCTTCTGACTGTTGACGATCAAGATGATTGACGGCTGGTGATTTTGCACATATGCAGAATATGAATCCTCTCAACAAAAGAAAAACATTCCCAAGATTATTTTCTGCATGACTGCGAGGTTTCAAACAAGTCAATAAACTGGCATCATGCCATACTCATTCATGAATACATTGTGAAAAGCATTAATCAAAGAGGTTAACTGAATTTTAACTTCATGACATGATCGAGGGTCCAAAGGATTCCAGATGCGCATATCTCCTTAGCATTTGTAGATTCCAATAATTGTGGCTGTTTGTGGTGTGCTGTGTTGTAAACTCTCTCTCCTTAATGAAATACGTAAATTCCATGTGGTCGAAAAATGGAGAGTCCAAAGGATTCCAGATGCACGTATCTGAGAAAACGACTTGACCTAGGTCATGCATTTGATGAACATGGAAAAAGAAAAAATAAAGAAGTTATCATCACATCCTTGATGACTGATCGGCCCTAAAGTTGGTACATCCTGCCACATCCAGAGAAGCAAGGAAGATGAGCTCTTGGTGCCGGTCAGAGACTACAGCAACCGACAAGGACAGATAAAAGTAGCACAAAAGACAAATGCTCAAACAGAAGGATGGCAGAAGGATGAGAAAATCAGATGAACGATTGGGCTCTCCATTAGTGTAATAGAGAGCAGTGTTCAGTGTATAGGGAGCCATCCAAAACCAAAAGCAACAGGATAGATGCCAAGATAACAAGTTGGTTAGAGGCTGTCCCCGCCACAAAGTGGACAGCAACCCAGGTTGCAGGTTGGTGGCCTCCACCGCAGAGCCTCTTCCATGACTTTTCCCCCTTGATCCGGGTCAGCGTCATGACCCTCGCACTGGAAACAGTATTTAACTTTGTGCTAAGGGAACCTTTCAAGATCAAACTAACTAATTCCATGACAATGGAGAAGTTAGGTCTTGAGGATAAACAACTCCTCAGGGCCCTACTGTCTAGAAACCTGTCATTTCACAGCTTTCTTCTTCGTGCACACATAAATGATATACAAAAGATAGTAATGAGTGATAGTATGATGGTCAGGAGCTTAAAAGGATCTATCATTTATCCTACTCACTTATCAATCAACCGCGATGTCAAAAATATACCAAATATGGCATATGTAGCATGATAAATCATGTTTATTTCTGATGATGCAATACATAGTGAAGAAAAGGAAGCACACTTCTAAAACAAACAATCAAAACTCCAAGGTAGATAGAATTTTTTTCCAATAGACAGCTATAGCTGAGAGCAGGTGGCTGCTGTATCGGCCTAAAGATATCCTAAGCATACAGTTAGCAACGGAATTTAGTTGCACCTTGATGTTATTCATTTATTACATGCTGCTGTATAACCTTTGGAATTCACAGTACTTAAAATATACAAGAGTCAATGAACTATAAAATGCACAAAAATATACAACCATAAGAAAGCTGTTTTTTCCCCTCAAATATGCAGGAGAGCTGTGTCATTGTATTATAGAAGAAAAAGTTTTCTTCATTAAACAAAGCGTGGCACCGGAGTGCCTGCACAAATAGTCAAACACTGAACTCTGCAAACATAAGGAAACAACCTGAAAAGCTGATTACTTTACTTTAACTGGTTCATTTTATTTTTTCTGAATTTTGCAGCCTGTTATCAGTAGTATCATTGGTAAATCAGATATGCACTGCATGATGGCGTAAGTCATCCTAGTATTCGATACAGAGACACACCAAATGTTACTTTTATGTGGCTGAACTTAACACAAAAGGACTTTTTTACAAAGCCCCTCAGTGGAAGAATATACATTTTATGGATTTGTGTATGGCTTCTATTGAAGGTGTGTATGACTGAGATATATCCCTATGCTTAGGATAATGGCTGACAAGAAAAGACGGATGGAGTCCTCAGTGCCAATGATAATGTCTGACAGAAAAGCAATTGCTTCACTTCCAGGAGAAAGGAAATAGGGAACAATCCGGAGAAATTTTGCCACACGCCATATATGGTTTGTGACTATGGATGCAATGGATTAGCATCAAGAATTTCTGAATGGTCAACTATGATAACTCACCGGGTAAAAAGTTCCGATGAAGAGTAGGGGAACATTTTTTTCGTTTGTGGAAAAACCTGCATAATTACATTTATAATGTCCATGAAGCATCTAGGAAAGGAAAAGAAAAATGATTGAACATGGTTGATGTATTTGCAGTGCAGGCATATATCATGTACCCAGTATGGATTACCTAAAGCAAGAACCATGATCCACTTCAGACGTTTATTTGTCTTATCAGAAAATAATATGCTTAAAATATTAATGCTAATGGAAGATGTCAAAGTAACAATAGCCACAGAGGTTTCTCCTTTTCTCTTTTGCAAAACATAATTAAACATCTCGTTGCACAGAAAAGAAAGGAACATAGTGTCTATTGTTTCATGTCAAAATGAGTGTGCTATTACACAAAAGCAGTGGAGTCAACTCACAGTTACAGAGCATACAGCTGAGAGATCAGATTTACATGTATCACTCTGAATCCATTGTAAAGAAAATCAGCTTGCCTATTCCCTTCTATAATGAGTAACTCAAACCAAGAACCAAGGGAAAACAATTATGTTAGCTGAGTCGAGAACAACCTCCATGATGATAGGATCTATAGGATTCTCTAAATCACAACCACAACGTCATGTGACCACACAAGTGCTTCCTCTTTTATTTATTATTATTTTTTTGGGGAAGAGAAGAGCCACCCCTGTTGCCTATAAATGACTTGCAAAAGCCCCCAAACCAGTACACAGCTTAAAACACAGTGGCTGCCTCCCTAATAGCTACCTTGTTCATATCAGGCTGGAGTTCATCAAGGATCGAAACCTGAAACTGGAGCCCAGAACCACACAGGGGAAGAAGCGCAGCAGGACTGGTTCCCAGCCTATCCAAGGTAGAAGTGATCAACGTTAGTGCGTCAGTAACATGGTGACCGTGAGAGAGGAGATGCGTAAGGGGCCATGAACAGAGCAGGAGGACATGCAACTGGTATGCACTGTCCGCCTGTTCGGTGACCGTCGTTGGGACTTCATTGCCCAAGTCTCAGGTTTGAGGGGTTGGGGAACTGCAACTTAGGTAGCTATTTTGCAATCCTTAGCGCACAGTCGCAAACATAAATGTAATCCTTTCTAATCAGCCCTCTTCATACTATGCGTTCTCTATGTTCATGCAGGCCTCAACAGGACAGGAAAGAGCTGCCGCCTCCGGTGGGTGAACTACCTCCACCCTGGCCTCAAGCATGGCCGCATGTCACCACAAGAGGAGCGCCTTATTATTGAGCTCCATGCTCGGTGGGGGAACAGGTTTGATGAAAAGAAGATTTCTAGAGAGTAGCTTTGCTCTGTTACTAAATTTAGGTGAAGATAAAACTCACTCAAAGTCTCTATATATAGGTGGTCTAGGATAGCACGGAGACTGCCAGGGCGCACAGACAATGAGATCAAGAACTACTGGAGGACACACATGAGAAAGAAAGCACAGGAGAGAAAGATGAGCATATCACCTTCATCCTCATCCTCCTCACTGACATACCAATCCTGCCTTCTTGACACCTGTCCAATCATTGGGATGGGCAGTGGTGACAGTCACAATGGCAGTAGCTGTGTCACCAGTGCCCTCGAGAGCACCCAGAGTGCCATGGATGCATATCACATGGATCAGATATGGAGGGAGATCGAGGCACCACAGGTACCTGCCTTGCTGGGAGTTGCTGAAGGGAAAGAGAAGACATGCAGCAGTATCCACTGCCCTCTGCCATCACCTGCTATGTGTGATTATAAATGCCCTGAGATATTCTGGAAGATGGAAGAGGGAGAAATCAGGATGTTGTCTCCATAAATTGGTTACAGTAAATAAGCCCCTCGCTATTGAAGGCTGAAGGAATAAATCTATATATAGGTCAGGTCATTCAGCTATCTGCCTAGCAGATTTGTGGTACTTGTACTTACTAGCTATGTTTTTTTTTGCATTATTATGGATTTCAGTATTTCAAAATCTACAGTAGCATTGGAGGTATGCTTATGATGTATGTATCTATGTAGTGTGCTGATAGTTTGTATCAGTTTGTGTAATAGTGTGCAAGACAAGGATGCTCTATATGCATGACATTATATATTTATTCATTTCTGTGGTTTTTGTCCTGATCAACTAACAGTGTGACCTGGTTCGCAGTTATAATTCAATACACTGTGATAAGAAGTTGAATGCTACATTTTTTAACTCGTGTAATTTTTAAGGCTTGGATAAAGGCAGATTGTAATCATGATGAAATATTCGGGGCTCACTTAGAGACATAGAAAGGTATACTGCATTTTCTTATATCTCCAAACTTGAGGTTGGCTCTATAAAGATCAGAATAATCTCTTAGACCTTTGTGGCTATTTCTATTAAATTCTAATTTCCCCCCTTATAATTCTCAAGTCCTAAAGCTTGATAAAACTTCATATAGAAACATAGAAAGGAAACAGGGACTAAATAAGTATTAGTCCCGACAAGATACAGGCTAAGGTAGACAAGAATTTAGTTTATAATCTGATAAAAGAAAGAAGACCCACAAGTTATTTCATTATTTGTACTAAAGAGAAGGAATAACAGTCTGTTTTTATTAAGTTCGGTTGCAAGAGATCTTGGTACACACATGTACCTTGTCTATACGTAAGTCCTGAAACAGATAAAAAACATAAGCAACAAGCAAAACCCTCTGATTTCTTTCGTGAAATGCACCACATACAGCTTTTTGCTGACCAATACTGGTCAGACATTTTGGACTACTGTAGAGGTATCAGTATGACCCAGCCGAATGGAACTGGTTTAGCGCAAGAGTGAATGATCTATCATTTCATCTTTCGATTCATATGAAGTTGACGATTGGCATTAGGATTTAACAAAAAAAAGTTAGATCACACTAACAAATAAGACTAGAAAGAAGTTGCAGGTCATGCACGCAAGAAATAAGAAATTTAATGAGTGTGATAAGTTAAATAAAACGTGTTGATAAGTGGTCTGCACTTGGAACCTTTGTAGCCAGCTACTTGTTGAAACTGCTCCAGCGTGTAATTAAGATAAGATTTTCTTCTAATTGATTAATAAGGTAGTGCATAGACCGACAGGACCAACCCATGGCTGCTCTACTTTACTCTACACTCCGCAGCATCCAACTTGGAGAAAAGCTTTGATATGGATAAGACTAAAAAGTTTGTTTCCTTTGTCTTCTGTTAGATTAAATAAAGCAAGGCACAAGAGGAAAAGAACAGATGTTGGGGAAACCGCTACATCTACATATATAGCGAATTCATAAAATGGAAAGAACATGTTAAGTGAACTGAATAGCAAAGCAGAGTAGCAGATTATGGTCATGGTGTTTTATTTATTTATTTATTCTAAGAACATCCATGATAAGCAGGACAAGTTCCAAACTTCCAATGCATGATGCAATTATGATTCTCTTAGATCGGAGAGAAAATCAAAGTACCATAAGATCACAAAGATCTGATTATGTGGTGACGTGTTTCTAAGAAAATAAGAAATGTAATTTAGTCATTTTAGGAGATAAAAGATAATATACAGAGATAGAATAATGCATAGGGATGAACTGACCCTGCCTAGGAGGATCCATCAATCACTTGGAAAGCCCGCAATGAAGTAACCAGCCAACAAATCAAGTTCCACTATCTTGTTACCTCCCCCTGATACACTGTGTCATTGTGTGTCACAATGAGACAAGGGTAGGAGTCCAGAATAAAAAATCACACACAGTAAGCATCCATGAATATCAAGGCTAGAACAACCAAAACCCAAAGCATAGGGGTGAACATGCCAAACCGATGCTATAGCGTTGGCCAGTAGATACAGATACATTATAGTTTACCAGAAATTAAGTTAATGAACATCCGCAGTCACAACTCACAACCACTGGGTAGGCTACATCTTTTCACCCTTATCATTTTATTAAAAGGAGGACTTGTATGTCCTCTCCAATACACCCACTGGAATTCTGAAATTCGAGCAGTATGCACTGAACATAGTTTCAACGTTTCAACAAATGTTCAGACGTCAGAGATACAACTTCCCTGGCCCATAAAGAGGCAAAGAGTCAGCAACAGAATCCGCCATGGCACCACATGTTTGCCATAGTTTACTATCAGTAATCACCTGTCCACTTGTAAGAACCATGGGAAGATTGGTACCGCATTAGAGATTGGTACCGCATTAGAGTAGCGCATGCACTTGTCATCCTCGAAATAGAATATCAAACACTGTCACTGACCTAACAGTAACACTAGGGATGAGATCTCGGTTCCCCATTTCAATTTGTTAATTCCAAGTTGGGCAAATATCGTATTCTACCTCCCTCCACCTCATATCACACCTTCCCATCGCCGCAGAGAATTCTCTACCGCCCGCAGAAGAAAGAAATGCGCTTAATGCGGCACCTGATTCTGGATCCGCCAGCTCTTCGGTGCCGCCTCAGATTGGGGATTATGACAGCAATTACAAACGAAATGGCAATCAAGAACTATTGTGCGAGATAAGAAACGTATCGGGGGGGGGGGGGGGGGGGGGGTGGCCTCATCTTCTAACCTCGTCGTCGCCGGCGCCGGAGGAGACGGCGGCGGCACGACCGGCCTGGGCTACGAGTGGAGCAACGGGCGGGTGTGACAGGGTCGGCCCAAGTGAAGAAACAGGGTTAATAGAGAGAGGCCCAAGGCCCACTGTCCGGTATGAATGGGCTTCGTAACAGGCTTCCTGGTCGAGTTGGGCTGAGGTTTAGACAGTGATCGAGAAGCTGGCCGATTCTTTTAATCTTCAAACTTATTCTAAGTGCGCATATGGTTAGAGAACATTTTCTGCCATGGCAATCAGTCTTGCGAAACAAAAAGCTATATGGAATGGTTTAACTTATTAGAATTCGCCAGAACATGCAAAAGTTCAAATATACTGTCCCACCAATTGTAATACACGTACTCCAATTCTAGCAATCACATAGAAATTTGATGTTGAATATGTGAATTTGCGGCGCCACTTTAGCTTTCGAAAGGTTGCACACACGCTAAAAAGTATAGTCAGGATGATATTTAAATTTGTCGAGTTAGTTTTCTAAATTGCTACAAGCATGTCCTTTGAAAAACGTGGCCTGTTCGGAAGAGCTCCACTCCAAAAAAAAAACCCAGCTCCGGCTCCAGCAACTCCACCTTTTTTCAGCTCCACTCCGCCTACTTTGATTAAATGGTATTGAATTAAACGGCCCATACACTCCAGCTCACTTTTCTCTTGGAGCTATAAAATTTGAAGCTATATGTGTTTGGGTAAAAAAATAAAAGCAGAGTTGTAAAAGTTGAAGCGAATGCGTGCCAAATGGTATCGAATTAAATCACTGATGAATGTAAATACTAACAAATGGGTTGAAAAGGATGAAAAAACGAAAGATAAAACGTCTATGGGCCGCGTAATCTGGGCCGTATCGGGCATGCACGGTCCATAATCATATACTATTGAAACCGATGTGAGCCCAGCTGCGTTGCTCTCAACTGAGCTTCTACTTTTTCTTTATATATAACAACTGAGCTTCTACTTGAATCGTTCTGATCGTAAGAGGACGACAACGTACTGATGCAAAATTTCAGACCGTAGCAAAGGTTTCAATCAAACGTTTCAATCAATGTGTGTGGCAGCACGGTTGGGTTCAGAATCGGCAGAGCCAAGCCGACGCGCCAGGCATTGGTGAAGTTGAGAGGACATGTACGATCGCCATGCTCCGACGCGTCCACAATATTATGGACGAAAAGAGAGAGTGCATGCTGTCTCCCACCGCCATATATGCCACGCTCCTGGCAATGAACAAGCTAATTTAAGCTAGGGAGTAGGGACACATCAGAGTACGTTCAATTTATTTTAATTGACTCGTTTTTCATGCGGTAGACCCGCTGTACCTGGACAGGCCCCGCTGGGTGTACGTCCATTGCTACACGTCAGCGGTTTGATAGGTCGTCTCATGTAGTGTCACATGTGATTTTTGCTGATGTGGAGAAAATAGAGCGATGTGAAGAGAAAGAGGTCGTTGTTTCATGAAACAATAGCCTCATGAGCTAACTTTTAGGACTACGAGACAACTCCTCCACCATTGTATGAGTTTTATTGCCATGCAACCAATAGTATTTCTTTATTTTCCCATAAATTAAGGGATATTGTATTACTATGAGATAATCAAAACGGCAACCTATTATATATGTTGTCTGATAAGTCGTCTCAATATTACGTGTCACTACATGAAACGAACTATTAGACGACACCAATGTCCTTACCTGACTGCCGCCACGCCTATAAATAGATAACAATCCAGCTTCAGCTTGAGAACTCATACCCGAGTAGTACGTGTGCGTGCAATAACACAAAAAGCTAGGGAGGATCGATCGGGAGAGACTTCAATTTGGAGCCAACATGTTTCCACTGTCGGCATTGCCAATGTGCGTCGCTCTGCGCTCAAAGCATGACAACAGCTACCTTCGCACCGTGCACGACGAGAGCCCTGGCCGCGGCAACTTGGTCGAGCTAAGCAGCGGCGGCGCCGACACCGACGCCGCCACTGACGGTGACAGCCACCACTGACGACGGCGTCATGAACCCGCGCTCCAGGTTCTACCTTGAGCCATCCAAAGAGCACGGCGGGCTTCTGCACGTCAGATGCTGCTACAACAAGTACTGGGTGCCCCAGCAGCGCGTGCTTGACGGTAGCGCTCGCTGGATCGTTGGCACCGCAGATGAGCCAGAGGAGGACCTGTCCAAGTCATCGTGCACCTTGTTTAAGCCCGTCCCCATCGCCGGCGAAGACGACGACGCCTCCATTAGGTAACTCCATCTCTTGATCATATATATATATACACGTATGTAGAAAGGAATTTTCATATATATATATATGATATTGCTTGTAAGTAAACGTACAACCTCATATTTCCGTGCGTATATATCATCTCGACCTAGGAACTATAGCTAGGATATATATTCTAAGTGCGCATATGGTTAGAGAACATTTTCTGCCATGGCAATCAGTCTTGCGAAACAAAAAGCTATATGGAATGGTTTAACTTATTAGAATTCGCCAGAACATGCAAAAGTTCAAATATACTGTCCCACCAATTGTAATACACGTACTCCAATTCTAGCAATCACATAGAAATTTGATGTTGAATATGTGAATTTGCGGCGCCACTTTAGCTTTCGAAAGGTTGCACACACGCTAAAAAGTATAGTCAGGATGATATTTAAATTTGTCGAGTTAGTTTTCTAAATTGCTACAAGCATGTCCTTTGAAAAACGTGGCCTGTTCGGAAGAGCTCCACTCCAAAAAAAAAACCCAGCTCCGGCTCCAGCAACTCCACCTTTTTTCAGCTCCACTCCGCCTACTTTGATTAAATGGTATTGAATTAAACGGCCCATACACTCCAGCTCACTTTTCTCTTGGAGCTATAAAATTTGAAGCTATATGTGTTTGGGTAAAAAAATAAAAGCAGAGTTGTAAAAGTTGAAGCGAATGCGTGCCAAATGGTATCGAATTAAATCACTGATGAATGTAAATACTAACAAATGGGTTGAAAAGGATGAAAAAACGAAAGATAAAACGTCTATGGGCCGCGTAATCTGGGCCGTATCGGGCATGCACGGTCCATAATCATATACTATTGAAACCGATGTGAGCCCAGCTGCGTTGCTCTCAACTGAGCTTCTACTTTTTCTTTATATATAACAACTGAGCTTCTACTTGAATCGTTCTGATCGTAAGAGGACGACAACGTACTGATGCAAAATTTCAGACCGTAGCAAAGGTTTCAATCAAACGTTTCAATCAATGTGTGTGGCAGCACGGTTGGGTTCAGAATCGGCAGAGCCAAGCCGACGCGCCAGGCATTGGTGAAGTTGAGAGGACATGTACGATCGCCATGCTCCGACGCGTCCACAATATTATGGACGAAAAGAGAGAGTGCATGCTGTCTCCCACCGCCATATATGCCACGCTCCTGGCAATGAACAAGCTAATTTAAGCTAGGGAGTAGGGACACATCAGAGTACGTTCAATTTATTTTAATTGACTCGTTTTTCATGCGGTAGACCCGCTGTACCTGGACAGGCCCCGCTGGGTAGTTTACTATCAGTAATCACCTGTCCACTTGTAAGAACCATGGGAAGATTGGTACCGCATTAGAGATTGGTACCGCATTAGAGTAGCGCATGCACTTGTCATCCTCGAAATAGAATATCAAACACTGTCACTGACCTAACAGTAACACTAGGGATGAGATCTCGGTTCCCCATTTCAATTTGTTAATTCCAAGTTGGGCAAATATCGTATTCTACCTCCCTCCACCTCATATCACACCTTCCCATCGCCGCAGAGAATTCTCTACCGCCCGCAGAAGAAAGAAATGCGCTTAATGCGGCACCTGATTCTGGATCCGCCAGCTCTTCGGTGCCGCCTCAGATTGGGGATTATGACAGCAATTACAAACGAAATGGCAATCAAGAACTATTGTGCGAGATAAGAAACGTATCCAGGAAGGAGAGGGGGGGGAAGCTAGGGAGGATCGATCGGGAGAGACTTCAATTTGGAGCCAACATGTTTCCACTGTCGGCATTGCCAATGTGCGTCGCTCTGCGCTCAAAGCATGACAACAGCTACCTTCGCACCGTGCACGACGAGAGCCCTGGCCGCGGCAACTTGGTCGAGCTAAGCAGCGGCGGCGCCGACACCGACGCCGCCACCTGACGGTGACAGCCACCACTGACGACGGCGTCATGACCCGCGCTCCAGGTTCTACCTTGAGCCATCCAAAGAGCACGGCGGGCTTCTGCACGTCAGATGCTGCTACAACAAGTACTGGGTGCCCCAGCAGCGCGTGCTTGACGGTAGCGCTCGCTGGATCGTTGGCACCGCAGATGAGCCAGAGGAGGACCTGTCCAAGTCATCGTGCACCTTGTTTAAGCCCGTCCCCATCGCCGGCGAAGACGACGAGCCTCCATTAGGTAACTCCATCTCTTGATCATATATATATATACACGTATGTAGAAAGGAATTTTCATATATATATATAGATATTGCTTGTAAGTAAACGTACAACCTCATATTTCCGTGCGTATATATCATCTCGACCTAGGAACTATAGCTAGGATATATATATATATATATATCATATATATATATATATGATATATATATATATCATATATATATATATATGATATATATATATATCATATATATATATATATGATATATATATATATCATATATATATATATATGATATATATATATATCATATATATATATATATGATATATATATATATCATATATATATATATATGATATATATATATATCATATATATATATATATGATATATATATATATCATATATATATATATATGATATATATATATATCATATATATATATATATGATATATATATATATCATATATATATATATATGATATATATATATATCATATATATATATATATGATATATATATATATCATATATATATATATATGATATATATATATATCATATATATATATATATGATATATATATATATCATATATATATATATATGATATATATATATATCATATATATATATATATGATATATATATATATCATATATATATATATATGATATATATATATATCATATATATATATATATGATATATATATATATCATATATATATATATATGATATATATATATATCATATATATATATATATGATATATATATATATCATATATATATATATATGATATATATATATATCATATATATATATATATGATATATATATATATCATATATATATATATATGATATATATATATATCATATATATATATATATGATATATATATATATCATATATATATATATATGATATATATATATATCATATATATATATATATGATATATATATATATCATATATATATATATATGATATATATATATATCATATATATATATATATGATATATATATATATCATATATATATATATATGATATATATATATATCATATATATATATATATGATATATATATATATCATATATATATATATATGATATATATATATATCATATATATATATATATGATATATATATATATCATATATATATATATATGATATATATATATATCATATATATATATATATGATATATATATATATCATATATATATATATATGATATATATATATATCATATATATATATATATGATATATATATATATCATATATATATATATATGATATATATATATATCATATATATATATATATGATATATATATATATCATATATATATATATATGATATATATATATATCATATATATATATATATGATATATATATATATCATATATATATATATATGATATATATATATATCATATATATATATATATGATATATATATATATCATATATATATATATATGATATATATATATATCATATATATATATATATGATATATATATATATCATATATATATATATATGATATATATATATATCATATATATATATATATGATATATATATATATCATATATATATATATATGATATATATATATATCATATATATATATATATGATATATATATATATCATATATATATATATATGATATATATATATATCATATATATATATATATGATATATATATATATCATATATATATATATATGATATATATATATATCATATATATATATATATGATATATATATATATCATATATATATATATATGATATATATATATATCATATATATATATATATGATATATATATATATCATATATATATATATATGATATATATATATATCATATATATATATATATGATATATATATATATCATATATATATATATATGATATATATATATATCATATATATATATATATGATATATATATATATCATATATATATATATATGATATATATATATATCATATATATATATATATGATATATATATATATCATATATATATATATATGATATATATATATATCATATATATATATATATGATATATATATATATCATATATATATATATATGATATATATATATATCATATATATATATATATGATATATATATATATCATATATATATATATATGATATATATATATATCATATATATATATATATGATATATATATATATCATATATATATATATATGATATATATATATATCATATATATATATATATATATATATATATATCATCTCATAATTTTTTATAATGAAAATAAAGTTCGGGCTTCAACCCTTCATAGATCAAAAGTGAAGGGGCATCAATCCATAATTATTACAAGCAAACTCTAAGTTTACGCCACATAGCGGTTCAGCATTATTGATAAATGTGTGAAATAAACCGTCATCTATGGGACGCGAAGAACTCAATGGCTCTTGAATCTAAACGTTGACACACCTCGACAACCTCCTCCCTTTTTATCATCTATGTGTTGCGACAGAGCCCAAAACTAAACCCAGTGCATCTCTCTAAATAGAACCTGTAAAAAAGTTTTTGGTTTGCATTTGTCATTCCTTGTGAGCTATATAGCCCAACAAAGAGAGGAAGACACTGCCAATAATAATAAATTATGTTTCGAGCCTCCAAGTTTAGACCACCCAATAAACAAATCATGAGTGTTCCATGGTGGTTGGATTCCAAATACAACATATATTGCACGCCATAAAAATCTAGCATAATGACATTCAAAAAATAAATGTTCGATGGTTTCAAGTTTACTACAAAAACAATAAACTTTACTCCCATTCCAATTTTTCTTGGCTAAATTGTCTTTCGTTAGGATCACTTCCCTTTTAAGATACCACACGAAAATCTTCATTTTGAGAGGAATCATCATATGACAGATCCTTGTGCAGTTCTAATTCCGTTATTGACTAGGTAGTTATACATAGACTCAACAGTGAACAAACCATTCTTATGAAGGTTCCACCAAAAATGGATATATATCTTAATTATATATGCTCACAATTCTTTGTTTATATACACATGACAGGCTCCTCCATTCCCAGCTAGGAAAATGTGCTGGCTTGTTATCCACTTATGATACGTCCATACGTCGCTACTTGCATATAGCACATGAAGAAGATGGTCGTGCCAACAATCTCGTTGATGCCTACACTGTCATTGATGTGTCTAGGCAGAAGCAGTTGCCGTCATATGTTGCTTTCAAAGGTGCCAACGGTTATTTCCTCGGTGGGATGCATCATGGGGGTAACAATTATCTTCAATTCAGTGTAGGAGATATTGGACATCAAAAAGTGGTGCAGCGTGTTTTTACAAATCAAAATATGGATGGGTCGTTTGTTCGTATAAAATCCATGTATCATGGCTATTTGTGGAGGCGCAGCCCAAATTGGATCTGGGCTGATAATGCCGATGTAAACAGCTGGAGGAACCCTGACACAATATTCAAGGTGATCACCGGGGATGACTTCATTGCACTCCAAAACCAGGCAGTGGCGGAGGACCAGCATGGCAAGGTATGGCAATTGCCATACCTTGATTTTCCATGTTAGCCCAATCCTGTAGCTACTTCTCACTTCTGCTATATGTACTAATGCCATAGATTAAGCGCCTTAGCATGCAGACAAGTGCCCTGCACATATTTGGTTGAAGATTAATTAACTCTCCGCCACACCTCAATTTCTATCCGTCCTCTGCCACTGAAACCAGGGCAACAAGAATTTCTGTATTGGGTTAACCAAAGACGGGAAGTCAGACTGCCTCAATGCTGCCGTTGGTTCGCTCACAAATGCTGCTAGAATGCAGTGCTATGAACCAATTGTTTCTCGGCGCATCTATGATGTTGATTTTCGCCTGAATAAAGCTAGGATCCAAACCACGAATGTTGAGGGCCTCGATTCCCAAGTTATTACGAATGATAGTACCACTGAAACACAAGAAAACGAATTAGCGTTCACCTACACAAATACAATCTCTAGTACATGGAGTTCTACTGTTTCAATGAAGATAGGCATCACAACTGAATTTCAGGCTGGGATTCCATTTGTTGCTGATGGGAAAATTGAGGTGAGCGCTGAATTTAGTGGAACTTATGAATGGGGGGAAACCAAAACTGAAGAAAGACAAGTTAGCAGAAAAACTACTGTCAAAGTTCCTCCAATGAAGAAAGTAACAGTACTAGCCATTGGATCAAACGGATTCTGTGACATTCCCTTCTCATACAAACAGACAGATGTTCTGTACACTGGAGAGGTGGTTACCCAGGAATTCACCGATGGCTTGTATCTTGGTGTTAAAACCTCCAGTGTAAAATTTGAAATCAAAGAAGAAGTTCTGCAGTGAAGACTGAAGAGGCTTGCGTGCATGGACCATGAGAGGTGAAAACTACATCATATGCACTAAATAAAGATGTAGTAGTTAGCATGCATATATGCAAGGGTCCTGGCATATCTCTGGTGTTCACCCATGCTCTTACAAGGGCTAGCAGTTTTATAATTTTGAATTAAGAACTTCAGGAATCTTGGATTTAGCTTTCCAATTATGATCACGAATATTGAGCTATGTCAGCTCTTGTTGTAGCCTAAATGTTCAACTTCCTGAATCAAGTTTTAGCTTTAATATTTTGATCTTCCTTCGTCCCTCTGCATGGCTAGAGTTGAACTATATAGACTCAGTTGGTACGGAATGGGAACTAAAATACTCGGCTACGGTAGAAGCTCTTGCAACCCATACACCCAAGTTTTCAGACCATACACCCATCTTATTAGATACTGGCAACCCATCTCATTTAACGAAGCACCAATTCAAATTTGAACTAGGCTGGTTATTGAGAGAAGGTTTCTCTGATACAGTTGTTGAAATTTGGAAAAAGGAAAACAAAGGAACAAGCTCTATCCAAAGATGACAAAATAAAATAAGGCGCTTACGACAATACTTAAGGGGATGGGCTAAAAATACAAGTGGTACCGCTAAAAAAGAGAAAAAAGAGATCCTAAAGCTAGTTGAGAAATTGGATAAAAAGGCCGAAACAACAATGCTGCAGCCAAATGAGGTTGACCTGAAACATTGTTTAAAAGAAAGGCTAGTCCAATTACTTCGAGAAGAGGAAATCAAATGGTACCAACATTCTAAAACTGAAAATTTACTGAAAGGAGACAGTAACACCAAGTATTTCCAACTGGTAGCAAATGGGAAACATAGAAGGACACGAATCTTCCAACTAGAAGATGGTGGTCAAATAATCAGAGGTGATGAGCAATTAAAATCATATATAACACAATTTTACCAAGGTTTATTTGGACCTTCAGAGTGTAATGATTTTACATTGGTCGAAAATAACAGAAATGATATACCACAAGTCTCTATTGAGGAAAATGAAACACTAATAAATGTGTTCACAGAAAAAGAAGTCAAAGAGGCCGTATTTCAAATGAAACATAACAAAGCACCTGGTCCGGATAGGTTCCCAGCAGAATTTTATCAAGCATTTTGGGAACTCATAAAAGATGATCTCATGGCTATGTTTCATGATTTTCATAAAGGAATACTACCACTTCACCAACTTAATTTTGGAATTATAACTTTGCTACCGAAACAGAAAGAAGTGACACAAATAAAACAATTCCGGCCTATTTGCCTCCTTAATGTGAGTTTTAAAATATTCACAAAGGTTGTTGTTAATAGGATTACTAGAACTGCACAAAACTTGATTAGACCTTCTCAAACAGCCTTTCTATCTGGAAGAAATATCATGGAGGGGTGGTGATCCTGCATGAAACTATCCATGAACTTCACAGGAAGAAAATGAATGGAGTAATTTTGAAACTTGACTTTGAGAAGGCATATGATAAAGTGAAATGGTCCTTCTTACAATAGACTTTAAGAATGAAAGGCTTCTCTGAAACATGGTGTCATTGGGTTGAACAATTTGTATGAAAAGGAAGTGTAGGGGTAAAAGTGAATGATGATATAGGCCGTTATTTCCAAACCAAAAAAGGATTAAGACAAGGAGACCCATTATCCCCCATCCTTTTTAATCTAGTAGTAGATATGTTAGCGGTCCTAATATCAAGGGCAAAAGAGGACGGACAAATCACTGGTCTAGTACCCCCACCTAGTTGATAATGGTCTTTCCATCTTACAATATGCAGATGATACTATTCTCTTTATGGAACATAATCTTGAACAAGCTAGAAACATGAAGTTATTGTTGTGTGTTTTCGAACAACTATCAGGCTTGAAGATAAATTTCCATAAAAGTGAACTATTCTGTTACGGAGATGCAAAAGATCATGCACAAGAATATACTCGGTTGTTTGGATGTGATACGGGAGAATATCCATTCAGATATCTGGGAATCCCAATGCACTGTAGGAAAATTAATAATAAAGATTGGCGGGTCATAGAGGAAAAGTTTGAAAAGAAACTGAGTAATTGGAAAGGCAAACACCTATCTTACGGAGGGAGGCTAGTTCTCATCAATTCGGTTCTAAGCAGTATTTCTCTATTTATGCTATCTTTTTTTGAAGTACCAAAAGAAATTCTAAAACGAATGGACTTTTACAGGTCTAGGTTCTTTTGGCAAGGTGATGGCCACAAAAAGAAATATAGATTGGTAAGATGGAATATACTGTGTAGACCGAAAGAACAAGGGCGTTTAGAAATTGTAGACCTTGATATACAAAATAGGTGTTTACTTAGCAAATGACTTCTTAAGCTAATAAACGAGGATCGTCTATGGCAACAGGTATTGCGAAATAAATACTTAAATAGTAAGACTCTTACCCAAGTGGAAAAGAAACCTGGTGATTCACAATTTTGGTCAGGCTTAATGAGTGTCAAAGATCAATTCCTAAACCTAGGAAATTTCAGATTACAAAATGGCACTCAAGTTAGATTTTGGGAGGACAAATGGCTAGGAAATACCACTTTAAGATAACAGTACCCTATTTTGTACAATATAGTTAGTAGAAAGCATGATACTGTCTCTACTGTGCTTAGTACTAACCCTTTAAACATCTCGTTTCGGCGAGCTCTTGTAGGAGAAAAGTTAGTTGCTATGCAAGACTTAGTTTCAAAAATTGCAGACATAGAGCTAACAGATGAAAATGATGCCTTTAGATGGTCCTTACATCAAAAAGGAATTTTTTCAGTACACTCGATGTATGATGCAATTTTGAATAGAGACATCATTGCTACAAATGCATACTTGTGGAGACTAAAAATACCCCTAAAGATTAAAATATTTCTTTGGTTCTTACATAAAGAGACAATTTTGACCAAGGACAACTTAGTAAAAATAAATTGGCATGGAAATGAAAAGTGTTGCGTTGTAATCATAATGAAACAATTCAACACTTATTTCTTGATTGTATCTTCTCTAAGTTAATTTGGCGAATAGTACATAGTACCTTTGGTTTGATCCCTCCCAATAATGGTTCTCATCTGTTTAACTCATGGCTGGATGATTTTGATCATGAATCCAAGAAACTTATTATGATCGGGTTGGCGCCATATGCTGGGCAATATGGTTAAGCCGCAACGATATAATTTTTAACAGAACACAACCTTTTTCTCCTATGCAGGTGATTTACAGGAGTACGCATTAGACAAGAATGTGATCTTTGCTACAAAAAAATGTGGGTCGCACACATTTGAAAAAGGCATGCCAGCTTTTGGAGATGTCGACACAGTGGATCAATTATGAATATTTTGCTGTTTTTTAGATCCCAGGCATAAGCCCACCATATATCATTGCGACGTACAGGGACAAAGAACTGCAGAAAAAAACATTTAGGCTGTAGTTTAAAGAATTATGAATGGAAATTACATTATGTACTGTAGCAGAGAGAACACTAACCATTGTGCATCTGGAGAGTTCATAATCTATAGTGTCCCCGACAAACTGCTCCCTTACTAGTAAACTCTGCATTGGGTTATCCTCAGCGAGGGCATGAATCTGCAAGAAAATCAATATTTAGTGTAAGGAAATGTTCATGTTTGGAAAAATCTTTCCTAGAAATATATGAATACCTACCGCAAAGTCGGATTCAATCAAATGCCTCCAGTGGATGGAGATTTAGTAATAGATTGGTTTAGAACTTTACTTTTCTCGGCCATTTTAATTTGGTTTGCTGGTGTGCTTCTTTGCGGTAGACAGACTCTATGCCATAGTGAAACTTTCTTTTCTTATGAGGAGAAGTATTCCGCCTCATAATGAAACCATGTAATAATTTAACGGTCGTACTCGTTGAAAAACGTAGAGACCGGGATGCTTTTTCATTTACTCGATGAAATAGAATTTCCCTTTATCTAAAAATATAGACTCAGTTGGTTGAACCCTCATTATAGTATTGGGCAAAACTAGGATCCGGGCTGGGGGCTGGGGCTGCAGCCCGGGTCCTGCTCTTTTACCCCCAATTAGCACATATATATAGTTGGGACAATCACAACACACCAAGAGAGAAGCTGCTGTGTGCACCAGTATGAGTCACCAGGGGCTAATTCGATCACGATCACGGTTGCGATTCTGTCCAATCCAAACAAGACCCGCAGATTTTAATCTTTCATTTATTATAGTTGTGGGCAGGTCGGCTAGGGTATACATACATATACATTACTTCAACATAACGTAGACCAGACCACCCCAGTAACTCATCATGGATATTAATTCTCAGAGAAAACCCACAAAATTTTGGATGATCGTCATGATTTGGCTTCTCTAAGGTTTCCACTTTTAATGATTTTTTAGTCTGGAATGCTATATATAATTTCCAATTACACAAAGTTTTTATTTTTCTTGGTTGCGCCTAGCTCTTAGACCATCAGGATTGGTCCATGCAAACACCATATATATGTACCTGTTTGCAAGTATTTGGCACGAAAGACGTCGCAAAGCACATGAACATGATCAATCTATATATCAGATATAATAAAACATGCTTATGACTTTGAGTTGCGTCAAGAAGATGCGTGAATTATTAGATGCAAGAGCTAGAAATAAAGTCGATCGGTTACATGGACGAAATTCTTAATAACTTTTAACCGTATGTACATCGACATTATAGTTCCATCAGCATACACCTCAGCCTGAAAATGGGCCGTTAAAATCCAAGGGCCGGATGGATCGAGCCTTACAAAGTTGACATGGATCAGGCCTTAAAAGGGCTCCCCAAAGAAAGAGTTAAATCGGATCGAGCCATGTCTCCATTTGGGCTGATCTGTTGGCATGGCCCATAATTGATCCTTGGATTGGTGCAAGGGCTGAGCTCGTGGATCTAGGGGAAGGGCTCCATCCTCTCGTTGCTTCATCACACGGCAGAAGAAAAAAAAAGAGAGACGGCAAGAACGCACGGACGCGGCGGCGCCGTCCGGCCTCGGTGCCTTGCCTCCGGCTCTCTGCCACCGCCGACCAACCCAGGTATTCCACAACCGCGAGCCTTCCTCTCCTCTCAAACGAGTCCTACTCCCTCCTCTCATAGATCTCTCTATCTTGGATTAGTCCCTAGGGTTTGTGAAGTCGAATCCACCGCCGGTTGGCGTAGCTCTCCAAGAAGAAGATGAGGCCGTCATAGATTCTCGCTGATTCCAACACCGGCGTGCAGCCGCGCGTCGATCTCCATCACGCCGAACCACGCCTCCTCTGCTCCAACTCCCGACCGCGTCTGTCGAGGTGACAACCTTATGCCTCTGTTAAAAAATTTTAATTTGTCTTTTGTCTTTAGTTCCACCCTGCATGTCTTGAATCGAACAATGGTTTGATTCGGTATGATGCATACTCATACCATGTTCTTTGCTGCTATCTGTCTAAACCAAGTAGGTAATATGGATTTAGAGCCAGAAGTCCTGGTGGAGGTGGACAGCCGTGATAGTCTGGTAACTGACCAGTCAAGTCGATCATCCAAGAAGAGGGCGAAAGTGTGGGAATTAGTGGACACTGAAGTGGTCGATGGCAAAGAGAAGGCAATCTGCAAATACTGTAAGTTACAGTTGTCATCTGAATTCACTGTAGCATTTCGTTTGTATTTGTGAATAATTATCCAAACATTGATTAA
>OAMR01000683.1:510382-546356 GCA_900205405.1 Echinochloa crus-galli
AGACAGCAGAGACAGCAACTCATGTGGTCCTTGGTTCCTTTTTGATTAGAATATGGTATTTATTTATGCTTAACTGCATTGGCACTTTTAGTTGGTTCGTTTTATCATTGTCCAAGTTACTACATGTGAATGAATACCCGGTTGTAACCCAATTAATAGTGTAAGTGACATTAAGCATGAATAAATACCATATTCTAATCAAAAAGGATCCAGGCCTCTCGTGACCCTGAGCAAGGCTATCATGATAGATTATACACTCTGCAGAGGTTTCGCCCTTTACCCACCAGTCGCGTAAAAGTTCAAAAGAACTTTACACCCAACCACGCACATCAACACTTCCGAGGTGTCATTGCATAGGGACGCTATGAGGTTTTTCACAAGACACCCTAACAAGACAGTGGCCGCTAAGGTACATTAAGGTGGTGAGACTCTAGGCACCGAGATCGACGTACGCCTACGGAGTCACACCATAGGGGGGTCAATGACGTCCAGAGCGCGGGCATCGCACCCATCTAAGAGCGTGACGTGCGGAGTTCCCATACCACAGGGACTCCCAACATGGGACTGTGCCTGACAAGACATAGCCGACGGTACCCCCGTCCTCGGTGGATCAAACCATACTCTCGCGAGTGCTTCCCATAGCGCCGTCGGCCTCGTCGGTAACTACTGTCAAGCTAGAGCCGTACAAGTTACTTGACCAAGACCAGAGCCATAATAGTTCTAGCGGTGGCGACAGGCTCCTGGGTTGCCGCTTTAAGAACCGGACCTTACGGAGAGACACTGGAGCAAAGCACACAGCACATGCCCCAGCTCCCTAAACCATGTTGCTAAAAAACAAGTTTTCTCATTAATGTTGAAGTAAACCATTAAGTCAAAATTAATAGTTAAATAAAGGTGACAGTAGCTGTGCATAGCAAAATCTACCCATATGCATAAACCCAAGGTAATCAAAGGATAGGGGTAAACAAACTAGGTACAACCTTAATAGGACATCAAATTTAGACGCATGCATATGAAAGGAAATGTATGTAAACAGGTGTGTATAGGTAGCAAGGATTGTCCGTGCTATAACTTGCCTTCCTCGAAGGGTGGCTGCTGCTGCTTCTGTGGGTCCTGCTCTGGAAAGTCTCCCACGTACTCGAAGTCCAACGCGAAAGGCTCACCGACTGGACACGAGTCACCATACAAGCGAGCACGCAAACCAATACATGCAAAAAAATAATAATCTATTAGAACAGTACACCAAACAGTAGAAACAATACATAAAAAGGTTCTAGAAATATTCTATGCTTTACTACGAACACATGAGTGCGAAAATCACACTAATCGGAGCTAAAACGAAAAAGATATGGGTTTTCTAAGTTCTAGGGACCTGCTGGCAAGTTTTAAAAGTTTCCAGGGGCTTATTTGAAGAAAACCGAGGACCTATGCGTAATTACGCTTAAAAACCGAAGGTCTAACGCGCAAAAATGACTAAAAGGACGGTGAGTTCTATTTCCTAAAAGCTCAGGGGGTTTTCTGATAAAAATAGGACCTAAACATAAATACTTTTCAACGGGGGTGGACTGCGGGTTGATTCTCAGAAAGTGGATGGGTTCTTTAGCGAAAGTGCAAGGCTGACCGGTATGGACTTGTTGACTCAGGGGCTCGAGGTTGTTCAGGGCCGTCAGATCTAAATCGCGTGGCCCACAACAGGTCGGGGGAGGCGCTCGCCGGTGGGGAAGGGAATTGCGGCAGCGCTATTATTGGGCTCGGTGAGGGCTCGCCGACGTAAAGCCGTCCGAGTGCTGCCGACCTCCAATCGCGACGGGATCTCATCGGGGAGGGAGCTGGGAGCGCGGGGAACTCTTCTGGATGGTTCAAGTCAGGGTGGGAGTGGTGGAGGTGGCGCACGGTGATGGCCGGCGGTGGTGGTGCTCCGGCGAAGTGAAACGGGCGCTACGGTGCGAGAAAGGGGGAGGGAAAAGGCTTGGAGCGTTCCTCATCTCCTGGCAATGCTCCTGGCGAAGCCTAATTGGCCGGGGCAGCGTTGGGGCGGCCGGTCGATGGTGGCCGGCGCCCGAGCGGGGATCGGCGGCACGGGGAGCTTGGGTGGAAGACGCTGCGCTGGCTTCAAGGGCTCGGGGAGTGTTGGTGAGGTGGCGGGGGTGCTGGGGGCTGCTTAAATAGGCTCGGGCGGGATGCTCCTATGGCAAGTAAGCCAAGCAATCGGGGAGGTGGCGGCCAAAGCTCGGGTTTCCAAGCGGGGGTGCTCCTACCATGCTTGGGCGGCCGGGAAAGGAAGGGGCGGGGGCAGGAAGGTGCGGGGAAGATTCGCAGAGGGCCCACGACGCTGGGGAGGGGCCAAGGCGGCCGGTGGAGCGGCGGGAATCTCGCCGGGGATGGAGGGGGCGTCGTGCGGGAGGAAGGAGATGGCCCTGCCATGTGGGCCCTGTTGGCCAGTAAGGGGAGAGGGAGGGGAGGGAGTGCGGGGCGGGGCCCAAGTAGAGGAGGGGGGGCGAGCTGGGCCGACCGGGAAACTGTGGGCCGAGCGGGGAAGCTGTGGAGGGAGTTGGGTTGAGCTCGGGGAGAAAGTTTTGGGTGCAAAAGTGGACCGAGGAGAAAGTTTAGGGGGGGGGAAGTGAACTCGATTGAGAAGAACTTTTCTAAGACTCTAAACAAGGTGATTCAAATTCGGATTTAAATTTAAATCCTCGGTTGAATCACAAGCATTACAAAAATTAAATGCAACAACATGAATGCAACAAAAAATATTTCTACAACTTATATTTCATTTTAATATTCATAAATATTGTATTTAGCCTATCAGTGTCGGCTCCACTGTACCTTGCACATCCGGATGACCTTGTTTCTTGTCACCCTCTCAGACACCTCCAGAATCCTGACCGGGTACTCCTCGTAAGTGAGGTCCTCTTGCACATTCAGCTCATCTATCGGGATTTGCTCTTCAGGCACCCGCAAACAATTCTTCAGCTGTGACACATGGAACACATCGTGCACTCCGGCCAATCTCTCGGGTAGTCTCAACTGATAAGCCAATTCGTCTTTCCTCTCAAGTATCTGGAAAGGTCTGATGTATCGAGGTGCTAGCTTGCCCTTGACATTGAACCTCTTCACACCCCTCATCGGTGACACCTTGAGGTACACAAAATCTCCAACTGCAAAGCTGAGATCCCTCTGTCTGACATTAGCATAACTCTTCTGCCTGGACTGTGCCATCTTCAAATTCTGCCTGATTACTTACACTTGGCGTTCTGCATCTCTGAGTATCTCAGGCCCAAAGACTTGACTCTCTTCAGTCTGATTCCAGAATAGTGGTGTTCTGCACTTCCTGCCATACAAAGCCTCGAATGGTGCCATCTGCAGACTTTTCTGGTAGCTGTTGTTGTATGAGAATTCCGCATAGGGTAAACTCTTGTCCCAGCTAACACCATACTGCAGTGCACATGCCCTCAACATGTCCTCCAGAATCTGATTAGTCCGCTCTGTCTATCCGTCTGTCTCGGGGTGGTAAGCTGAACTGAACTGTAACTTTGTATCCATGGACTCATGCAGCTTCTGCCAGAAGTATGAAGTGAACTGAGTACCACGGTCAGACACTATCCGCTTCGGGACTCCATGCAAACACACAATCCTCTCCATGTATAACTCCGCCGATCGGGCTCCGGTGTAGGTGGTCTTCACCGGAAGAAAGTGGGCTACTTTAGTCAAGCGGTCCACAATCACCCAGATGGAGTCAAATCCTCGCTGTGTGCGGGGTAGACCCGTTATGAAGTCCATACCAACTTCTTCCTATTTCCATTCCGATATCTTCAAGGGCTGGAATAATCCGGCTGGCCTGTGAAGTTCAGTCTTAACTCTTTGACAAGTGTCACATAGTGCCACATGTGTTGCCACATCATGCTTCAATCCGTACCACCAGAATCTTTCCTTGATGTCTTGGTACATCTTGGTGCTTCCTGGGTGGATCGAGTATGCCGAATCATGCGCTTCTCTCAGGATCGTGTCCTTGATCTACGCTACATCGGGCACACAAATCCACTTCCCGTGCCACAAGGTTCCCTGTTCATCAACTCGGAATCCAGGGGCCTTGCCTAGGGCAATATTCTCCACAATTTCCTTGACCTTTTCATCACCAAGCTGTCCTTTCCGGATCTCCTGTTCAAGAGTCGGTTCTACCGTCATCTCTATGATGCTGGTCACAAACCCCAGACTCATCTTCTCAAATTCCCGGCTGAGTTCTTCAGGCAGACAATGGCCGGTGATCTTGTTCACATAGCTTCTCCTGCTCAAAGCATCTGCCACCAAGTTAGCCTTGCCAGGGTGGTAATGGATCTCCAGATCATAGTCCTTGATCAACTCCAACCATCGGCATTGCCTCATATTCAGCTCTAACTGAGTGAAGACATATTTCAGGCTCTTGTGATCAGTGTAGATGTCACACTTGTGCCCGATCAGGTAATGCCTCCAAATCTTCAAAGCATGCGCCACAGCTGCCAACTCCAAATCATGTGTCGGATAATTCTGCTCATGCTTCCGCAACTGTCTTGATGCGTATGCCACGACTCTCCCTCCCTGCATAAGTACACACCCCAGTCCTAGACGGGATGCATCGCAGTAGATGGAGAAGCTCTTGGCTATGTTGGGCAATACCAGTACATGTGTTGTTGTCAGCCTCTTCTTCAACTCTACGAAGCTGGTTTGTCACTCATCTGTCCAGATGAACTTGGAATTTTTCTCCAATAACGTCGTCATGGGTTTAGCAATCTTGGAGAATCCTTCAATGAAACGCCGATAATATCCTGCCATTCCAAGGAAACTCCTGATCTCGCTGACATCCCGAGGCGGGTTCCAGCTCAACACATCATTAACCTTCTTCGGATCAACTGCTACTCCTCCATTGGACAGCACGTGTCCCAAGAATGCCACTTCCTTCATCCAGAACTCACACTTGCTCAACTTGTCATATAGCTGATGTTCCCTAAGTCTCTGCATCACCATCCTTAACTGATCTTCATGTTCTTCTTCATTCTTGGAGAAGACCAGTATGTCGTCAATGAACACCACCACAAACTTGTCAAGGTAGTCCATGAAGACACTATTCATCAGGTACATGAAGTATGCAAGCACTAGGATGAATATACCCCTTGGCTAGCAAGGAGCTTAATTCCTCCTTCAGTTTCTCCAGCTCCTTCACTCCCATTCTATATGGCCTTTTAGCTATAGGAGCAGTGCCAGGTTTTAGTTCAATAATGAATTCAACTTCATGTTCCGGGGGCATACCTGGCAATTCCTCAGGAAATACATCCGGGAACTCGCTCACCACCCTGATGTCGGCGGGAGCTGCACCATCAGCTTGATTGACTTGATTATGCTCGAATGGACTGGCTGCCTGGTACTCCACCTTATCTCCGGATGTTGCCGTCAGTTGTACAGTCCTCCTGACGCACTGGATCACTGCATCATATCTGGCTAGCCAACTCACACCCAGAATCAGGTCGAAACCAATAGACTCCAGGATGATCGGGCGTGCCTCGAAGTCTACCCCCTTATGGTGAGAGTGACATGGGGACAACGTAGAGTGGCACGCTGTCCCCCTCCTGGTGAGCTAACTAGCATAGCATTCTTCATGGACAGTAATGCCACTAAGTTCTTTTTCACAAATGCAGCAGATATGAAAGCATGCGAAGCTCCGGAATCGAACAAAATAGTCGCAGGGGTGGAGTTGACAGGGAACGTACCCACTACCACGTCAGTAGCTTCCTCTGCAGTTTCTGCACCCATGTGGTTGACCTTGCCTCTGGCGGGGTTCTGCGGAGCACGGTTGGCTTGACCCTGTTGCTGATTCTGCGGTAGACCAGCCCTCTGATTGTTGTTCTGGCCGGCGGCATTCTGGGTCTTCTTGGGGTAGACATTGGCATAGTGCCCCTGCTCTCCACAGTGATAGCACACTCTGGGGGCCACTGGCGTGTTGTTAACGGGGTTGGGGCGCTGAACGGGGCCTTGTTGCACCGGGTTGCGCTGAGCTGGAGCATTCTGCAGCTGGTTCTGAGGATGCTACTGCTGCAGTGCCTGGGGGTACTGGGGGCACTGCTGGTGTTGGCCACGGTTGAACGGGCCCTACTGACTCTGGAAGCGCTGCTGGCTTCCCATCTGCTGACTGCCCTGAGGAGGAACAAAATGGGGGCGACTGCTGCTCCCGATCTGCTGGCCCTGGAACTTCCTCTTCTTCTCCTCCATCTCACGACGCTTGTGTTCCAGCATCAAAGCACCGTCCACCAGTTCTTGGAAGTTGGGGAACCTGGTGCACATCAGCTGGTACTGCAGAGCATCCTGCAAGCCATCACGGAACCTTTACTGCTTCTTCTTGTCAGTGTCCACGTCTTCCGGAGCATAGCAGGCCAACTCGATGAACTTGTCACGGTAGGCAGTGACACTCATCCCTTCCTGCTTCAATGCCAGGAACTCCTTCTTCTTTAGGGTCATCAGAGCTTCTGGCACGTGGTGGGAGCGGAAGCTGCTGCGGAACTCCTGCCAAGTGATCTGAGTACGGTCAATGTGAGCGTACTCGTATGAGTCCCACCAGTCCAGTGCCGGTCCCTGGAGCTGTCCTCCGGCGTACAACACCTTCTCCCCGTCGCTGCACTGGGTGATGTCGAGCTGCCTCTCCACCACATTGAGCCAATCATCAGCCTGTAGGGGGTCAGTGGCCTTGCTGAAGGTAGGAGGACGTCCCTTCAGGAATTCACCCCTCTTGTCATGGGGCGGCATGTTATGCTGCGGCGGATTCTGCTGGTTCTGCTGCATCATCGCCATCGTCTGGGCCATCTGCTGCATCAGCTGGGTCTGCGTGAGCATCATCTACTCAATGGTGGGAGGTGGTGGCGGCAGTCCGCTGGCACCGGGGTTGCTCCTTGTGTTCACCATCTATCAATGGCTTCAGAGGTTTATCAAGTTGTCATGATGGAGTGCTTAAATAGAAAAAGAGCAAGAGAAATGAATACCCCCCTCTATTTAATCACTAAAGTCCTTAAACCTTAGTCCTGTCCTACATCTAGATGGTAGTAGACTTGGGTCTATGCCCATCGCAATCATTACAAAAATCCAAATCAAGAATAAGCATAATGGCAATAATTTCAAGCACCTAAAGACATGATTCACAAAAGACTCGACTAGATTTAGTTTTGAAAAGGTGAATCTAGACGACATAAAGCATAAACATGGTGGTCTCCTAAGATTTGTCAACCGTTCTAGCTAGGCTGCGATCCTACAGTCAGCACGGCTCTGATACCAATCTGTCACACCCGGATTTTCACAAAAACCTGAATACGGCCATATGTGTGCCCAGGAAGTCATACTACACATATAGCGAAAAAATATGATAAACAGAGAACATATGATGGAATAAATTCTTCATTAAATAAAGTGTTTACATCAGAGTACTTCTTAAATGAACTAAGCAATAACAGCGGAAGGATAATAAACTCTCAAACTAATGGAGCCGCAATCCACAGGGACTCTGACTGGGAGATCACAACTCAGTAGTACGGTAAATCTTCTGGAAACTAAACTCTCAACTAATGGGGCCGCAATCCACAGGACTCTGACTGGGAGATCACAACTCAGTAGTACGGTAAATCTTCTGGAAACTCAGCAGCACACTCATGCCCAGCCCAATCTCCATCCGGGATTTTGCCAATCTGTTTACCCATCCGGGATTTTGTTGAATAAATGACAAGTGTAAGTAAACAATTACTTAGCAAGTATAGCACGGGTATGAAGGCTCAAAATAGGCTAGACACGGCTTAACCGCATTAGCATTTTTAGTTGGTTCATTTTAACATTAACCAAATTACTACAAGTGAAGGAAAACCCGGTTGTACCCCAACTAATAAATTATAAGTGACATTAAACATAAATAAACATCATCTTCTAATAAAAAAGGATCCAGGCCGCTCGTGACCCTGAGCAAGGCTATCATGATAGATTTTACACTCTGCAGAGGTTTCGCCCTTTACCCACCAGTCGCGTAAAAGTTCAAAAGAACTTTGCACCCAACCACGCACATCAACACTTCCGAGGTGTGATTGCATAGGGACGCTACGAGGTTTTTCACAAGACCAGTGGCCCCTAAGGTACAATAAGGTGGTAAGACTCTAGGCACCGAGATCGACGTACGCCTACGGAGTCACACCATAGGGGGTCGATGGCGTCCAGAGCGCAGGCATCGCACCCATCCATGTGCAACGTGTGGAGTTCCCCGTCGCAGGGACTCCCAACACGGGATTCGGTCTAACGAGACCTAGCCGACGGGGCTACCGTCCTCGGTGGAATCGGGAAAACACCCCGCGCCTTGCCTCCCACAAGGCTGCTGCTGCTGCTGTGGGTCCTGCTCCGGAAAGTCTCCCACGTACTCGAAGTCCAATGCGAAAGGCTCACCGACTGGACACGAATCACCATACAAGCGAGCAGGTCTCATGTACCTTCGTCAACAAAGACGACATGCAGGTCTCGCAATACTCCGTACGTGTACGTCACAGCTAGCTAGCGCCATGGCACCGGGCATGTGGAAGATCGAGTACGATGCGTTGCAGCCTTAGGTTCACAAGTTTGGGAGGCCAAATTTGGGAGTACGATGTCACTTCATAATCATTGTGTCACTGTAGCATTTCATTTGTATTTGTGAAAAATTGTCCAAACATTGATTAATTAGGCTCAACATGTTCGTCTCGTAAAGTACAACAAAACTGTGCAATTAGTTTTTTATTTCATCTACATTTAGTACTCCATACATGTTATGACATTATGATGTGATGGGAAACTTATTTTTGCATAGTGAAATTTGGGGTGGAATTTGGGATCTAAACAAGGCCTGCAGGCCTGCGTGTCTTCTTCGTCTTGTCCAGCGCTCGCGACATGGCTCCTGGCCTGCTGTGATGAGCTGCACGGAAACCAAGGCTATTGGATCTTGCTTGTCCGATTTGTTACGGCACAGTACGTGAAGAGCCCATGCCAGAATTCTTGCAAAAGGCAGGAATCCCATGCATTGAACGGCGGGTTGGTTGGCCGTTCATCGTTCTAATCTAGTTCCCTTGAAAGCGGGGCCGTCTCCCTCTGTCATCTAGTCTAAGTTTTGTAATTGCCTCTGTTTCGTTCACATCATGCAATTTTAGTGGATGCAATTTTCTCGGATCAGTTAAGTATCTGAAAGTTCGAAAACCTCCCTAGCAAGTCCTTCAGCCAGTGTTAAAAATTTTGGCGAATTTCGGTAATTTCGGTGGAGACCGAAAGAAAAATCCAAAATTTACTATTACACTTACAAATATGTTTCATTATAAATATGGATCTATCTCCCTGTCAGTCGACTGACATTTGTGCTATTTGTCAGTCGACGGCCAGGGGCGTTGGATCATCATCCAAGGGTGCTGAGCTATTTGAAACATGAACCGGACTTTTGTTGTTAACAGGCCCGCAAAACACTGTAGCATGCCCGTTAACATGCAACTTGTGCCCATTCGGGTGCACCCGTGACCCATTAGCGGTGGTTTTCTGCACTTTTCTGCTGAAGGCATTATCCCAGCTGGGAAATCAGATCCGCGGGAAAAGAGCCGCCAAAAATTACACGAAAAAGAAATAGAGAAACAGAAACGTAACCCCCCAGCCTTTCCCTCCTATAAATACACTAGGAAAAGCATTAGGCCAAAAAAGAACTCAGATCTATTCCTTCCTCCATATACAAGAAAAAAATGGAAGAGCCCCTGCCCAAGAGTACAAAAAGGAAAAGGATGGAGACAATCTGGGCAGATCGGGGGAGTACCCATCACCAAGAAGTGACAGCAGGGGTGAGTCCTGCTACCTCCTCATCCTCTAGTTTCCTTCCTGATGTCTCGTGTGCCTCTCACCTCTTGTTCTTGTGACCCTCATCCCTGGTAAAGATTAAAAAGAACAGATGTAGATTTAGACATAATGTAGTTTATTATGTGATGTGTGTGAGTAGTTCATCAACGAATTGGAAAACACTTATGCATCTATTAGTCTGGATTAGTGACAACAGATCACTAAACTTCTGAGAAAACACTTGTCTGTGTCATTGGACACTAGAAAAGCTTTGCAGTAGGCATCTTATTCTCAAGGAAAGCAAAAAATATCTCAGGCCACTTTAGTGTTTGTGAGCTTTTTGATTGTCATGTCAAACCTATGTTTCCCTCTATTTGTGTTTACAGGGCATGAATGCCAAAAGAAAAGCATTATGTTTCATGTTGCATTCTTAGCTAAGACCATCTGATTGGGCCAATGTATTACACAAAAAATATCCTCAGAAAAAAGTACTCCATAACTATTATATGCTTGCCAGAAAGAAAATCTCTAGTGTTGAAATGAACAGAAGGACATTGCATGTCCTGTTTTTGGCCCATCAGTGTTAACATGTGGGAGAAGAAACACACATGTAGGTCGTTATTTTTATCTGTTGTGGTGTGTTTTTACACATTCTCTGCTGAGTGCTTTTTATTTGTTTAGACAACACAAGTGGAACACATTATGGCTTATCTTTGAGGTTTATGCATGCTATGCTACATAATAATTTTTCAACATGAAACGTAAAAAATGGGTCTACAATATTTCAGGAGAGATATAAAAAGAAAACATAGTCTCTACTACCTAGAATGACACTATTTCACTTTGGCAAGTGCTATGAACTATATTTGGCTTTACCTGCATAGTTCGACCATATTTCCCTAAAGTATTTATGGCCTCCAGCCCATGCATAGTTATCTGGGTTGCAAGCTACCTTTGTGTCTCCAGCTGCTGCTGTTCGAACAACAAATGACCATGTGAAAACCAAAAACAAGCTATGGACAAAACACTACTTCAGCTAACCACAAATTACAGGATGTCGACAACAAATAATACAATATCTCCATAAGTAGTATTTTTTTCAATATTAGTACAGTACACTGTTGCATTCTTTTGAATTATATTCTGAAAACAAACATTATATTAACATCCCAGTGTTTATTGTGGAAAGGACAGTTTCACATCTAAATGCACTTTTCAGGAAAGTAGAACTATATGTCAATACACTTTAGTAAAGCAGAAGAAAAAATAAAGATAGACAACACAATGTTTGTGTATATGTCAAACCATAATAGTAACAAATCTTTTTTATTTGTATAGATAAACCATACCCTATAATACCTGTTCAAGCTTGTTGTGTGAATGCAATAGGAATCACTTCTGTATCTATTAACCAATATGCTGCACCATGTCTCCCTGGTTTTGTTGTTTCTTCCTGCTCATGTCTACCTGCCAAAAAATGTTTTTCTACACTTATAATGTGTTATGTGCAACTGATTTCAAATACAAAAATACAAGCACTGTTGCAATCTTTCTTAGTATGTAATAACAACAAACATTTTCAGGGGGGACTGGTGTGGGCGTATTCCAAGATTGTGGAAATCCATCAGTGCCGCTTGGAATATTCCAGACTTATGGGGATTACATTTCTAATGGTTTATCCACTTTCCACACACATGAGCAAGCAACTAATGATGGTGGGGCGATAGGCCACATAATGCCAGGTGGCTACACTGGGCTAATAATGGATCAAATAAGAAACTCGCAAGAATCGTTATCTTATCCCAATAATTTTGAGGTATGTTTAACTTTTGTATGATAAAAGTGAAATACATGTAGGTAGAAAAATAAAAGCATATATGGTTTATTTTCAGATGGTTTATACATACCTTTTTTTACTTGAGAACAGGGCATGCAGGGGATGGATGGAGCGAGATGTGCTGGAGACAAGGGGCAGCCATCTACATATGCATCACTGGTTCGAGATCAAAATCCTACATGTGGGGGTCAACATATTAATGAGGTATGTTTGGGTGGGTCTATAGCATTTATAATGTTGTGCTAATATTACACTGTATTTTGCTACATGGCACGAAAAATAAATGCTTGTGAAAAACTTTAGGTGGCAGTAAATGAGGGGCAGACAATGACTGGTGATGGTTATCCTAGAGAGTGCACGGACTATATGGAAGGGCGGAATATGGTACAGTGTACACAGGTAAAAATTTATAAAATAAAAAGGAATGAGAAAAATAAGCACAAAAAGAAACTTCAGTAAAAAAACTACATCACTTTATTTTTGGATCATGCAGAGACAACATCAGACAAATAATCTAAATGCATCAAACCTGTCAGATGCAGTAGAAGATATTGATGTTGACAAATTATATGAGGTGATCTTTTTTGATCCAATAGAAGAACTTATAAATGCCATAAAAAAACTTACATCATGTTGCTTTCACATTTGCAGGCTTCTGTTGGTTCTCTTACACAATTGCTTCAGCAGTTGCTTCGGCGTATCATCTCCTCTATTTTTCCTTTGAGGTATGCATATTCAGACAAAAAAGTACAAATTGAAAAAAGAAAATGTTACTAAATTAATGTGTGGTAAACTGAAAGAAAAATTTATGCAGAAAAAATGACAACTTACCTTATATGTCATTTCAGAGTGGCCTGTACATAACAACAAGCAGGTGTGATGGCCCAAGTACATTTACAACTCGAGCGCAAGATGATCCAGTGAGCTTTTATGCAGAGGAAACTGAAAAAGAAATTGGTAATCAAACATCGGTGGCCGCTGATGTGAATGAAAATAAATTGCAATACCTTTGCCATCTGAATGAACAACTACAGGTTAATCGTATGGAGGGAGATGTTGCTATGATTGACATGGTCACAAGTCGTCCCTATGACACCCCTGGGCAGTTCGATGACAGTCTGCAAATAGATGAACAACAATACACAAATAAAGTTAGTCTAGGTGAAGAGCAACTTGCATCAATCAATGAAGAAGACAATAGGAATGTTGTGATGGATACAGAATCAAACACAAACGTTGTGACACACAATATTACAGAAGAAGACATAGAGATTTTCAGGCATAATGAAAGTGTGGAAGCGGCAGCTATTTCGCTGAGCCAAGAGACAGGGCAAAGCCAACATGTCCCAAGGATTAATATGGAATTCAAAACACACGAGGAGGCTTACATGTTCTACAACAATTATGCCTTGATAGTGGGGTTTTCAATTGTCAAGGCATTTACATATACGTCGACAGAAAAAGAAACAATAGGTCAGATTACAAGAAGAGTGTACCAGTGCAACAGGAGAGGTGTGAATAAGCAAAAGGATGCAGATACAACCGATCATGGTTCCTCTGAACATAGAACTAAACATGGTGCATCTGGAGATGAGAAAAATAAAGGAATCACAATTGAACATAGATGAGCCTGAATCTATTCCAGCGGCCAAAAAACGCAGATGCAAAGTCATTGATAAAAAAAATTGCCAAGCGGGGATGACAATAACAAAGAAAAATGGAGTTTGGACAGTAACCAGGCTATGTCTTCAACACAACCACGACTTGCTCGCCCCGCAATTAGCTAAGCTACTAAGATCTCACAGATACTTTACGGAGGAGGAAAAAAACATGATAAGGTCATTCATACAGAATAATATGCCAAATAGGAGAATACTAGCTGCCCTATCATTCCACAGGGGCGGAATGAAAAACACAAATTTGGTGAAGACAGACATAAGAAACTTTCGGACAAGAATGATGAAAGAATGTGGAGAAAATGATATCACACAAGTTGTGAGGTTTTTGAGGCAGAAGCAAGCAGAAGATCCTATGTTCTTCTTTACTTTTGATGCAGACAAGGAGTCTAAAGTCAGAAACATATTTTGGGCATATGGTGCAAGCAGGTTGTGCTATGCAGACTATGGGGATGTTGTGAGTTTTGACACAACATATGACACAAATAGATACAACTTGAAGTTTGCGCCTTTTGTCGCTATAAATGGACATGGAGATAATATCCTATTCGGTGGTGCAGTCCTTAGCGATGAGACAATACCTACATTTAGATGGTTGTTCAGCACATTTCGTCACTGCATGGGTGGAAAAGCTCCCCAGTCTATCATTACAGACCAGGATGGAGCGATGAGAGCAGCAATTGCACTGGAATTCCCAGAAGCAGTGCACAGAAACTGCCTCTTCCATATTGTCTCAAAAGCCGAAATCTTAATGGGTGCTGCATTGTCAAAAGATGAGGAATTTGCTAGGGACTTCTATGACATTGTTTATAACTGTTTGACAGAAGAGGAGTTTGAGATGCTATGGGGAAACATGCTCAACAAGTACAAGGTCCACCACTTAAAGTACCTTAAGGCTATGTACGAGAACAGGAAGAAATTTGCGCCTGTTATGTCAAGAACAACTTCTTCCCATTTATATGTTCCACTTCAAGAAGTGAAGGTGTGAACGCAAGGTTCAAAGAAAATGTGGGGCCGGCTAGTAGCTTGATTTTATTTATCAAGGAGTATGATAGGATAATGGAGACTATGGATGAGAAGTGTAACCTAAGGGAGAAGAATAAAGCACAAGATGTAGCACTGCTGCATTCGACATACACATTTGAAAAGCAGGCAAGGGACTTCTATAACACGCAAATATTCTACAAATTCCAACAACTAGTGAAGGCTATAGGGAGATACATAGCGGAGGAGGTTGAAAAAGGTAGAGTTTATATGATTTATAAATCGCAGGAGCACACAAAACAAGAGGTTAGGCCAAGAAAGTACCTGGTGCTTGTTGATATGGTACAGGAGAACTATGTCTGCATATGTGCCCGATTCCAAAAAGATGGCATACTCTGTGTGCATGTGCTAAGGGCTTTGATCCAGCTAAAGAAGCACACATTGCCTGAGAAGTACTTCATAGATAGGTGGAGGCCAATAGAAAGAAAACAAGTTAGAAATGCTACAACATTGATACCCACCGAATTGACAGGAAGCAACAATAGTCTCAGATATAACTTACTTTCAAGAGAATTCTCTGGAGTTGCTTCTGATGGATGCATGGATTTGGAAAGAACCAATTATGTGCTCGCGGAGCTTCGTAGAATCCATTCTGAAGTAAGAAGTATGCCAATTAGACAGAGACATAATGATAGCAACAAAATGGCAACAAATACAAATACAAGCAATGGGAATAGATGTGCATCTAATATGGCAGAGTGCTTTATGAATGAAAAACAGCATGGAATAGTGTTGCATATGTGAACAGTAAATGTCCCAAGGATTAATATGGAATTCAAAACACATGAGGAGGCTTACATGTTCTACAACAACTATGCCTTGATAGTGGGGTTTTCAACTGTCAAGGCATTTACATATACGTCGAGAGAAAAAGAAACAATAGGTCAGATTACAAGAAGAGTGTACCAGTGCAACAGGAGAGGTGTGAATAAGCAAAAGGATGCAGATACAACCGATCATGGTTCCTCTGAACATACAACTAAACATGGTGCATCTGGAGTGCAAGTCAGCAGTGAGATGAGAAAAATAAAGGAATCACAATTGAACATAGATGAGCCTGAATCTATTCTAGCGGCCAAAAAACGCATATGCAAAGTCATTGATAAAACAAATTGCCAAGCGGGGATGACAATAACAAAGAAAAATGGAGTTTGGATAGTATCCAGGCTATGTCTTCAACACAACCACGACTTGCTCGCCCCGCAATTAGCTAAGCTACTAAGATCTCACAGATACTTTACGGAGGAGGAAAAAAACATGATAAGGTCATTCATACAGAATAATATGCCAAATAGGAGAATACTAGCTGCCCTATCATTCCACAGGGGCGGAATGAAAAACACAAATTTGGTGAAGACAGACATAAGCAACTTTCGGACAAGAATGATGAAAGAATGTGGAGAAAATGATATCACACAAGTTGTGAGGTTTTTGAGGCAGAAGTAAGCAGAAGATCCTATGTTCTTCTTTACTTTTGATGCAGACAAGGAGTCTAAAGTTAGAAACATATTTTGGGCATATGGTGCAAGCAGGTTGTGCTATGCACACTTTGGGGATGTTGTGAGTTTTGACACAACATATGACACAAATAGATACAACTTGAAGTTTGCGCCTTTTGTCGGTATAAATGGACATGGAGATAATATCCTATTCGGTGGTGCAGTCCTTAGCGATGAGACAATACTACATTTAGATGGTTGTTCAGCACATTTCGTCGCTGCATGGGTGGAAAAGCTCCCCAGTCTATCATTACAGACCAGGATGGAGCGATGAGAGCAGCAATTGCACTGGAATTCCCAGAAGCAGTGCACAGAAACTGCCTCTTCCATATTGTCTCAAAAGCCGAAATCTTAATGGGTGCTGCATTGTCAAAAGATGAGGAATTTGCTAGGGACTTCTATGACATTGTTTATAACTGTTTGACAGAAGAGGAGTTTGAGATGCTATGGGGAAACATGCTCAACAAGTACAAGGTCCACCACTTAAAGTACCTTAAGGCTATGTACGAGAACAGGAAGAAATTTGCGCCTGTTATGTCAAGAACAACTTCTTCCCATTTATATGTTCCACTTCAAGAAGTGAAGGTGTGAACACAAGGTTCAAAGAAAATGTGGGGCCGGCTAGTAGCTTGATTTTATTTATCAAGGAGTATGATAGGATAATGGAGACTATGGATGAGAAGTGTAACCTAAGGGAGAAGAATAAAGCACAAGATGTAGCACTGCTGCATTCGACATACACATTTGAAAAGCAGGCAAGGGACTTCTATAACACGCAAATATTCTACAAATTCCAACAACTAGTGAAGGCTACAGGGAGATACATAGCGGAGGAGGTTGAAAAAGGCAGAGTTTATATGATTTATAAATCGCAGGAGCACACAAAACAAGAGGTTAGGCCAAGAAAGTACCTGGTGCTTGTTGATATGGTACAGGAGAACTATGTCTGCATATGTGCCCGATTCCAAAAAGATGGCATACTCTGTGTGCATGTGCTAAGGGCTTTGATCTAGCTAAACAAGCACACATTGCCTGAGAAGTACTTCATAGATAGGTGGAGGCCAATAGAAAGAAAACAAGTTAGAAATGCTACAACATTGATACCCACCGAATTGACAGGAAGCAACAATAGTCTCAGATATAACTTACTTTCAAGAGAATTCTCTGGAGTTGCTTCTGATGGATGCATGGATTTGGAAAGAACCAATTATGTGCTCGCGGAGCTTCGTAGAATCCATTCTGAAGTAAGAAGTATGCCAATTAGACAGAGACATAATGATAGCAACAAAATGGCAACAAATACAAATACAAGCAATGGGAATAGATGTGCATCTAATATGGCAGAGTGCTTTATGAATGAAAAACAGCATGGAATAGTGTTGCATATGTGAACAGTAAATGTCCCAAGGATTAATATGGAATTCAAAACACATGAGGAGGCTTACATGTTCTACAACAACTATGCCTTGATAGTGGGGTTTTCAACTGTCAAGGCATTTACATATACGTCGAGAGAAAAAGAAACAATAGGTCAGATTACAAGAAGAGTGTACCAGTGCAACAGGAGAGGTGTGAATAAGCAAAAGGATGCAGATACAACCGATCATGGTTCCTCTGAACATACAACTAAACATGGTGCATCTGGAGTGCAAGTCAGCAGTGAGATGAGAAAAATAAAGGAATCACAATTGAACATAGATGAGCCTGAATCTATTCTAGCGGCCAAAAAACGCATATGCAAAGTCATTGATAAAACAAATTGCCAAGCGGGGATGACAATAACAAAGAAAAATGGAGTTTGGATAGTATCCAGGCTATGTCTTCAACACAACCACGACTTGCTCGCCCCGCAATTAGCTAAGCTACTAAGATCTCACAGATACTTTACGGAGGAGGAAAAAAACATGATAAGGTCATTCATACAGAATAATATGCCAAATAGGAGAATACTAGCTGCCCTATCATTCCACAGGGGCGGAATGAAAAACACAAATTTGGTGAAGACAGACATAAGCAACTTTCGGACAAGAATGATGAAAGAATGTGGAGAAAATGATATCACACAAGTTGTGAGGTTTTTGAGGCAGAAGTAAGCAGAAGATCCTATGTTCTTCTTTACTTTTGATGCAGACAAGGAGTCTAAAGTTAGAAACATATTTTGGGCATATGGTGCAAGCAGGTTGTGCTATGCACACTTTGGGGATGTTGTGAGTTTTGACACAACATATGACACAAATAGATACAACTTGAAGTTTGCGCCTTTTGTCGGTATAAATGGACATGGAGATAATATCCTATTCGGTGGTGCAGTCCTTAGCGATGAGACAATACTACATTTAGATGGTTGTTCAGCACATTTCGTCGCTGCATGGGTGGAAAAGCT
Organism: Echinochloa crus-galli; assembly: GCA_900205405.1. Classification (NCBI taxonomy): domain Eukaryota; kingdom Viridiplantae; phylum Streptophyta; class Magnoliopsida; order Poales; family Poaceae; genus Echinochloa; species Echinochloa crus-galli. The sequence continues at coordinate 528,659 of OAMR01000683.1, forward strand.
CCCCAGTCTATCATTACAGACCAGGATGGAGCGATGAGAGCAGCAATTGCACTGGAATTCCCAGAAGCAGTGCACAGAAACTGCCTCTTCCATATTGTCTCAAAAGCCGAAATCTTAATGGGTGCTGCATTGTCAAAAGATGAGGAATTTGCTAGGGACTTCTATGACATTGTTTATAACTGTTTGACAGAAGAGGAGTTTGAGATGCTATGGGGAAACATGCTCAACAAGTACAAGGTCCACCACTTAAAGTACCTTAAGGCTATGTACGAGAACAGGAAGAAATTTGCGCCTGTTATGTCAAGAACAACTTCTTCCCATTTATATGTTCCACTTCAAGAAGTGAAGGTGTGAACACAAGGTTCAAAGAAAATGTGGGGCCGGCTAGTAGCTTGATTTTATTTATCAAGGAGTATGATAGGATAATGGAGACTATGGATGAGAAGTGTAACCTAAGGGAGAAGAATAAAGCACAAGATGTAGCACTGCTGCATTCGACATACACATTTGAAAAGCAGGCAAGGGACTTCTATAACACGCAAATATTCTACAAATTCCAACAACTAGTGAAGGCTACAGGGAGATACATAGCGGAGGAGGTTGAAAAAGGCAGAGTTTATATGATTTATAAATCGCAGGAGCACACAAAACAAGAGGTTAGGCCAAGAAAGTACCTGGTGCTTGTTGATATGGTACAGGAGAACTATGTCTGCATATGTGCCCGATTCCAAAAAGATGGCATACTCTGTGTGCATGTGCTAAGGGCTTTGATCTAGCTAAACAAGCACACATTGCCTGAGAAGTACTTCATAGATAGGTGGAGGCCAATAGAAAGAAAACAAGTTAGAAATGCTACAACATTGATACCCACCGAATTGACAGGAAGCAACAATAGTCTCAGATATAACTTACTTTCAAGAGAATTCTCTGGAGTTGCTTCTGATGGATGCATGGATTTGGAAAGAACCAATTATGTGCTCGCGGAGCTTCGTAGAATCCATTCTGAAGTAAGAAGTATGCCAATTAGACAGAGACATAATGATAGCAACAAAATGGCAACAAATACAAATACAAGCAATGGGAATAGATGTGCATCTAATATGGCAGAGTGCTTTATGAATGAAAAACAGCATGGAATAGTGTTGCATATGTGAACAGTAAATGTCCCAAGGATTAATATGGAATTCAAAACACATGAGGAGGCTTACATGTTCTACAACAACTATGCCTTGATAGTGGGGTTTTCAACTGTCAAGGCATTTACATATACGTCGAGAGAAAAAGAAACAATAGGTCAGATTACAAGAAGAGTGTACCAGTGCAACAGGAGAGGTGTGAATAAGCAAAAGGATGCAGATACAACCGATCATGGTTCCTCTGAACATACAACTAAACATGGTGCATCTGGAGTGCAAGTCAGCAGTGAGATGAGAAAAATAAAGGAATCACAATTGAACATAGATAAGCCTGAATCAGTTCCAGCGGCCAAAAAACGCAGATGCAAAGTCATTGATAAAACAAATTGCCAAGTGGGGATGACAATAACAAAGAAAAATGGAGTTTGGACAGTAACCAGGCTATGTCTTCAACACAACCACGACTTGCTCGCCCCGCAATTAGCTAAGCTACTAAGATCTCACAGATACTTTACGGAGGAGGAAAAAAACATGATAAGGTCATTCATACAGAATAATATGCCAAATAGGAGAATACTAGCTGCCCTATCATTCCACAGGGGCGGAATGAAAAACACAAATTTGGTGAAGACAGACATAAGAAACTTTCGGACAAGAATGATGAAAGAATGTGGAGAAAATGATATCACACAAGTTGTGAGGTTTTTGAGGCAGAAGCAACCAGAAGATCCTATGTTCTTCTTTACTTTTGATGTAGACAACGAGTCTAAAGTCAGAAACATATTTTGGGCATATGGTGCAAGCAAGTTGTGCTATGCAGACTATGGGGATGTTGTGAGTTTTGACACAACATATGACACAAATAGATACAACTTGAAGTTTGCGCCTTTTGTCGGTATAAATGGACATGGAGATAATATCCTATTCGGTGGTGCAGTCCTTAGCGATGAGACAATACCTACATTTAGATGGTTGTTCAGCACATTTCGTCGCTGCATGGGTGGAAAAGCTCCCCAGTCTATCATTACAGACCAGGATGGAGTGATGAGAGCAGCGATTGCACTGGAATTCCCAGAAGCAGTGCACAGAAACTGCCTCTTCCATATTGTCTCAAAAGCCGAAATCTTAATGGGTGCTGCATTGTCAAAAGATCAGGAATTTGCTATGGACTTCTATGACATTGTTTATAACTATTTGACAGAAGAGGAGTTTGAGATGCTATGGGGAAACATGCTCAATAAGTACAAGGTTGACCACTTAAAGTACCTTAAGGCTATGTATGAGAACAGGAAGAAATTTGTGCCTGTTTATTTCAAGAACTTCTTCCCATTTATATGTTCCACTTCAAGAAGTGAAGGTGTGAACGCAAGGTTCAAAGAAAATGTGGGGCCAGCTAGTAGCTTGATTTTATTTATCAAGGAGTATGATAGGATAATGGAGACTATGGATGAGAAGTGTAACCTAAGGGAGAAGAATAAAGCACAAGATGTAGCACTGCTGCATTCGACATACACATTTGAAAAGCAGGCAAGGGACTTCTATAACACGCAAATATTCTACAAATTCCAACAACTAGTGAAGGCTACAGGGAGATACATAGCGGAGGACGTTGAAAAAGGCAGAGTTTATATGATTTATAAATCACAGGAGCACACAAAACAAGAGGTTAGGCCAAGAAAGTACCTGGTGCTTGTTGATATGGTACAGGAGAACTATGTCTGCATATGTGCCCGATTCCAAAAAGATGGCATACTCTGTGTGCATGTGCTAAGGGCTTTGATCCAGCTAAACAAGCACACATTGCCTGAGAAGTACTTCATAGATAGGTGGAGGCCAATAGAAAGAAAACAAGTTAGAAATGCTACAACATTGATACCCACCGAATTGACAGGAAGCAACAATAGTCTCGGATATAACTTACTTTCAAGAGAATTCTCTGGAGTTGCTTCTGATGGATGCATGGATTTGGAAAGAACCAATTATGTGCTCGCGGAGCTTCGTAGAATCCATTCTGAAGTAAGAAGTATGCCAATTAGACAGAGACATAATGATAGCAACAAAATGGCAACAAATACAAATACAAGCAATGGGAATAGATGTGCATCTAATATGGCAGAGTGCTTTATGAATGAAAAACAGCATGGAATAGTGTTGCATATGTGAACAGTAATGGTGAATCCGAGATGGGTGGTGCAAACTCTAGTGTTGGGTGTGATTTAATAGAATCAGAAGTGCAAGCGGTGCGAGTTGACAATGCAATTGCAGTTGCGGATCAGTTAAAGAACCCAGATGTTGTTCCAAAGAAGGGAAGACCCAAAAACATATACAAAAGTAGGCGGCTCATTCCAATAGGGGAGATAGTGAGGACCAAACAGATAATACATTGTAGTACTTGTGGTGCAACTGACCATAACAAAGCAACATGTACAAAAGATGCAGCTGATGTACCACTCCGAAAGAAGGCAAGCAAGAAGAGTGTGAATAAAAAAAAATCTAAATACAACACTGGTATATTTGTCTACCAAAAAGCTTATAATCTTTTTCAAAAAAATATAGTTAAAAAATGAATTGTGGCTATCACTACAGATATTCTAAGAATTGCATATGTATACATTGTTTTGCAGGTCAGGAATTAGGAAGGAGGGGATGGGGGTATTGGATACAATGAGGCATCATGATAAAGAGAAAAAAAGAAGAATATGTTACTCAATATTTGTTTGTATTTAAAAAGCACTCATATGTTTCAGCTTTGAAAACATATATGCTGAAAAATTAGTTATGTAATTTATTCAAGTTTATGCCCTCCAATCCATCCCTAAAACTGGCAAAAAGCGAGTATAATCAAGGTGCGCAGATGGCAACGATATGAATTGACACAAAGGGTGCATATATTCTGTAAAATTGCAGGAACCAACTAGTTTTTGACCAATCAGACTGGAGTAGGGCATGAAAACCACAAACACTTTTGTCCTTGCGACATCTAACCCTGAGACAATACTTAATAACTCTCGCTAAGCTAAATGTAATCTTAATTTTCGCCGACCACCAACAATTCACATGTAATCTTAATTTTTGCCGACCGCCAACAAAAATGTGCAGTTTTGCTAGAACATGGAAGGACACAATTACATCATCATGGACTGTGCTAGAACAAAATTACAACACAAAGAAAAAGCATTGAAATCAGTCAGATACCATTTGTGCAGGAAAAAATGGCAAAATTGATGTTGTTAACGCACATGGTTAACACTAAAGACAAAAAGTGGAATACAAATCCAACATCACCCAACCTTACCTTCCACTCATGCAAAAATGGATGCATATCAAAATATAGGAAATGAGAACAGCAACAGATAACAAAAATGACTTTAAAAAATAACTTACCTTGTGACGGGAACATCATTTCCAACTCAGCAAAAAGCCTTGTGTGATGCATTATTCTCGACAACCAGAAATGTGACTGGAGGTAGATATCCTTCAAACAAAATGTACAAGCTGCAAAAATGGAGAGAGTAAGAAAACCATACAACACATGCATATGGAAAGAAGCAAAAAAACCATATTTCAATTTTACTGACATTATGATGCAAGAAATCATAACCTATTCTGATGACATCCATTTCAAAGAAGCAATAATGTGGCTGGATTGACCTTCACTTATGTTAGATATATAGAGTTGTATATGGTCTTGTATAGTACCACATTGGGTGTTAGATGTACTCCAAGCCGTATCCGGCCTATATAATGAAAGGTCACCCCCCATCTTGGGTGTGTGGTGTTTGCCCAATATTCTACACCCAGCAAAAGTACACTAAATTTGGAAAAAGAAGCACTGGTGAAGCTTGCTGGTTGAAATCCAGTCCTTTCCTTCAACTCCAACTGCAAAAATATAAGAAAAAAGAAACACATAAAGCCAGATAAAGATGTATGTTAATAATTTAATAGAAAATACAAAAAAATAAAACATACATCATAAGTGTGAAAAGAATTCGTACCACTTGTTTGTGATTGGCGACTCTTTCGATTTCAGTTTTGCTGTCATTATGGTTGGTATACACCATGCAGATCATGTACTGAATTCTGATGTCACCCAGGTGATGTGACGAGAACTTTTGAATCAAATTCACACGGGGGTCCCACAACTCTAGGTACTTCATGGCAAATATTCCATCATCATATTTTGAAAAATACTTCAAATCATGTTGCGGGACTGGTGCATGATGAACTACAAACTCATGGAAGCACTGGATTCTTCGACTAATTGATCATCATGGGAAAATTTGGTATCTGTTCACAAGAGGATGTAGTAAAAAAATGATAAAACAAAAACTAACAAATAGCTACATCATTATTTACAAAAAAGGATAAATATGTAAGAAGAACTCAAAACTATTTCTCTAACATCCTATTGGTAAGGATCATCTTCACTGAAGAAGGAGTCAAGGAATACAAAATAACCATCTTGTAAAGCTACGACGAAGACAAACCAATGGTCGTCGTGATAGATGGGGAAGAGAAGCTGCATTATAAAAGATAGAGGGAAATAAGCTTGTCATATATCGTTTTAGAAAACAAGAATGATTAGATGCAAAAAAAACTAAAGCAAAAAGGTTTTACATATTCTGAGTCCTTGAATTTAAAGGTTGCATTGGCAGTCGTAAAGGATCTCTTGCAGGTCTGACCAAGGAATTCACCATTTGCTTCATTCCCTTTGTTCATAAGGTAATCCTAGAGGGATAAAATAATTACGAAAAGGGATATGGTGTTTTGTGATAAAAATGAACACTTTCTCCAGAAAAAAAAGGTGGCAAGAGATAAAATTAACAAAGAATATTAATTACCCCCACTGTTGAAAAGAAGTAATGCCGACATGAATTTTTTGGATGGCTGTCCTTGAACAACAACGTGCACAGTGCATTAATAACATGCTTGTGGATGGATACTTTGTTGCTACGCCTCAATGTTGCCAGTTGTTGATAGTTAACCCAAACATTGCCGTACTTTATCACTAGCTTACTGAGGAAAAGACATTGCAAATAAAAAACAAAAAAGTGGTTTAGTTGAGTGTGCATGGAATGATTGTGATGGGCGAGGTGGGAAGTGTGGCGAATGGAAAAAAATGTAATTACCTAAAATAAGTAGGATGTTCCGCATAAAAAATGATACACTGTTAAGCTGCTAGATCATCTGCCTTGATAGAGTACCTTGCTTTGCATTCATTTGTTTTGAAGTCCCTGTAGTATGAATTGGGCTGTACAAAACGTCGAGGGCGTCGTGGTTCTTTTCCTGCAGAGGAACTACCAAGTCTGAACCCAATGCTTTCACATTTCTGGTAACAGGTCATGTTTGGTTCATTGTAAATATTATTGGCCTCTTGGCTCATTGTAGCGCACACAGTGCTGAAGCTCCTAACTCCAGTGATCTGAACTTCAGGTGTTTCTGGTGCCTCTTGGGAACTCTATTGAGAAAAAAATTGTAAAAGAAAAGAAAATATTAGGGAGTAGGTTCTGTAACACCTGGGAAAAAGATGAGAGCATACAATGTGAAAAAAGAGGTTTTGTGGCTGCTAAACTAAATATGCAAGATATGTTGTCACTACTGAAAAGTAATTGACGATATTCAAAGCATCCTATGAGTGCTCAGTACTTGAACCTATCGTGGCAAAAACGGCTACAGCCAAAAAATAATGGAGCAATGCTTTTTCCTGTCAAAAATAAAGAGAGAACAATAAAATAATAGACAATAGGCATTGTATACAAATTCATTTAGTACTTCCTGAAGTAAACCCCACAGAAATCATCATCCAAAAAGTACGCTACACAAAAATAAAGAATGTTTTATTAACGATGACAACCTAAAGAATTATACGGAACATTTATGGACAAAATTCTAAATTGACATCCTAGTGGTGGACAAGACATTACACAAAACCAAAAAAAAAGAAACCAAAGAGAATAGTTTACGGTCGTGTAAGATATTTGTACGTAGAAAAGGAATGGATTGATAATGAAATTTGCATACAGGAAAATAAAGGTTAAAGTTAAAGAAAGAAAAAGTAACGTACAATCAATATCAAGCAGCCCCGGCCACCGGCTGCTGCTAGAGGAATTTGGGGGCGCTGCTGAAGATCTGGCGTCGTGTCAAAAATAGGACCATCACATGGTGGACCATCGCATGGTGGAGCGTGCTGCCCGGCTGAAGGCTGTATAGGGAAAGAATTGAATGAAGAGGGGAGAAACAATGAATCCTAACAAAAATAAAACTAATAAAAGAAGTCAAACAACTAACATCATTAAAAGATGCGATATGGCTAGGGGTGAAATTTTGATCATCGTCATCTTCTTCTAGCAGGCGGAACGATGGAGGAGAGAAATCCAAAAGATTGGCTGCTGTGCGAGGTTTTGCTACTCGATTAACCTGCGTATCACAAAAGAAAGAGAAGAATTAAAAATACATCAGATATTTATGTACAAATGTGAATGCCGCTAAAAAATGATTCATAAAATAATACATACAGAAGGGGGATCCAAATGTGTAGACTTGGGGTTTGTGACTTGTGGATCCAACATGTGATTGAGGCTAGCACTGTTCTGTGCATGAGCTTTGGATGCAACAGACATGACATGTGTGCCTCTAGGGTATGCATCAGCCTTAAGGAGAACAGGAAAAATAAGATGCATTAAAAACAGTACGTAGAAACAGAAAAATAAGTAAAATAATTTAACAGGAACACATACATTATGGAGAACTTCAGATAGTAGTTGGCTAGCCTTTTTTAGGGCACCATCTGCACTTGTGTCATAGCGACTGCCTTGTTGAACCTGTGCATCACCCCAAGTCCTTTGTGCTGCAACAATACACTCTTGATAACCGACTGTTGGAGGAGCATCATCTGCACTTGCATTGCAAGCACTGGATTCTTCGACTAATTGGACACCATGGGTCAAATGCACTTGGACGTTAACTTCACCGTGTGCCGTCTTAAGGAGCTTATAACATTCCTTGAGCTTCTGATTACAAATTTTCTGGGAACAGAGAAATAACAAAATATTATTGGTACATATAAATTGGTCCAAGACAAATGGGTGCAGAAAACAATATAGCGTTCGAAATGGAAACTTTGAACATGGAGTTGAGGGGGAAGACACACCTGAACATTCTGTTTGACATCGACAGTTTTGACACCAGCCTCCAAAAGGAGAGGTGACTTCGGAAGGTGGGCTTGTGATGCATTGAATGAGGATAGATGTCCAGTAATGGTATCAAAACAAGTGTCACTGGTTGCAATGACTTGGCTGCTGGTCTCTTGCTGTTGAGGTGAACGTGTAGTCAGGCGCTTCGCTCTCTTCCTTAGAATTGCCTAAAAGATATGATTTAAAAGAAAATTAAAAAGATATAGTGAATTAGACACAAAAGAGGTGTGTAGACCAAAAGAAAAGGGTGCTGATTATAAACCAGAAGGTGGAAAAAAGTACACCTCTGGATTGTCAACAAAATCCGATTGATGCGCAATGTTTGGTGATGTTGAAGGTGAAAGTGAGCTTTGACGAGATCTGGTACGGCCAGCAATACTGCAGTCCACATTTTCATTGTTTGCACTGATGGATGAGGTGGAAAGCCTTCTCTTTGATTGAGAACGACCACCTACTAGAAGCGGGGACAAAAAAAACAAAGAAAAATATGAGAGAGGAAGGACATATCGAAATGGAAAAAACAAAGAATTGAATGAGGTGATATTTTGGAGAGACGAAAAACATATATACCTTGGGACAAATAAACTTGTTGTGAGGAGCTTTCTGTTGCTTTCACAGTCTCCGCAATACTATCTGGTGTTGGACTGCAATCCTCTCCAGAAGCAGGAACCACCAAAGTGTCGCCGTTAGCTGCATCATTCATGTTGGTATGGTTTGCCCGAACGCTTCCAAATACATATGGTGTGTCCTTGTTCATGTCAACAGGTACATCAACATGGGTGGGGGGTCGCTTCTCATGAACCTCAGTATTGACATCTCTATTAATATTGGCATTGCCTTCATGCTGACTGCTTGAAGACTTGTGTGCCTCTTGAGCTCGATGGTAGAAGTAACCGATGACATCACAGATGATGGACTGAGCATTGACTGCAGCTGAATCAGTTGGAGCAGCTGCGTGCTTCATGTATAGGGATGTCATATCATCTAGTGTCTGGTGGGGGGAACAGTGAACAAAAAGAAACAAAAATCAGAATAGAAAAGATGAGGAAAAAGGTATTTGTGATATTACTACAAACGATTACTTTTGGAGACAAGTTCTCATTGACAGTTGAGTGCAACATCTTCTTAAAGCTCAGTCCGTCAATGACGTCGGTGGGTGATGGTGGGGTCTTTGAGCCAGACCGCTTGTGATAGCAAGTTGATTTTGTTGGTAGAAACTATAGGGACAAATAAGAAACTCAACATTATAAATGCAGAGGAAACTCATATAATGTATGTTTTGTAAACACACTATATTGAATGAAAAACTTGCACTCAATTTTCCATAAGTGTGTCCTTTGACAAGGTCTGCCTTGCATTTTTCCTTAATCATATTTCCTTTCCAGACAAGTATCCTGGGCAATGCAGGAGGTAAGTGTTGCTGGCCAGTTTTCAAGTGATCAAGGTAGGTGACCTATATGAAAAATAAAATACAAAACACTAAAATCAGCAACTTCAGTATGCATACCAGTAAAAAAGAATATTTTACATCATAAAAAACATGTCAGTAATATAAGTGATTGTAAAATGAATGGTAGAGTTGGTAGACAAGCACTCACACATAAAATGTATAGACAGCCCCCCATGTTGATGGATATGCGGTCTGGAGTCTTCCTCCACGCATGGTACTGCTTAATCTGCTTGAACAACCAATAGTGCACAAATTTGCACCAATCCCACCCTTCTGCTTTTTTCATATGAACAAGGGGCTCCAAATACTCATTGTTGGGGGTATGATTGAGAATTTGGGCATAAGAAAGTGACTAACGCAACAATAAGAAAGTTGCGCGTGAGATCATCATCTGATATGTTTTATTTCGACAGATTCTCAGCACAATCCTTAGCAGATGGCAACATTGTCAGCTGCATGACTTTGAGAAACCCCAACTTCCCGCTCTCGGGGTCTACTTTTGAAATTGTTTTCCCGCCAATGGGAATTCCTAAGACATCATGTACAGTCTGAGGTGTGATGCTAATTAACATACCCCCCAAGATAATATGTTGAGTGCTCAAATGCACATGATCTACCACCCATTTTGCGAATGAAATGGGAACGGATCATTTCTCAAACAACAGCAAGGACCCAAAGCCGTATGACTTTATAACATCACGCTTGGGTTGGGTGAGAGACTCAATAACATCTGAAAAAAGTGACAAACTCTGCCTAGTAACATGTTTTGCTGCAGCACCATAACTGGCCCCTTGGTTGGATCCACCAAAACCGACAACATCAGATATAATCTTCCTAACAGAAGTGCAGACCTAAGGAAATAAAAAAATAAAGGCATTCACAGGTTTATGAGAAAAAGTTATTAAAATGTCCATAGAAAATTCAAATCTAAATTTACTAAAAAACAACACAGATTTAGCTGGCTAGCAGCGGAAGTATGACAGTTTTTCTAGAATTTACAAAGAAAAACTGACACATGGAAGGTGCGTGGCAGCAAAAAGGGTAACCCCCTCCCAACAAAAGGTTTGTGGCAAAAGATATGTGCAACAAACAAAAGGTAATGCCCTCCCAGCAAATTTGATAAGTATAGATACTTCCTTTACACGGAAACAATTAAGATTTTGCACCATGGAAAAGAATGGCTTACTCATATACACAAACAAAAACGTCCACCGCTAGGACGTCCGTAGCTTATGAATTGTAGGCAAAAAGTAAGCATACACAAAAACAGGATGGAAAGAAAATAAGACCTATGAATTGAAACCTTTTTAAAAAAAGAGTAGGCACATACTAATTTCTTAACAACTCCAAAAAGTGCTTCATCATCAAGTGACTGAAGCATCCCATCAGCAGTAGTTTGCATGGATGGTTCATTGGCTTCCTCAGATATTTCGTCACCCGAAAAATTGTCAGATTCAGCAACTTCTTCGTGATCATCATCTGAAAGATGGCACTGAGTCCGTTGTGCACGTCGTGCCATCTATTTCTGTAACTGGGAAATAATAAACACGCAAGCATACTTTATATTGAAAAAAAGGGAAAAATGCATGATATTGAAAAGTATCATAAAATTTGAAGGATGACAAAACAAACACCCAAGAGAGAGGGCAACAAAAGAAGCTACTGTACAAGTAAAGAGCATATCTTGCAAAGACAAAAACACAATTCCTAGAAGGATAACCTCACCTCTTCGATGTCTGGGGCACACCTAGGCACCGACAGTTTCCAAACTCAGAACACAGCAACTAAAACACCCCTCCCCTCAAAAAAAAGAAGGGAAAAAACCATATCAGTGCATTGCATATGAGATGTGCATTTATATTTAGAAAACAGGCATGCATTTCAGGAAAAATAAAGGAAATAATAATTTATTGCTTGCGATTTGTCTCATAAAAGAACACATGCCCGAAATAAAACACATAGTTTATGAACTCTAAGCATAATGTCACAGCAAAATCACAAAATATAGTGAATCAAATGATATGTAAAAAATAGAAAAAAGCAATTCCTTACTGTCAAACTACATAAGAACTCGTTGCTATAATGGCCAACACACCACTTATAACAGACAACCAAAATATAATAACAAAACACATAAATCACAAAAGAGCATGTGAATTTTCAATTAATAAGGTGTTGGCTTCTAATTTACTTTCCACATGCGCAGACGCGGGAATCACACTATGCTGAAAGTGGAAAAAGATCTCACTCTATATATTCTGAACGAATGTCACTACTTGCTGTAAAATCTCCAGTTCTGGAAATACTACTTAAAATACATTTCAAAAAATTTCAGATTCATACCGGAATGCAAAAAAATAAGAACGACAATATTCAGGTTAAGATAAATCATAGGAGCAAGGTGTGGAAAAGCACATCACTAAAAAATATTATAATTGTTTATAACTGATAAAAGAAACAAAAGCCAAAGGTAAGACATGTCTCTTCACACATAACATAAGCGTTCAAACCAACACATAATGCATACTTTCTCTTCAGTATATTGAGGACTCCTACTCATGTGCTTATTATTTTTTGAACAAAAGGTATAGGCTCTAAAAGATACGCAACACACCTCAAAGCTATCTACTTTTTGGCAACAACTGCAAGTTAATGAACCACCCATACTTAACCAACAAAAAAAAAGTAAGAACATGCAAAGATTTTACCCTGGCATGAAAATAACCCCATATATAATGCAGAAACACCTTCTGCCCTCCAGACTAACACAGAAAATGTGCAGGAACATAAATCTAAAACATGTCATAACCAAAATGATGTTACATATTACACAGAAATGGGATTGGATACGCCCCAGCGTCCCATTTCACCCCGAGAACTAGGTTGCCAAACCTCGGTTCCAAAACTCTCGCCAGATAAATCGATACAAGTTTATCTGAAAACCCTAACACAAAGTCTGCAGAGAAACACTACCTCCTTGTCCTCCTAAATTGCACAAACCGCAGACCAAAAAATCGAACACATGTGGTCCCGATGTCGCACAGGAAAGCAAACCCTAGGGGCGCATGGGGGGAGAAGAGCTGAGGCGCGTACCCAAAATCACCGACCACCGTACCTAGGCGTGGATCCAACACACCTGGGACTCCGCTGACAAAAAAACGATGAATCCCCACCGCGCCGAGAGATCCCTCGTCAGCTCTCCCCCAACAAATCGCATGGTCGGTGATCCCCTTCCGGCGACGGGATCACCGGGCACGCGGCCCCTGGCCACCTCTCCCCCACAAATCGCGCGGGCGGTGATCTCCCTTGTGGTGACGGGGTCGCCGCCCCGGCGCTTCTCCTCCGCGGACACACGCGAGAGCTCCACAAAAAAGAGGCGAAATGAACAACGGAAGGGCAGCGAACCCCCTCGGCGCAGTCTCCTGAGACGGAATGAATGGGAGCGAACCAACACGAAGCGAAGCGAACTTGATCTGCTAACAAATGGTGGACCCGGTAACCAACAAAAATCCTGCGCGTGGACCCAACAAATGGTTCTGGAACATGACGATGCCAAAGCCGCCGGACACAGGATCGACGGCTCGTGACGTCGACTGACAGATCGGCCAGATTTCAGTCGCCTGCGCTGGAGCAATTCTCTATAAATATAGTACTTTTGATATATATTTGCTATTGTTTGCATTATATATTCGTCAACTTAATAGTTGTATAGCCATAAATTATGCGAATCCTTTGATTAGATGTAAAAACTTTAGAAAATCTTGTAATTTGGTGAAGACTCTAAAAATATTTCGGCGAAATGTCATGAATTTCGGTAATTTCGGTGATGACTGAAAAAAATCCAAAACCGAAATTTAAAACCTTGCCTTCAGCTTAGAAAAGCTATATAATAGGAAGGTTGGCCAAGATCTCAACCACCATATATCTTGTAAACCACGATGAGGGTTGTTCTCAGCTCTATATAAACATGCAGGGCGTGACCCAGAAGGGCAACACACTTTCATCCATCTAACAAAAACAGGGCTGGTAATTTATTCTTTGAGAAAGCAGCATCAGGCTACTCTTTGTTCACCCCGCTTCCCACCACAGAAGTAGTAAAACAATGGTCCAGGGTCACCTCGCCTAACAGCTTGCGGTGTCAAATTTAACTTTGGTACAATTACATTTATATTTTATTTCTTTACCTTGATACACACTGTTTCAAACACACACATCTATTCTTTGTTGACCTAAATATATCCTTAAAGTTTTTGATTTGTGTTATCATCACTTTATTTCCTTTTACCCGTGTGGGCGAGTTTTAAGCAAAGCAAAAAGATAGTACTCCCACCGTTCTAAATTATTATTCTTGTCGACTTTTTCTTATAATGTTTGACCATTCGTCTTATTCAAAACAAATTAGCTATAGCTATATCCAACTATAGGTAGGCTTAGCTGATTCGAAGGCCTGTGATTAAGAGGTTTAGACAGTTATTTTAAACATTGTAAAAGAGGGGATTAATGCAATGTAATATTGTTTACCTGAAATGGTAGCAGCTGAGTCCGTGCTTTGACGCCACCCTTGAACTCGCCGGAATACGAGCTGCCGTCGGAGCAGGTCTAGGCACTGATGCTGTGGCTCTGGCCTCCCGCCCACTCCCCCACGTAGCAGTTGCCCCTATAGAAGCGGTAGACGCCGTGGCCATGGGGAGCCCCCGCCTGGCCGCGGTACCCAGTGGCGGACCCAAAAAAATATTTAGGTGGGGCGAACTTTAGCCACATGCTAAATCTGAAACGAAAAAAACAGCGCCATATTTACATGTTGCAATCACAAAAATTATATCAAAACAATAATCAAACAATAATAATTTTCAGATGACACCTCTAGTTTTAAGAATGGTACTCTAATTTCGAAGAATGCATATTGTTTCCGAACCATACAATTCAAAATGCATAAATTCATGAGCGATAATGAAGTGATAATATGCCTTAACTTTGAAAAGTTGATGAATGTTTGAAGAATATACACATCATTGGTAATGCACTAAGCAGTAGTATTGTGTCTTTTCTGGGAGTTTGGCCGACTACTACTTAAAAATTGAGATAATAGCACTCAAACTTGTAAAAAATTTCAACAAAAGCTGTTTGTTATGCTCTACTAATGTATAAAACTTCTAACCAAACAATGATAAACTAACACAATGCACCATAGTTGTAAATTCCATTCCGGTACCGGCCGGAATGGCCGGAATGCCCCGTTCCAGTGCCTAAACCGGCATAGAAGGGCTGAAATCCCGTACCGGATCAAATACCATGATTGTGTTTTTATTTTCTATGTATGAGCTATGGAGTATGAAATATGGTTATGGTCAGGTGAACTTAATGAATTATATGTGAGTTTGGTAAAAATGTCAGTGTGATGAAGCGTAATTATGCCGTAAGTATATATTTATATGAATATTTATGTATATATACATTCGTATATTTTTAATATAATAAAGTCCGGAACGGTACACCGGTATCGGCCGATACCGGAATGTTCCGTTCCAAGAGAAAAACGGAATGACCTCCGGAATGGAATTTACAAGTATGCAATGCACCATTCTTTTTTCTTTCCTCTTGTTGCCGATGACTTTGACTGGGGTGTCGACCTGCTACCTAAGCTAGGTATAGTGGTTCTGTTTGGTGGCTTGTTTCTGTCGTGATGTCCATTGGATTAGGCCACCCCACTTGGCCCATAGTAATCCTTGGGCATTTGCCTCTTTCTGGTTTTCCTCCCGTCGTTCTTTCTCCGTGACATCAATCACAGCAGCAGGCACCAAAACTCTATGAATATCAGACTGGGGACTGGATGCTCGCCGGCCAGTAGCTGGGGCAGCTGCCCCATCTCGCCTACACGGTGGGTCCACCCATGGCGGTACCGGCTGCCGCGCGCCCTGCTCTCGACGTCATGGCCGTCGTACTTGCCGTCCACCCAGTCGCCCTCGTACTTGCCCTTCCCAAAGAAGCTGTAGACGCCGCTGCCGCTGCACCACCCGCCGTGGAACTCCACCGCGCGCGCCGGCCGGCCCCGCCTTCTTCGCATCCCGCTGCTATCGCCGCTCATCGCCCTCGCAGTCCCCGATGAACCCGGACGCCGGCGCGGCTCCCGCCGCGGCCACCAGGAGGGTGAGCTGGTGGCCACCGCTGCAATTTTAGCAACTACACACTGTCCCATCAAAGATGCAACAATCACCTGTAATGTTGATTTTAATTCTCAAGAATGCTGCGTCCATTGTTTCAAATTGTTGAAATAGGTTATAAAAATTTTGAATGTTGTTTTTTTAAAAAATGTTGATCCATGTTTCAGAAAATTTTTAATCGACCTATTATTTTTAGATGTTGATTAAATATTTAGAAAATGTTGAATCTAGTATATTGAAATGTTGATTTAAATTTCTTATTGGATTTAATAGGCTTTTAAAGCCGATGGTAGGTGCTCCATACACATACATGAATGATTAGTTAAGCTAGTTTTTCTCAAAATATTGATGGTAATTTTATTATTGGACCTCATTGCTTTTTAATGGGCTTCTAAGCCATATTTCTGAAGTGGTTTCCGCGAGCCACATAGGAGCCCCCTAGACTTCCTTTGTTTTCTTAGTTAAAAAATATATTTAATTGACTAGATGGGCTGGCTTAGACTGACCCCAATTTTTTTTTGGGCCAACGTTTTGGACCAGCCAAAACCGAGCGGGCTCAAGTCGAAGCCGAGTGGCCTAGCCTAAAATGCGCCCCAGTATAGTATAGTATAGTCCGATTAAGAAATTTTGGCGATATGTGTTGCGAAACAAAAACCAAAATGGCATGGTTTCCGCTGTTTGAAACTTGTCAGAACATGAAAAAAATTCAGATATATTATGTCTATACCAATCGACTATGCTACTGTAACAATTGCCTACAAAAGTAGAATATACGAAATTGTTGCACCACTTTTACATTAAAAAGGTTGCACACCCTGAAACGAACTGAAAGCTAAGTTCCGCAAATTGCTACGTGCATCAACATTGCAAAGTATTTACTACATATGAGGACAAAAAATGGTATTTTTCTCCATTGCAAATTAATACTTGCTCACAACATTTGATGATTGACTTATTTAAAATTTTGATGCAAATAAACGAAAATATAAATAACGTTTAAAATACCATTGATGGTAAAATAAGTTAGCGATACAGCTGATGATGGAACCGTTGTGATGGCAAGAGGACGACGACTGATGCAAGCTTGAGAGCGGTGCTTGCTGGATCTGAATCATTGTGTCTCGCAGAATAGGCCGCAGGAGCCATTATTGGTGAAGTTGATCAGAGGGCATGTACCATCGTCAACCCGTGATGGTACGTTTCACAGTAAGCGCCATTATTGGTGTACTTGACAGTGCAATTATTGGTGTCAAGTGAGCATGTAGCATCGTCAACAGTGATCGCGAAACAAAACCCAAATGACATGTTGTGTGGTATCTGAAATTCGTTGGAGTACATACACGAACAAATCAAAATATAGTATCTTACCAGTTGAACTACACATGCTACAATTATATCTTAACAATCGCATATGCTAGCTAGATGCTGAGCAAACGAAATTGTTGCGCCACTTTGACTTTTGAATTAAAGGTTGCACACACTAAAAAGAAGTGAACAAGATATATTTACTTAGAGCTGTGCTAAGCTAAGATCCAAAAATATAATTTACAAGCATCGACTTGGAAAAGAAATGCTGGATGCATATGAAGACAACTAATGGGGAAGGAAGGAAAACGAACGACAATATTCAGGTTAAGATAAATCATAGGAGCAAAGTGTGGAAAAGCACATCACTAAAAAATATTATAATTGTTTATAACTGATAAAAGCAACAAAAGCCAAAGGTAAGACATGTCTCTTCACACATAACATAAGCGT
>OAMR01000683.1:547221-604599 GCA_900205405.1 Echinochloa crus-galli
AGGCTTTTAAAGCCGATGGTAGGTGCTCCATACACATACATGAATGATTAGTTAAGCTAGTTTTTCTCAAAATATTGATGGTAATTTTATTATTGGACCTCATTGCTTTTTAATGGGCTTCTAAGCCATATTTCTGAAGTGGTTTCCGCGAGCCACATAGGAGCCCCCTAGACTTCCTTTGTTTTCTTAGTTAAAAAATATATTTAATTGACTAGATGGGCTGGCTTAGACTGACCCCAATTTTTTTTTGGGCCAACGTTTTGGACCAGCCAAAACCGAGCGGGCTCAAGTCGAAGCCGAGTGGCCTAGCCTAAAATGCGCCCCAGTATAGTATAGTATAGTCCGATTAAGAAATTTTGGCGATATGTGTTGCGAAACAAAAACCAAAATGGCATGGTTTCCGCTGTTTGAAACTTGTCAGAACATGAAAAAAATTCAGATATATTATGTCTATACCAATCGACTATGCTACTGTAACAATTGCCTACAAAAGTAGAATATACGAAATTGTTGCACCACTTTTACATTAAAAAGGTTGCACACCCTGAAACGAACTGAAAGCTAAGTTCCGCAAATTGCTACGTGCATCAACATTGCAAAGTATTTACTACATATGAGGACAAAAAATGGTATTTTTCTCCATTGCAAATTAATACTTGCTCACAACATTTGATGATTGACTTATTTAAAATTTTGATGCAAATAAACGAAAATATAAATAACGTTTAAAATACCATTGATGGTAAAATAAGTTAGCGATACAGCTGATGATGGAACCGTTGTGATGGCAAGAGGACGACGACTGATGCAAGCTTGAGAGCGGTGCTTGCTGGATCTGAATCATTGTGTCTCGCAGAATAGGCCGCAGGAGCCATTATTGGTGAAGTTGATCAGAGGGCATGTACCATCGTCAACCCGTGACGGTACGTTTCACAGTAAGCGCCATTATTGGTGTACTTGACAGTGCAATTATTGGTGTCAAGTGAGCATGTAGCATCGTCAACAGTGATCGCGAAACAAAACCCAAATGACATGTTGTGTGGTATCTGAAATTCGTTGGAGTACATACACGAACAAATCAAAATATAGTATCTTACCAGTTGAACTACACATGCTACAATTATATCTTAACAATCGCATATGCTAGCTAGATGCTGAGCAAACGAAATTGTTGCGCCACTTTGACTTTTGAATTAAAGGTTGCACACACTAAAAAGAAGTGAACAAGATATATTTACTTAGAGCTGTGCTAAGCTAAGATCCAAAAATATAATTTACAAGCATCGACTTGGAAAAGAAATGCTGGATGCATATGAAGACAACTAATGGGGAAGGAAGGAAAACACAAAAAAGGAAAAATGTACTCCAATTTCCAATGGAGGCCCAGCCACTACTGATTGCTGCTAGTGATGGAGTCGTTCCGATCATCGCAGGACGACGAGTCCACGACGACTGATGCAACCTTCATTCAGAGCGCTGGTACAGTACTAACTATTGCTGGATGTGAATAATGTACTCCATCTAGCAGCGATGCAGCACGCTGCTGAACCTCTAAGAGCAAGTATTATGGAAGGCTGTAAAAAGACTAAATGATGACATGGAGGAAATAGAAGAGGACATAGAGGGGATGTGGGCTGTAAGTTTACCTTGGGCACAAAACCCAATAAACCTTGTGAGAAACACAAGTGGACCATATATTAATGATCAAGAGCTGAATCACTATACTACTGGGCTGACAGATGGGCTGTAAACATGCTTCCGGCCTGCTACTGGCTAAATCATTAGGCTTGCTCTTAATGAATGGCGCCATTGTAAGTACCATCGCCAACACTGACGCCAGTTGGAGCTAGCGCCGGGGCACCGGTCATCGGTCCCGATCCCAACGCCAACGGCCCAACAGTGTAGAAGGCACAGGCCATGTGGACAACTAGGGGCCGGGCCGGGCCAACAATGACAAGACACCGTCCATGCCACAGGCCACATTGTTCCCATCCCAACGGCAACGGTGACAATGCGGAGCAGTGGAGGAGTACGGCCCGGCCCGGGACACCCGAAGCCACTGGCCAAGTGGAAAAGTTATGGGCTGGTCGGGACACCAACCCAGCGGTGACAAGACACCGGCCATGTGGAGGAGTACTGGCAGGCTGGGCCCAGGGCCCGCGTCTCCGACAACATGTGCCAGTTGGTTTAGAGGGCGAGAGGACATCACGTAACATGCTTTCGCCATAACAGTCACAGACAGTACCTGGCCTCATCAAGCTCGATCGAGGAGAATGGCCTCCAAAACTTTCTTAACCAGTGGTACCCCGCGTGTTTTTGCGGGAATTTATACAAAATTTAAAGATGCAATTTGAAAGTAGAAACACTAAAATGAGTGCATTGTAATTTTTTTTAAACAACAATGTAGAGGGAAACACATTCATTTTATTAAGAGTGAACTACTTAGAAATTTGTAGCATGGTACTCGCAAAGACTAACACAATGCATAGCCGCAGAAAATCAGTAGAAGACATAAATTCATAATTCTAGTGGATGGTGATGTGGACAGCTTGCATGTTGAGAGAAGATTTAGTGGATGGTGACATGGACATCTTGCATGTGGAGAGAAATAGGGGTAAGACTTTTAGTGGGTACCAATTATATAGTTGTTATAGATATCTGGATCTCCCGGTACTTTCTTAGACAATGCAAATGGTTATGCGTGATTGGTTGATTCTCGAGGAGACAATAATAGAGTCAGACAAGTAGCCAAGTAAGCGTTTCTTAATTAATGAGAGACAATACAGGCGGGAGTTTAGTAGTTGCCGTTTGGCAAATTAAAGAGTTGAAGCAACTGTAAATAAATAAGCATTATACATACATAAAGCAAGTCATCATGCAAAAACAGGTCTATAGCAGTGTCAAGCAAAATAGGCGTTCCACATATGCATCTTGATCGTCTCGACGAGAGCTACGCAAGGGTGAAGTCCAATTTGCATTTTGACAATGTTTACTAAACCGGTCTGACCGGTTTGTGCATACCGGGCAGACCGGTTTGCACAGCCGTGTCAATTTTGGTTGTCAACATATGCCCCCCTGTTTTTTGGCAAAGCTTGCGTGCTAAAAAATAACCTTCTGGACCAAAATTATCTAAGGACGATGATGAACAATACATCGGCCATATATAAGCTCTAAGGGTGATAAACATATTATCGGCCATACCTTGCTTTAACTCAAGTTGATGATGAAACAACTTGTTTTGGCTTCCAAACCTGCTTGATTGTTGTTGATCTTGCTGGTACCACCTGTGCAAGCTGCTCCATTGATTCTTGCTTATCATTGACTGCTTCTGACATGGCTTCACACCTTTGACTTTGTTCTGAAGCTTCTTTTGTTTCTGAGTAGCCCCTTTCTTTTTATATTTGGCCAAGAGCTCTTCAAAGCTCGGCCTTGCTTTGTCTTTGAAGTTCCCATGCTGACCGGTCAGACCGGTTCTAGAACCGGTTAGACCGGTTTGTGTAGAACCGGTGTCTTTGCTCTTGTCTTGCCCCCCGAGTGTTTGAGTCTTCAACTTGAACCGATGGGTCTTTTCTGATGGCATCTTTGTTGAACTCATAGGTCTTTCTTCACCAATGATCACATTTTTCCCTTTAGCCTTTTCGACTTGATCTGGCCGAATCAATACTTTCGGATTCACCAATTCAAGTGTGTGCACAGGAAAAGGGTTTTCATCAATCTGCATTATACCAATCATCAATCGTCCTTGATCTATGGCCGATTGTATTTGCCTACGGAAAACATTGCAATCATTGGTAGCATGAGAGCCCAACTGTAAACACTGTCTCTTATACACATCTTTTTTTCTCTAATTGAGACCATGTATGAATGGAATTAGGGGATAATGCTGAAAACCATGAGAAAGCAGTACCAGATAATGACAAAGGGAACATTCGGATTTTTAAATGATCAAGATTACCATGAATACCCATTTGTGCATTAAATTGGCTAACATGCTCCCATGTAGTTCTACTATCCTCCCCAGTGAATTTAATAAATTCTGGCACCTTAAAATTGTGAGGATATGGTATAGTATCAAAACTCTCAGGATATGGTTTTTGACACACTAGAGTTTTATCTTTAAGCTCTACACCGAAAGTTTCTTTAAACATAATAGCCAAATCTCTTTTATATTTTTCGAACATTTGATCGTAATAAGGATTATTTGGCTTTTGTACACTAGAATTATTCGGCGCATGATGTGGTACCTGGTTCGGCTGTACATGCGGCGGTTGCTGCAAGTAAACATTATTTGGCATTGCACCGTATGAATAACCGGAACTTTGGGGAGGCATAGTATAATTTATAGTTGCATATGGCGGAACATAATTACCAGCAAATCCATTTGTTCGGCTAAGATCAGCCTGGACAGGAGGTACACTAGTAATTGGTTCAGGAGACGGTTGATAAGCAACTAAAGCACCAGAACCAGTCAGACCGGCTGAATTATTATCATGATGTGCAACCGGTCTGACCGCATTGTTCATGATGTATTGTTCTAGAGATTTTTTACCTTCAAAATAATTTATCGGCATGCCAAATTGAGGCATGGGTGTTGCCGATGATTCAGGATGCACAACATTACATTGTGAAGTACCAGCCACATTAAACTTAGGAGCATTATTATCACTAGCCAAATGTTGTTTTCCTAATGATTTATCAATCATGTTTTGGACAGTAGCAAACATTTGACTTTAACCATTGACGAATAAGCGATTAATTTGCTCCAAAGTAACAGGTGGTGTTGTAGTACTCACATTGGCTTGTACCTTATTTTGCTCGTCCTCGCTCGAAACGATGACCACCTCCTTGTCCTTGGAGATGTCACCCTTCCGATTCTTGGAGAAGTGAGATAAATACCACCGACGTGCTTTTTCATCTTCTTCTGCTTTACGTTGTGCTTCCTTCTCTTCATGATCCTTCCAGAAGGCTTCATAAGCTTGACGATCCTCAGCCGACAATTCATCAACAGTCGGCCTAACGATGTTATCAGGATCAACGTCACTAGGTTTTGGTTGGTAGATTAACCATAGTAGCAGATCCCTTTGCTTTCTTCCCCAGCGGAGTCGCCAAAATATGTTGACACGAAACTGTGCCAACGAAGTCGCCGCTGCCTTGAAGCGAAACCGGCCAGATCGGTTTATGAAACCAGTCAGACCGCTTTTGATAGTGCGACGGTGAAAACCTAAAATCTCAAGCTCCGACGGGGTCCCTCCCGAGAGCTGATGCCAACGTGCACTCTATCCTATGAATACATGCACGTAATCCGTACCCCTATTGAGAGCTGGTGGAGCGTGGAGATAAACCAGCAGGCAGTTGAGCTATAACTGCAATAACTGCAGATTGGACACGGTGGCTCCATGCAAGTAGCCCAACTGACAAGCACTGATGCAAAGCCTCCAGTGGACAGTGCTAAGATTCACAGTCACTACTGGTGCTTCACTGTTAATGGGATGTCGCATATGAAGAGCGTTGGTTAATTCATTTAGTAAATACAGGAAAATACGAGCACCCGTGATTTAAGGACTCAAAACCTAGAATTGATAACGCTTCTTGGTAAAAAATTGGGCAGTTTTAGACAAAAAGTTGCTGCAATCAAGGAAAATCAGCGAAATCTGAATACTTAAGAGAAGCTAGTGATGCAGCAAGAGAGCTCAACGTAGCATAAGCTAGCGAGTCCTCGCTCCTTGTCTCTCTAGCTAGCCCTTTTATTTCCATGTAAATAATTCCCGCATGAAGCTAGCAGTATCTGGTTAGAGCTTTGCATAGAGCAGGCGCTCCATCTCCTTGAGATTTTGAGCCTCCAATGACATGAGGACGCGTACACCGCCGCTGTCAGCACCATCGTTCATCAAGTAGACAAAGCCGCCGCGCACGGACTCGGCCCGTGTCATCACCTGCGGCTTCCCCCACCCAAAATCTGCATCGTGCATCGGCGTGCCCAGCCAGCTGATGATATGCAGGTCTGTCTCCGGCATGGCGCCTTTCAGAGGCCGGCTGCCCAACACCTCAGCCTGCGCCATCTCGAAGTAGTCAATGGCGGAGTGCACCAGCGCATCGTCTGTCTGGCTGATGGCGCCTCTGATGCGTCCGGCTACTGATGCCAATGCCTCAGACGCAACATCCCCGACCGCGCCGGCGGCGCAAACCCTGATCAACGCGTTGCCGAAGTATCTGTCCGGCAGGGGAGGCCTCATCTTGCGCCGGATGTTCACCGGGAAGATGACGCGTGCCTCGGACTCCGGCGACAGCCGCCGCGCGAGGCACGTGCACTGGCACTGCCACACGAGGGCGCCCACGGCGCAGAAGGTGCTTGCAGTTGCGCCGCCGCAGAGGCGCCTCAGAGAGGCGACCTGGTCGCCGGAGATGGAGAAGACGGCGCTGGCGATGGGTCCCGATGGCTCCGAGAGGGTCACCTTGGGGTAGAACTTGGAGAGGGCGTCGGGGTGGACAGTGGGCGGCGACCGTGCACGGAGGAGGGTCCGGTCGTGGCAGGGGATCTCCACGGCGGCCGCAGCGCCGCCGCCCCTGCCGTTGCTAATGTTCCTCGAAATGGCCGACCATGTCTGGAAGAAGTGCAGTGCGCTTGTATATATATATATATATATATATATATACATACATACATAGAAGCGAAGTACTATGCATGGATGGACGGACCTGTATGGCCAATATGATGGACGGCGGGTCAATGCGTGGAACAACAAGGCTTCGTAGCTCCGGCGACGGCTTCATGTCCCTGATGTCGTCGACGGTGAGATCAGAGCGAGCAACAACAAAGAGGGCACCCTCTCCGTTGCAGGTGATCTCTGTCCTGCCGTCGTCGCCGATGCCAAGGCGTCCAGCAAGGGGGTAGAAATGCACCAAAGCCTTGGCCATAGACTCCTTAAGCCTTGTAACGTCGAAGAAATCAGCAGCAGTGTCGTCAGGGCTGTACAAGTATAGTGTTGGAGTGTGGCTTCTGTTGGCCTGCATCAGATCCAGCGGAGAGAGCCACAGCGCCTTGCTCGGCGTCGGCTCGCTCGGTGCTACAAATGAGGACTCCACCACTTGCACCACCACTGAATCATCCATTGATTTTGCTTCAATTTTCAACTTGTACTGTTGTTCTCGGTACGTTACTAACGACCTATATATATAGATATCACAGGCATGAATGAATACAATCGTATATATAGTATATATGTATATATGTATCTTTTTATATATTCTGTCTGATTCTGAAAGGATTTGGCTGAAGCTAGCACTGCTGATAAATTATTCATGAAAGGACTTGCTTACCTTCCTGGTAAGCAAGTCTGACGAGGGAGAATAATTGAAGCGCTCACCACCAGATCGGAAGCGGATCGATGACCACCGAGATAATCTTCTAGTCCAGACCGGACGAGAGCTCCGAAAAGGGTACACGGTGGTCGCGCGCTGGCGGTGGTTGGCCGGCCGGCGGTGTGGAAGACGATCGAGGAGATCATCCAAGAGATTGAGCCGCGTTAAGTATATAGGCGAGGGCGAGGGCCGGCCAGATCCTGTTGCCTGGCATGGCTGCTAGGCGCGTGCAGCACGCGCATGTGTAGTCATGGATTTTTTTGGGGATTCGAGATAAACAGCTGCGCCGGCCCATCTGCCACATTATCTTCTTCCACGTAAGAGCACGTATAATAACATGCTGCAAGTAGGTTGAATCCTATGTGGAGAAGAAGGAGAAGAGAGAGAAAAAAGTAGGCTGTAAACTTATAGCCAACTGAGGCACAGGTTCCTAGAAATCTTATGAGAGTGTATGGTGGGCCAAGTAGTATGTTTCTTAGCCAACCTATTATATGGATGGGCTGTTAGTTGGCTATAAATGATGTGGCAACAATATACAACCCACTTGCTGGCTGTATTATTAGCCTTGCTCTAACTGGGCAGGCTAGTTAGTTGGGAGTTCATGATGGTATGAATGCATGTGTCACAAGCGCAGTAGGTGCACAATAATAATCCTTCCTGACACCACTATAAAAAAGACTGTTTTTAGGATCCGTGCGTTATACTTGGCTGGTGCTAATTTATGATAAGAAAAAAAATATCGCTGACTGGCTGGTGGCTGGTGCTGATCTGTGTAAAGAGAAAAATATTACTGGCTGGCTGCTGATAGACCAGCCGAACAGAAGTGTCGTTACGTTTTTACCGAATGCCCAGCCGAACAGAAGTGTCGGTTACGTTTTTATGATGCTGTTTATATTATGATATATATATCTCGATATATTCCTCGATAATTTATGCATCCATCTCACCATGTTAGCTGCAGAGCTACATTTCAACAAATTAAACACATATCATATACACATGCGTCCATACCGACAATCAGTCTCTGATCTGAACGCCGAACTTTTTGAAACACTCCATACACCGAACAGAAGTGTCGGTTACGTTTTTACTTTTTACCGAATGCCCAGCCTTAATCAGTTTGCGAACCTCATGCCAAGGATCAGTTTGTGCTAGAAAATTTTATAAAAGTGTAGCGGGATGGCAATGTGCTGTTGGAGCCACATGTCAGGAGGTTAAGTGTTACAAATTCGGTCAAAGTTTCTTAAACTTTGCTCATCGATCAATATCTAAAATATTATACAGATTGGCAATATATTGATGCGCATGCATGTTACTATATAGGTTCATCATCAAAAATATTTCCGGCCAGATACGAAATAGTATTCCTTGTGTTGCCTGGCATGGCTGCTAGGCGCGTGCAGCACGCGCATGTGTAGTCATGGATTTTTTTGGGGATTCGAGATAAACAGCTGCGCCGGCCCATCTGCCACATTATCTTCTTCCACGTAAGAGCACGTATAATAACATGCTGCAAGTAGGTTGAATCCTATGTGGAGAAGAAGGAGAAGAGAGAGAAAAAAGTAGGCTGTAAACTTATAGCCAACTGAGGCACAGGTTCCTAGAAATCTTATGAGAGTGTATGGTGGGCCAAGTAGTATGTTTCTTAGCCAACCTATTATATGGATGGGCTGTTAGTTGGCTATAAATGATGTGGCAACAATATACAACCCACTTGCTGGCTGTATTATTAGCCTTGCTCTAACTGGGCAGGCTAGTTAGTTGGGAGTTCATGATGGTATGAATGCATGTGTCACAAGCGCAGTAGGTGCACAATAATAATCCTTCCTGACACCACTATAAAAAAGACTGTTTTTAGGATCCGTGCGTTATACTTGGCTGGTGCTAATTTATGATAAGAAAAAAAATATCGCTGACTGGCTGGTGGCTGGTGCTGATCTGTGTAAAGAGAAAAATATTACTGGCTGGCTGCTGATAGACCAGCCGAACAGAAGTGTCGTTACGTTTTTACCGAATGCCCAGCCGAACAGAAGTGTCGGTTACGTTTTTATGATGCTGTTTATATTATGATATATATATCTCGATATATTCCTCGATAATTTATGCATCCATCTCACCATGTTAGCTGCAGAGCTACATTTCAACAAATTAAACACATATCATATACACATGCGTCCATACCGACAATCAGTCTCTGATCTGAACGCCGAACTTTTTGAAACACTCCATACACCGAACAGAAGTGTCGGTTACGTTTTTACTTTTTACCGAATGCCCAGCCTTAATCAGTTTGCGAACCTCATGCCAAGGATCAGTTTGTGCTAGAAAATTTTATAAAAGTGTAGCGGGATGGCAATGTGCTGTTGGAGCCACATGTCAGGAGGTTAAGTGTTACAAATTCGGTCAAAGTTTCTTAAACTTTGCTCATCGATCAATATCTAAAATATTATACAGATTGGCAATATATTGATGCGCATGCATGTTACTATATAGGTTCATCATCAAAAATATTTCCGGCCAGATACGAAATAGTATTCCTTGTTTAAAATAAGATATATATATATATATATTATATTATGTTCCGAACTAAAGACAGTAAAAAGGTTAGCTGGGAGAAGATCGGCAGACACCAAGATAAGGTGTATGGAGCAGGCTATCCACAAGGGATAGATACACACATACAGTGGCGGATCCATGAGGGCTGGAACCTCCATTGGAAAAGGGGGCAAGAGAAGGAGAAAGTGAGAGGAGAAAAAGAAATGAAGAGGAAGAAGATTGGGGAAGAGAAAGAAGAAGACTTCAGCCCCTTCTTGATCTACTGGCTGGGTCCGCCCCTGCACGCACACACATGATACGTAATGATACGGAGGTTGGGCCGGATACACATCCAAGGATCGAGAGAAGCTTTGATAATCTTTTCGGCAACTATAGTAGCTAGAAGAGGTGAGGCATCATCTCCCAAATAATTTTCTAGACAGCACAGGGAACGCGGGGGAAAACAATATGATTTATAGTGCCGAACAGCCGATTATCGAATATATAAATATGTCGTTTGCTGACCCGCGGCCAAGTTGATGAATATACGGTGGATGGGCCAAAGCTGTTTGTCTGAAATCATCTAAAAAACCCATAACTTTCCGTGCGTGGCGCATGCGCAAGCTACCCAACATTTAATTTAAGTGCGCACGGTCCTTTTTTTATTACAAAGCCTTACCAACGACTCTGAATAAGTCTTAAAATTAAATGCTATAGGTGCCTATGAACAACAACATGAAATGCATTGAATGGTGGTTTCAAACATCATTTCATTTTCTCCTTGCTGATGTGGTCATCTTGAAAACACCAATATAACATTGTGATTAGCCTTAGAGCTCTAGCTTGCTGGAGATTCTAGCTTGACAAGATGAGGGCAACAGGCTTGTCCGAGGAAGAACTACAGAGAAACACATCAACATGTATATAGGCGAGGATGGCGTCGAGGGCCGGCCAGATCCTGCTGGTATGGATGGCTGGCAGGCGCGTGCACCACGCGCCGGTTCGGTAGTAATAGATTTTTTTTATGATTGGAGACAAACAGCTACGCCAGCCCATCCGTCACATTATCTTCTTCCACATAATAACTTGGCAGGCTAGGTTAGTTGGGAGTTTATCATGCATATGTCAGCAGGCGTAGGTGCCCAATAATTCTTACTAACACTGCTACAAAGATTATTTTTGTGATGCAGGCGCCCATGTCGCCACCGATATGTATACATTATGATATATCGAGATTGCCTCAATAATTCATCATCCATCTCACCATGTTAGCTGCAGAGCTACATTATGATGTATCTGTTTGCTGACCCGGGCCAAGTTGATGAATATAGTGGGCCGGGGAGCTGTGTTTGTCTGAAATTCATCTAAAAAAACCCATCACTTTCGATGAGTGGCTCATGTGCCAAGCTACCCAGCATTTAGTTTATGTGCACACGATCCTTTTATTACAAAGCGTAGAGCTCTTCCTAAAGATTCAGCTTGACAAGATGACAGCGACAGACTTGTCCGAGGATGAATTACAAAGAAACACATCACGCAACCAAGTCTTTACATAATTACCACACAACCAAGAACCATAAAAATACCCAACCAAGTCTTTACATTACAACCACGCGAGAGATGAGTCCTGCTGAAAGAAACTTCCAAGCAATAATCTCGAATGGATGTGGTGCCGTCCTTATCTTTGTCAATTTATTGAACCGAAGTGATGCAACCATACAAGCCCTACAACCGCTAGAAAACGAACCTTTCATCACACGCGTTAGTACTGCTGGACACAAATTGGCCCGGTACAGATGCTAGAATTAGTACGGAGCCCAAATTTGGGAGTCCCTATGTCACCCTTTTATTATCGGGTAGTGTTTTGACTTGGTGCTATACTAACCGGTACTAAAGTGTCACATTTAATAGGAGGTGGTGTTTTACTTGTGATTCTATATGGTTGGTATTTTTCTTGGGCAAAAATTCGGTTAGCCTGGCTGCAAAGTGAGCAAGGTGAAGATCCACCTTGGATTTGTGGCACACGCCTGTCTCCGTGTTCCATCGCTCGTT
The DNA here is from genome assembly GCA_900205405.1 of Echinochloa crus-galli. Taxonomy (NCBI): domain Eukaryota; kingdom Viridiplantae; phylum Streptophyta; class Magnoliopsida; order Poales; family Poaceae; genus Echinochloa; species Echinochloa crus-galli. The sequence continues at coordinate 559,168 of OAMR01000683.1, forward strand.
CAGTACAATCTTCCTGATCGATTCCGTGTATTTGCAGTGTAAAGTACAGTATATTTCATTCATGCCTCCAGAGGTATTGTATGTCTGAATATTTTCGGGACGATGATGTAAGAAAAAATGTATCATTTCAGTTCCATCAGTCCAATCAATTAACATTCAAATTAAAGAATTTTTGTGTTTATAATCCCTTCATTTTCGGGTCATATGCATAACACCGCCATTGAGGTTTTCCGGCCATGAATGAATTGTTTATTTGTTTTTTGAATTGGTTGAATTAACACATAAAAATTTTGTTGTCCTAAACTACGTGCTCCCTCCGTATAAGATTTAGATATCGTTTTAGACAAGATTTTAATCAAACATTACGTTGAGCATATAAATCATAAATAACTTTTAAATCATTGAGTTTGAATATGTGAAAACCATATAAATAGATTTCTCTGAAAAAATATTTTCATATAGTATACATATATTATTTTTCCATAAATATTTTTATAAAAATAAAAAGTTAAAATTACGTTTTACGGACACGTCGTTGTCCAGAACTAATCAGACAGTTAGTGCGTGAGCTGTTTGAGGAATTTTATGGCCCCCTTTGGTAGCTCCACACGAGGGTGGAGTTGGAGTTAGAGTAGAGGAGCTGATTTTTTTAGCTCCACCAGTTCCACTTGTGTCATGTGCAAAACAGCTTCACTTCTCACAACCAAGCCCTCGAAAGTGATTCACCATCATAGCCGTTTGGTACAGCTCCAATAAAATCAGCTCTAGAGCTCTACCAAAGGGGGTCTATATAGCGCCATGCATGTGACGTACTTGAACACACATCCTATCATTCACAGCCATGCATATAGGGTTTTTATAATGATTTAGACACTTACGATGCGCCCGTGGTGCCTGCGCCCAGCTATCCTACATCAAATCAAAACCCTATAAATAGCACCTTGAAGCAGGCATCCACTCCACAATTCAGTACACTACTCCACTCCGCCAGTTATAGCATATATAATATATATATATATTTATATCTATGGCTCCCACTCCCAGTACCATGGCCCAGCAGCCTGATGAGCAGCAGCAGGTTCCCAACAAGTCGGCGGAGGAGCTTCTTCTTCCGGCGTCCCTTCTCGCCGCCGCCCGGCCTTTCCTCCGCGGCGAGCTCGCAAAGGTAGACCCCGAGCTCCCTACGCTGGTGTCCGTCGTGCAGGCCGCCGGCGCCGGCGAGTGCTACCACAAGCACAGCACCTTCCTTGGCCACCTCTTCGGCGTGTACCGCATCCTCCACCTCTGGGGCGCCCCCGCCGCCGTGTCCCGCTGCGGCCTCTTCCACTCCGCCTACTCCAACTCGTACGTGGACCTCGCCATCTTCGACCCCGACACTGGCCGCGACGCCGTCCGCGCCATCGTCGGCGACGCCGCCGAGCGTCTCATCCACCTCTTCTGCATCGTCCCGCGCCACAAGCTCGTGCACGACGACCTGCTCTTCCACTACTCCGACGACGAGATCAGGGAACACCTCGCCGCCTCCGCCGCCGCCGTCACGAAGGGGGCGGCGGCGTCGGCGGACGAGCCGTGGCGGAGGAAGCTCCGGTCGCTGGTCCCGCCGGAGGGCGTGACGGTGAGGCACATCCGCACCGGGGAGCCGGTGGTGCTGTCGCGGCGGATGGTGGCGGTGTTCCTGCTCATGACCATCGCCGACTTCAGCGACCAGTACACGGACTACCAGGACCAGCTCTTCGCCAACCACGACGGTCGCCTCGAGTTCCGCGGCAACAACCTGCTGGGCACCATGTGGCCCGGCACCGGCAAGCCGGGGCTCTGGATGAACGCCATGTCGAGGCTGGCGGCGCTCTACAACCTCATCGCCAGGGACATCGAGCTCGACGGCGGCGAGAACGACGACCCGTCGCTGGAGCTGGTGATCCCGCCGGTGTTCGAGCGGTGCACGGCGGTGCTGGAGCCGGAGGAGCAGAGGGCGGCGCGGGACCTGTACTGGGAGGTGGTGAGCGGCGGCGTGGCGGACGCGGCGAGGCTGGAGGCGATGCTCCGGGAGAGCATCGCGAGGAACCCGTTCGTGGGGGAGACGCACCTGGTGCTGGCGCAGGCGATGCTCAACGACGGCGGGAGGTACGAGGAGGCGGCGGCGGAGGCGGAGCGCGGGCTGCGGCTGCTGCTGGAGTGGGGGAGCAGCTGGGACAAGAGGGTCTCGTGGGAGGGATGGGTCTCCTGGGGCAGGATGATGAGGGACAAGGCCAGGCAACGCGACTGGCCAACCACGGCGTTCGGCGTCATCGGCCTCGGCCTCGTACAAGACGTCAAGAAGGCCCCCAACAACAATATATATATATATATATGCACTACGTGCATATGGACAACCTACCTCCTCATGAATCATGATATGTATCTTTTCTGTTGTTTGTAATCTCGACGTGTGGATTGCACTGTCTTTGTTTACTATATATGTATGCATGCATGAAATAAAATACCATTTCCTCGTGTTAGAGATAATGATGTTTTGCGATTTAATTTCCTCACGATGCTCGCGCATATAAATATTTCTTTAATTAACTTTATGTCTCATGTTCCGATATACAATAATTACCGATTAATCTATATGATTTTATTCAGTGTTATGATTTGTTTTCTCTTTTACGTTGCCTGTCCCTGTCCTCGACGTAGGTACTTTACGGAAAAAAATTACGTGGGGACCGTCCCCACGCTCCCTTCCGTGGGGACCTTCTCCTGAGGACCGCCGCGTGGCCACGCAGAAGATCGACGCTCCTAACTCGCAACCAGAAAAACGCTGGCAAGGCTCCTTTTCTCTCTCTCGCAACGCTGGCTCGGCTCCTTTTTTTTCTCCCTCGCTCGGCTCAGATGCTTGACCGGCTGAGTCCCTTGGCTCCCAGCCGCACAGACCGATGGAAAAAAAAAAGAAAAAGGAGCCCAGTCGCCGCCGCCGTCACCGCCGCCGACGGTGCCTTGGTCTGCTGAAGTCGCCGCTTCCTTAGTACGCAACAATCGCTTCACCCGCCTTTATCTGTCCATCTCTAAATCCCTCAACCCCACCGCCACCGCCGACGCCGCCATGGTCCATTCCCCACAGCGGCGGCGGCGGCCCCCTCGTCTGACTGCATCAAGTGGCACCTCCGCCCCCTCGTTCACCTGGGTCACCTCCATCATCTGGTGCGACCTGCCTCATCGGCCGAGCTACTGTACAAATCATGTATTGCTTCTTTTAACTCTAGATGACTTTACGAGAGGGGAGATAGTACTGTAAAAAAATACTCATTTTTCAGATCAGAAGATGATACAAGACACTGGTCCAAGTTGCCAATATTGATGCCATGTTTATGAAAGAACTAGTTAATTTCGAAATATGTTGGAAATATCTCATTTTGATTTTCTCATAAATCTAGTAGAATTAACATGACTTCTCTTTTGCAGGCCATGTTGGAAATACCCTTCTTCTAGTTGTTCAGTCTTAACAGAACAATTGTAAAGCTTCTGGTCCAATAAGATGCAAGCTTTCACCATGTCATCTCACAAAGCAACTGCATCAGTAATTAGACGAACTCATCAGTCACCCCTATCTCTGCAATTCAGTTAGAGTGAGCATTATGGTGCAGATAACTTGAAGTTAGAATGTGGTCTGTAGTCCACTGGGCCGAGGTTGAATTATTGTTGTTATCGCCAAATGCTAGTTTTGATTGGAACCTTTCAAGATGTTGAAGAGATCTGCAGCACTAAAGCAATTTTTTTCTAGGCTCATAGTCAGAATCTGAGAAGCACTCTGCTCGGTCTATTTTGTTCATGCACACTGTAAAGATTGAGGATCCAGTGTAGGAAGCGCTGCTGAACTCATGCCAACTATTTTTTACTGATAGGACCAAGGGTTCAAGTATGATGCTTGCAGTGAGTTATTTGTAATTATTTGACATGATCAATGTACAGTATATCTTTTTATGTGAAATACAAATGGATGCTTTTAAATATGCAATGTTGTGGCTGTACTGAAAATTTGTGGTTGTTTCACTGGTTTGTTTGAAAAACAAAATATAGAGCAAAGTGTAATAATATAGTCCAAGTCATATGGCTTACAATGAATTGATCTGGATCAGCAACTTCGTCCCTATTTCTTCCTGCATTACTTGGATCTTCTCCTGTAACCAAACATATAAAGTTATCTATACAACCACAAAATGAAAAAAATATGTGAGACCATGAAGGATCAGCACCTTTATTTTTAGCACTTTTCTTTTTCTTCCCTTTCTTCTTTTCGAGGGATATAGTCCCTCGTTTATTCTTTGCGCCTTTTACCACCCGAGGAACTCTAAACGAAATTGTACCTTTTGAAGTGTCTGTTGCACAGTCAGTTGAAACTAGAGGAACCTCATTAGACTGTTCTCGCATCTTGCTTATAGAATTATCCGCTTCCAAGTCCAACTTATCAATGGCTTTTTCCAAATCAACTAGAAGTTCTCTGTACGATGCACACTTCAATGCAACGGATGTTGCCTTTCGTGAGACACGTGCAGCATGCGTTTTCAAATTTTCCTTCTCAGTTTCATTTTTCTCAATATAATATCCTCTCTTTGCATATTTTGTCCATCTGTGCAATATATATTGTGGTGGCAAAATGAAAACATCATTGGTATTGAACACTTTTAGTGCGTGCTTGCACAGGATACCTATAACATACAAATGCCATATTTCATCAATATGTATTATAAACTATACTGCAATTTGAAATGGGTATGCATACCTATGGCTTCATACTTTCTGCAAGAACATGTAATGGTAAAATCTGCTTTGTTGAATACAACGGTTGCTCCATAATCAGAATACATATGCATAACTGTGTACGTCGAGATAGACCCTTCGGTTTGTAACAACTGACATGAGAATGAAAATTGAGTTTTGAATTCTTCTTCAAACTCTTTATACATCCTCCTTGTATATGAATCAGCCGCGGTCTTCAACAGAGGTAAATCTTGGATGTAACAAACAGGGATCTTTTGACGTGATTTAAAATCTTTATCCAACTCATTTCCTCGGAGACTACTAGAAACCTTACCAAATTCTACAAGGAGTTCTGAAATACCCAATTTCTTACGAAATTTTTTCTTAAATACATTATTCATCCCTTCACTCCTTTGAGTCGAGTTCATATCAGCCGTAAATGAGTCACGGTACACAGCAGCCCACTTCGCCCTCAAATTATATAGGTTTTCCATCCATTCATTGTTCTCAAGATTGTAATCACACAACAATTCATCCCACTTTTTTTGAAGTAAAATTCTGACCTGTCTTCATAGACACATCTCTTAAAATCCGGTACAAACTTCTCTTCATACTTTTCAATTACATGCCCGAGATGTTTAGCTGCATTAAGGTAAATGTGCCACAAACAAAGACGATGACTGGTGTTTGGGAATACATAAGCAATTGCTGCTGCCATGGCCGTGTCCTGATCAGTGAAAATTGTACTGGGATGCTTGCCTGACATTGCTGTTAGAAAGGTTTCAAAGAGCCAAACAAATGATTCAATAGTCTCATTAAATAATAGCGCAGCTCCAAAGATTATAGTTTGTTTGTGATGGTTGGTTCCGAGGATTGGAGCAAAAGGCATTTCAAACTTATTTGTCTGAAATGTGGTGTCAAAGGATACAGCATCACCAAAGCATGCATAATCCATAATAGATTGACCATCAGCCCAAAAGAAATTAGCTATACGACCATCTTCCTTATCTATTTGTATGGCATAAAAAAATGTTGGATCCTCTTTCTACTTACCCTTCAAGTATTCCAGCGGTGTTTGCGTGTCATTAGCTTCTAAGTATTTCTTGCACTCACGACCAGTCCATTTGTGAGAATGGCACTTTGTCAGCTCCTCCATAAATCTGTTTCATATACTCAAACACCTGGGCTGGCTTCATCCCAGCTTCCCTTATCTGACCAATGATATGCCTGTCCGCATCTTGCATACTTTGTTGGGACCTTAGCATATGTGTTTTATTTGGACTAGCAAAGTAATGATTATGATCAAGTACAACCTTTTGCACTTTCCAAATTCCCTCTCTGGTGATACTAAATTGAACACGAGCATCACAATTTGTCCTTGTAGTGTCCTTTGTTGATGACTCATTTTCTCGATGCCACCTCCAATGAGAAGTGCCCTCTTACGACCATCAGGATCAGCAGTTGCACACTGCATTGAATGTTATGGTTAACAGATGACCCTAATAGTGCAACAAGAAGATGGTCCTAAGATGGAGTTAAGTGCAGTGGTTAAGGTTGTTGAGTCCTTACATCAAGTACAACTCTAGCATAGTGCAGAACCTCCTCCTCATTGGGCGCACCACTATACTCTGCATAGTTTCCTAGCTCTGAAGCATACCCCAGATCACCAACCTGGTACGCAAGAGGGAAAAAAAAGTTAATTTCATATGCAAACCAAATTTAGGTGAATAGTGCAATAGGCATTGGCAATATAAACTTCTCAAGTTCAAATCAAAATTAAGGGAATTCATCTTACAGTATCAGCATATATGACACTAGCACCACCTCCAGCAACCATTGTCCAGATGCGTCCCTTTGGATTCAAAACTGTAAACTTCAGAGAGGCGCTTGTCTGAAATAACAAGGGTGGCATATCATATTAAGGCATAAGCCAACAAAATATACTGCAGATCCAGTCTTTCTCATGAAAACTAAAAAACTGTAAATTTTATAGGAAAGCAAATCTAAAAACAAAACAAAGAATGGTAAAAAATAGCCCTGATATCAGTACCTTCTCATCCAGTTCATGGATGAAACTTTCGGTAGCGCTGAGTACTCTTCCAAATGGTAGAGGGAATTCAATAGCTCCCCACCTGTTCAATTGATAAGTAAGGGTAAATTCAAAAACCACAAGAATAATTCATGTCCTTGGGAAATCTGAGACTCACTTCTTGAAGTTCTTGAAAGCTGCTGTGTCATCTAGTTCTCCTCTCATGTCCAGAGGGTATGGCTCCCCATTCACCATGGTAAATGGGTTCATCTCAAGAAATGAGAAGTCCAAGTCTGCAAAAGGAGCAATCTTTTAACTATGACAGGTCAAGAAAAACTGAAAAAATTAACTTTTAATTTACTAAAAATGACATGTGAAGAACTTTCTCCAGATCTATGGTACCTTGGAAGACAGCAAACACTCCTTTGATGAAGTCACCAATTTTTCCGCGTGCCTAATTTCCAAACAGAGAGTGTGATAATTATGATTTATGAACTTGGCAAATATGAGACCAACAACACAAGGTAAGGAGACAAGTAATGTTACGAATGAAGTACCTCCAATGGAAGGGTAGCAATCAAGGGAGCACATGCATCTTGTGTCATTGGCTTCTCAGTAGGAAGAAAAATTGTCTTAACCTTGTCCCAGTTCTCCTCGATCTCAATCCCTCCACACTCTGAGAAGCTGATGGTGCTGCCCAACCTCTCTGACACAATCGATAGATAATACTCTTGATCATGGGGCACAAACGGCTCAACGATGAAGGTCGTGATTGGAGCCTTGCAGCCACCCATCTCAACCTGAAAAGCACCCATGTGGATCAGGAAAAAAAAACAACTCATGGGCAGGTAGAGGAAAGGTGATTCATGCAAGACAACAGCAGTACCTCTACTCCCAACCGCTGCTTCACAAACTCCTTGACTTGATCAAAATCCAGGTTGAGAGCCACAAGGCCACTCTTGCCACGCTTCCCAAACAGCATATCGGGTTTCACAACCAACTTTGTTGTCAACAGCCATGGCTGCTGGCTAACAAGCTCTGCAAAGTCTGTTGATTGTGTGATCTTATCAACAAGCAAGTAACCATAATCAGTCCAACTTGTCCTGTCAATTATATGCTAACCTGAGTACATGACACTGCTTAATCAGAAGTACTATAAGACTGAATCAGCCAGCGTAAAATTTTATAATTCGAATCCGTGATCTTGAAATTTGTTTTTTACGCCTACTGTACAGTCACTGAAAATACATAAATATACAGGATTCAATAAGCTGAGACACTATCACCTGCCTATGGATCCAAGCAAAGAAACAAGTAATGATTTGCACAGACCTGAACAAGGAAATCATACGGCCAAACAAAACAATAACGAGATCTAGATAAGAAACGAGTAATACCTATCACAACTACCATCGTCTAGTTCAGCAACAATTGCCCACATTGGTTGGATAAATAAAAATCGCGCCTTTACATGCTCCACCTAAAAATACTCATTCCTAAAGCTTGCAGCCTCAGATAAACTGCATCTCCACAAGATCTCAACCGAGATCCCCTTCCTAACCCATCGCATTTTACTTTTATCCGAAACAAATCATAATCCTCGAACATCCGGTGCTAAAATCCTCGAAATGCCGGCGCTTGATCCGTCGGCCGCTGATAAAGACCGGATCTTTGCACCACCCCAGGCCGGATCACAAGCTAACCGAGAACGCGGAGACAGATCCAGCAGGCCGGGATCAGGGAGATCTCTCTCTCTCTCTCTCTCTCTCTCTCTCTACTCGATGCGGAACTGACCTGGGCGGAGAGGATGGCGAGGTCGATGCCGGCGAGGCGCTTGAGGTTCTCCTTGAGGAGGCGCTTGGAGTCGTACTCCCGGATCTTCTTGCGCGCCATGGAGTTGGACTGGGAGAGGACTGGAAGGGAGGTGGGCGGGGTTGGGTTGGTCTCTGGCGCTGAGCGGCGTGCACGTAGTAGCGAGAGACAGGGGAAGAACACAAGATGGTTAATCTTATACAGAGTCAGAGAGTGGGTTAGATGGGATCTAGGTTAGTGCTACTAACACAGAAAGGGACATCAATCAATTGAACTAAGCAGCACAGCAGTGCTAAACATTCAATTCTTAATTGTTCATCAAGGGGAGTTTAATATTATTTTATTTGATTGGTGTTTTGCTGTGATATAGTATATATACTATCCAAAGTCCAAAATGGTGAGGGAGGAATTAATTAGACCATAGGAAAATGAATAGAAGAAGAAAGGGAGAACTCGATCAGTATCACAAGGTCATTGTGAATTTTGTGATGGCATAATGGATATATAATCCTAGAGACCAAAGTAGGAAAAAGTCATGGGCGTGGCACGACTGGCTAGCTCCATGTATAAAAGATCGTGTGCATATTGTCAAATACTACGTGCAAGCGGCATTAACATGGGGTTTGACCTGATGGATGGATGGTTGTTGTACACTTGTACTGGTGGTAAGCGACTAAGCGTGGTGGAATTAAGCAATGCTTGACCGGATGATGATATCTGCTTTGTAACATGATGTAAATAAAGTAGCAATGCTTCTTATTTGGGTCAAAGTTGTCCTTTTACATGCATATATGGTCGAGACTCGAGACCATACATACATGTCGCATAACACGAGAACATGTGGTGTTTGAATTGGCAGGCCACGTGTTCTGACTAGCTAGTACCGTTTCTTGTTTGAGAACTGAATGGGTTTTTTACTTTTGAAATGGAGAATTGAATGGTTAGTGAGTTGATTTGCAAGTGAAGCAAGAATGCACGGGTTTGGTGTTTGGTGGCTGGTAGCGCAGCATGGGACGGATGGATGATGGGCTTTGCTGACCGAATTGAAATGAATGAGTTAGACGCACCGGTTGGTTGGTGTCAGTTAGGCAGCCATGCCATGCCATGCCTTTGCCGCCGTGCTCTGCTCTTTTTGTAGCCACACACGCAACCTACGCCACACCAAACCAAACACATTGCGATGCACACACGTCGGCAATGCAACCAACACACGTCAGCAGGAGCATGCAGGCATGAAGCAGCACACAAAAAAGCGATACAGGAGCGTTGGGCTGGCATGGGCCACCATTTTCAGGCTGGTGCTCGGGCGCGGGCCAGCCAAAAGAGCTATTTTTTTCGGCCCGACCCGACCCAGTGAAAGTAGTGTCATCGAGTTTAACAAGTTATTTAAGAATCCCTAAAAAAAGTTATTTAAAAATGAGAGCAAATTTTGTATGTAATACAAAGGGTACATTGATATGATTGGTGCCCCCTATTCTTAAAGTTGATGGCTTCCGGCTCAAGATAAATGTTAGAAGGGGCGACCGGACGGCGACTCCGCCGCCGAACCTAAAAAACCCCGCCCCGACCATCTCTGTCCACCGCTGCCACCATCAACTACCAACGCGGCGGCGGCGAAGCCGGTGCTGCTGCATCCTCTTTCCCCTCCTTCCTTTGTCCATCCGTAGTTTCCCCTATTCAGATCCATGAAGCTTAGCCTCCGGCAATAGATTTGCTCCACGTGGTGTCTCGCGGCCGGATCCAGGCTCTACCATCCTGGATCTGTCCGGTCTCCATCATTCGCGGACGCGCTTGTAGCTGTAGCTGCTGGGCGCCTCTCCTGTGAGTTCGACCTGGGTGGCGCTGGGCCAGGGGCTGACCCTTGGTAACGTCGGGGATGCCTGGTCCTGGGGCGGTCCATCTCTGGGTGTCGGCCTTGGGCTGTCAGTGGCCGGATTAGGCATCGGGACCGCCAGATCCGGCGGCCCCTTGTCTGTTGGAGTAGCCTCTCCTGCGGATCTGCTCGACGAAGGCGCCACATCCGTTGGAGAGCTAACTCAGGTCTGTCGTGGTTGTGCCAGCGTGCGCGGACTGCTGCACACGCCGGCGGGTGGCCTAGACCAAATCCGCCAAGCCTCGCGGACTGCTGCAACATGTTGGTGCCGGTCACCTTCCATGCAGGAGTGCTCAGGAATTGCCATGAGAAATCCTAGCCCAGATTTGAGCCGTGTTAGGTGTCGTTCTTCCTCCTTGGAGGTGTTGCTTCGAGGCTTTCCCATCCACATGTCGGGCAAGGATTTCTCTCTTTTCTCTGTTGTACCCCTATTATCTGACCGTCTAACGGCTCAATATTTTTATGATGCCTTGCACCAAAACTATCACCGGCTAGCCCGAAATCTATAGTTTAATGAATTCAGGTGGGGACTTTTCGTCCCGGTGACCCTTAAAAAAAGATAAATGTTAGAATTCGTCACTCAAATCTTTATTTGAGTTTATAGGAAAACAATACGAAGTTGAAATAAAACTAAATGAAAGTATATTCTCCTAATTTGAACTTTTTTCTAAATTCCTACTTTATTTACTTTTCAGAAGCAAAGAACATTATGTTTTTTTACATCACTAAGAGTCCCAACATCACCAGGTCAACGCACCTTGCCTTTCACACCGGCATAGGCTCACAGCTCTGTTCTCTCTCGCTCAACTCTCATCGTCTCATCGAGACCAGAGGACTCCTGCGTGGTGGATGTGGTGATCGACACAGCAGAGCTGTTCGCAGCGGCTACGTGAGCCGTCGCTTGCTCGACGAGAGTTTTGCTATTTGCACAGGATAACCTATTATTTATTCCTCGCTACTGTACGTGGTAAATGTAAAAGATGGTAGTGTATATTGTGGCGCTTTTCCAGTAAAAGCAACTCTGTATTTCCCATATGGTTTCTACTCATCCTCAAACTACTATATATATTGTATTATATTACTGGCCGGAGACGTCACTGGGGCGGCGGGGGTGACCAGAAACCAAAGGTGCAGCAGCACTCATTAGGGAATATCCTGCAAGCAGGCTTGTACCACGACCATCCGTGCTTATCGGCCTCGTCATCGCAGCGTCCCAAGGTATGCACCTCAAAACAGGACGTTGTGTCATCTGCACATGCAGCATATGCAAATCAAAACAGCAGCAGCTTAGTAGAAATCAAATTAGAGCGCTAGAGGTACAGCATGCAGTTTGTATGTAGTATTATATATGTGTATATATATGCACCTTCTCCGGTGGAGGAGAGGGCACAAGACATGACTAGTACAAGCGCAATGCAAATAGCAGCAGCTCTTGTGTTCATCATCTTGAACGAAGCCATAAGCAAAGCAATCCAGGAAAAGAATCGATGCACAACAACTACTACTCCGTCTGTGCGTGACTCCGTCTTGCCGTGTTGGGTGTCTATTTATAGGTGCTACCATATATGTCAGCATGAATAAATTCTCTGGGCTCTCAGATTTATTTTAATTTATTCCCTCTCAAGCTAGGGTCTGATATCCAATTGATTGATTCAAATAAATATGACAATATCTCTGATATCCTATATTCCTATAAGCTTTGTAGCCACACCAAATCAAAACTCTGCAACACGTTGGGAATGATGGTGCTCCCCCCGGCCACAACCAACAGTATACGTCTTGGTTGTTTTGTTCCTCAGCTGCGGGTAGGCCGTGGGCCTGCTGTTCCGAGGGCCGGGCTTCCGAGGCAGGTGTCTGGGCCCAGTATCGACCGTGAGCGTTTTTGTTTGTGCTCCTCGCACGCGTGAGAAATTGTGGATGAAGATAATGATCCGGAACCTTTTCTTTCAACGGGTCAACGATCTATAACTTCTTTGGGATCACTTTACACTCAGAGCCTGTTTCCTGAGAGCTTTTAGATCTCAGCTTTTTAACCTTCCAAAAGCGCAAAAAAAAACTCTCGAAAGCCAAAAGCCCAAAAACACATTTTGAGGAGCTTCTGACTTTTAGGTTTTGAGAGCTTTTTGACTTTTAGAATGTTGAAAACCCGAGATCAAAGCTCCCCAAAAGCTGAACAAACACGCCCTTAGACCGTCCATTCCCAACTCAAATGATATAAGATATTGCGACTATAAATCTGGTAAGATATAAATGTTGTTTTAAATATAAACCAACACCATTAAATTTATATTCATGATTTGAAAACTTTTAGCCTAATTAATAGCAAAACAAGGAAACTTGAATTACAAAATGTGTTCATCTTTTCTATAAATGGAAATAGAGAGAGAGAGAGAGAACTAATGAGGATGAATGAACAAAATTGCATACTAATTGGCGCCATTGTAAAGAGAACGTTGGCCATAGTTGTTAGGCCATTCTTCACCCTCCACCTCAGCCAGTGGGCTACTATTGCAGAAACACCGTGTTTTCTCACGAATTTCATTACATCGGCCCATTAGGCCCACTGATTGAGTGATAACAAAAAAACACAGTGCTTTTACACGAATTTTACTTACCCATTAGGCTCAGGGATTTTACACGAATAAAAGCAGCAGAAACATTTATGTTTTTATACACTAGCATGAGACAGCAAATACTCCCTTATATGGTACTTCTAATCATAACATGTGGAACCAAAGTGAAAAACTCTTCACTAGTTCGTATCTGTCGTCGAACTAGCCAAACTATTCGCACAAAGTGATTCTTTAGAAACATAACAAAAGTTGAAATAAAAATTAGAGAATCCTAAGCATTGCCTATTCAGCACCAAATGCTGTTCTGTCCCTGCCTCCCCTGCTCCTTTTTGATTATTTTGCTACAGCTACAGTAGCAACATTTTATTTTCCCGCCACGCTCTCCCGCGCAAACACCCCTTCTTTCCCTCCACTTGCCACTCCAGTTGGTCAAAAAGGGAAAGGGAAAAAAATATCCTAGGGTTGAGGTTTCATGGAGATCGAGACACCCGCCGCCGCCATGGCCGGCGACGAGCTGCGGCGGCTCCTCGCCGCCACCCTCAGCCCCGACAAGGCGTCGGTGGACGCCGCCGCTGCGGGGCTCGACAGGGCCGCCGCGGACCCGCGCTTCCCCCTCGCCATCCTCGCCGTCGCCGCAGGTATTCATCCCCCTTCCTTCGTCCCGCCACTGTTGTAATTGAAGCCGTGCGCTCAAGCCAGCTCTAGTCCTGCGCGATTTTGCGAAAGCTTGTGCCTTTTATTGCTGTACACGGAGTTCAGTCTTTGGGGGTGCTACTGTGCGGGATTTGTGCGCGCGGTGTATCCGCCGGCAAGGGCTGTTCTCTTGTTTCACTGTAGTTTCCGGAAAAATCATGGCTTTTTCCCCTTTGGGAATCGTGGCTTTGGCGTTGCCACAGGCAGCCGTGAGTGTTTGATGCATTTATGCTTAATTTGGCACGCAGAGCACCTAGAATCCTCCTTAATTTTCTTAAAAGATGACACCAGCGGTTACTCAGGTTAGTCAAAACATGGATTGAGGGAGCATGAATGAATTGGCCAAGTTTGAACTTCGAACCGATGGATATAATTGAATTTTCCCAGAGTCATGTTTTTTTAGAAACAAAGAAATTCCTTTTTCAGAGAAGGCAGAGTTTGATATCATTTACTTCTGAAAGTTCCCTGATTGTGTTCTTTCTACTTTTGTTGCAATTACAGGGGATGGTGATCAAGGGGTAAGAGTTGCTGCCGCCACTTACTTGAAGAATTTCACCCGGCGCAATATGGAAGGCAGCCTGTCTTCATCTGAGCTTTACAAGGAGTTCCGTGACCAACTTGCCCAGGCTTTGCTCAGAGTGGAACCCACAATTCTCCGAGTGCTGATTGAAGCTGTATGTCTCAAATCCTTCAATAGCACTGAATTAGATGCCTCACTTGCAAGGCTGTTTTACTAACGATTGTTCTCTACAATTACTACTGACCAGTTCCGCCCAATTGTTGAAAAAGATTTTGTCAAGGACAACTTGTGGCCTGAGCTTATCCCTCAGTTAAAACTAGTGATCCGGAGCAGCAATCTTATTAGTCCAGGCCAGCATCCTGAGTGGAATACCATTAATGTTCTCAAAGTACTTCAATCTGTTGTTAGGCCCTTTCAGGTATATTTCTTTGTTTCTATGCATCCGGCATATTTTTGTAAACCATCTGCTTCACCTTCATTTTCTCCAGAAGCATGAACGTATAACTTTGCTGTCTGTACATTGTACAATGTGGCCCTTGCATTCTTTACAGTTAGAAATTTCTTGTCAGCATAAGTCACTACCTTTCCTGAAACATAATAATTAAACTGAAAGCTGATTGCTCGCAAATTTACTTTCATTTTGGAATTCACTTGTGTTCTTATTTCCTGGTATACTCTGTTCGAGGTGCTATACTCTTAGCATTTCAATTCACTAGCAAATTCTTAGTATGCCACTAGCAGACTTCTACTGAAGCTCAATGCTAATTTATTTTAGTTATATTCATAGATGCTCCAGATTTAACACATTGTATTATAATAGTTTGTATTTTTCCCTAATTTATGTGTCATCTACAGTATTTCTTGAATCCAAAAGTTGCAAAAGAGCCTGTTCCACAACAGTTGGAGCAAATTGCAGCTGAGATTCTTGTACCATTGCAAGTGACATTCCATCACTTTGTTGACAAGGTATTATGTTTGAGCACTCTGTTTTTCCATTAAATGTTATGTCCAGCTTGATTGTTTTCTTTTGAACATTTATGGTGTGTGCAATAGGTTCTGCTGTCACCCGACGGGGCTAAAATGGAATATGAGCACCTGCTACTCATCACATGCAAATGCATGTATTTCACCGTAAGCCTCCCTTTTTTATTTCATATTCTTTATGTATTAACATGCTATCGCAACGTTTTTTTTGAATAAAAGTGGAGAAGAAAATCTAGAAATTGCTTTCAGCAAACTAAGTGTCACTTGCTGAAAATCTGAAAATTGCTTTCAGGAAACTAATCGTCAGTTGTCACTTGCAGAGTTACTTTTAAGATTATCAATTGTTAAAATCTAAGGAGCTAAATTAGTGAAATGGAAGATTGAGTAGTTTAGCTTTAATGTTTGTTTAAGGGGCCATTATAGGATTGCTATATGGGGTTTGGCTATGCTCTTTTGCATTTATTTGTGCATTATTTACCTTTCTGTGCATTGACATTATTGTAGCGCTGCTAATTATCAAGTTTTGTGGCATGCATGCCTGTTAAATGCTAACCTTTTCTCATGGGCATCTGATTTTATACTCTTGCAGGTGAGGTCATACATGCCATCTAGGGTGAAGCAAATTTTGCCTTCCTTTTGCAAAGACATGTTCCGTATACTAGATTCTTTGAACTTTAATGGTCTTCCTGAAGATGGGGCTTTGATGAGGCTCAAAATTGTGAAGAGATGTCTCATTATATTTTGTGCACTTGTTACTCGTCACCGGAAACATGCAGATGAGTATGTAGTTTAGCCTATGTTTTCTTTTGTTGCATATTTTTTATAATACTTATGCTCCAACGTTCTCAGCCAGATGCCACATATTGTCAACTGCGCAATCAGAATATCGAAACAAAGCATTAATTTAAGTGTAAGTTTGATATCTTATGGAATTCAATTATTTGTGCAAAACGATGGATACTAACATTATGAGTCCATAGCCCCATAGTTTTGTTAATTATAATTGGATGAGATCCTAAGATACTCAAATGATTGCAGAAACTTGACTCTCTCCCCAATCGGATTTTTTCCTTAGCATTTGACGTAATTTCTCGAGTATTGGAAACAGGACCAGTAAGTATCTGCGCCCAATAGTTGGGTTTGATAATACTCACATTTCAAACTTGATGTCCATCTGCTCTCTTTTTTGCAGGGGTGGCGACTTGTTTCACCACATTTTTCTTCACTTCTGGATTCAGCAATTTTTCCAGCATTAGCATTGAATGAGAAGGTTAGCTCCCTAAATTTTGTTCATAAACAACACATGCCCAATATGAACTTAACTTGGTCTAACTTTTTTCTGTATTTAGGATATAACAGAGTGGGAGGAGGATACTGATGAGTATGTGCAAAAGAATCTTCCTTCTGAACTTGTAAGTGCAGGGTTCAGCATTTCTAGTTTTGTTTCTGGTGTTCATGCTATTGACTGATCACTGATGTAATTGGCAGGATGAAATTTCAGGATGGACTGAGGATTTATTCACTGCCAGGAAAAGTGCAATCAATTTACTTGGTGTTATAGCACTGTCAAAGGTTGTGATTCTTTTTTTATTCTAGTTTATTGAACACACATATTGTTGAGTTGAGCAAGAGGATTTTTAGATATTGAATTTCTATTTGCAGTCCATGATTTACTCATCCTATATTGAATGCTTCTAATGGCTATATGCATAAGCTTCCAAGTTCATACTCATCTTTATTCATTTATTGAACCAGGTAGCTTGTTCAATTTAAACGAGGTGTGCCGATGTTCCAGTCATTTACTTGCACTTTGTTTTTTGTTTCAGGGTCCACCGGTTGTGTCTGCAGCATCCAAGCGCAAGAAAGGTGATAAAAGTAAAGGGAAGTCAGAAAGGAGCTCCATTGGGGAGTTAGTGGTCATCCCATTCCTATCAAAGTTTCCTATTCCTTCCCATGGTGAAGATGCATCATCAATGGCTGTGCGGAAGTAAGATCATAATAATGACTCGTTTTTATCCTAAAGGAAGGGATTACAGACATGCAGCTTTACTATTATCCTGATGTACTAAATAGTTGATTTCACTATCATTTATTTCAGTTATTTCGGCGTTTTAATGGCATATGGAGGCCTCCAAGATGTAAGATTGTCAAATTATATCATTCATAGGTTTTCTTATTACTAATCCATTTCATGATAAATGCTGATTCATTTCAGTATCCATATCGCAGTTTCTGACTGAGAAGAAAGATTTGACAGCTACATTGATCAGGAATCGGATTCTTCCATTGTATTCTTTGGATCCATGCAGTCCATATTTGATTTCAACAGCTAATTGGGTTATTAGACAGCTTGCGATATGCCTACCAGAGGTTACTTCCTTTCCTTGTTTTTTGTAAGTTCATCATTTCATACTATGTAATATGTATATTCCTGTACATATATCTGGCTTTCTAATTTTTGTTTGCTTACCTGTAGGCCATGAGTACGAGTATTTATCATTCCTTAATGAAGGCGTTGACCATGGAGGGCGTGGAGGACATTACTTGCTATCCAGTGTGTGCCTCTGCTTCTGGTGCTATTGCAGAACTCATTGAGGTAACAGTCATCGCCGTTTTTCTTCAATGTGGTCCACTTGCCCCTGGAATTATAAACTGAGGTATTTTCTCTGCATTTTGCAGAACAGTTATGCTCCACCTGACTGGCTTGTTCTTTTGCAAGCGGTTGTGAAAAGAATAAGCACTGGAGATGAAAATGAGTCTGCTCTTCTGTTTAAGCTTCTGGGCACTATAGTTGAGGGTGGGCAAGAAAAAGTTCTGCCTCATATTCCTGAAATTGTGGCTAACATTGCCAATACTGTAATGAAGCTCCTGCCCCCTGTTCCAGAGCCCTGGCCTCAGGTAATAGTGCATCTATCTTACTATGGGTCCAATATTTTGTTACTTTGTGCAAGCAGGTTAAATCATCATTGCTTGCTTTTAATCATTTGAATCAATTATTATTTCCATAGAAATAAATTACTACCTGCCTTCTGGAAATTACGGTTTAGCTGATTCAGTATACAACACCGGAAAGAATCTGAATTAACCTTATAACTTCCCTCAATAGAGTAATTAATACCATTAACCATTCATGTGGAACTACTGAAAGTGTACTTTTTTAAGAAGTGCAAGTTTCGTCGCACTCATGTCCTAGAGCATTGGATTCCTTGAGGCAATCCCAATCACCCTACTAAATATCTGTTATTTAGGTTGTTGAACAAGGTTTTGCTTCACTGGTAGCGATGGCTCAAGCTTGGGAGAGCTCTGCACCAGATGAAAACAGGAAACATGAAAATAGGGTCTGGCAGTCAGGCCAGTCTGCTATTGCTCAAACATTTTCATTGCTCCTACAAAAAGCTTGGCTGTTGCCAGTTGGGCATACGGTAAAGTTTGCCGTTGACCTGTTCTCTTGAGGCACTCATGCAGTGAATTTTGCTTGACTGTTTTTTGACACTCATTTCAGGAGAATTTTTGTTCTGCATTGCCACCTCCGTCATGTGTAAATGATGCTTCTGTGTTACTTGAGTTTGTCATGAGGTCCGTGACTTGCATGGAAGAAACTGCAAGTATGAAAGTCTTTGAGCTAGTACCTATTTGGGCGGACAGTATTGCTAGCTGGGACTCCTGGGAGGAGATGGAGGATCAGGGAGTTTTCAACACAATTAAGGAAGCCATCAATTTCCACCAAAGATTTGACCTCACTGGTTTCTTCCTGAAAATGCTTCCTTCACAGTCTGAAAATGGTTCACAAAGTTCAGTCATTGGCCGGGTTTCTAATTTTGTGACCAGGGCCATTGCAGCCTATCCATCTGCGACATGGAGGGCATGCTCATGCATCCACACGTTACTGCATGCTCCAAATTTCTCCCTTGGAACGGAAGATGCTAGAAAGACTATTGCTGTATCCTTTGCACAAGCAGCATTTTCCCATTTCAAGTCTATATCTGACAGTCCTGCTGGGATATGGAAACCGGTATTGCTGGCAATTTCATCATGCTACATTTGCTATCCAGATGTCATGGAACAAGTCTTGAACAACTATGATGGTAATGGTTATGCAATCTGGGCATCTGCATTGGCACAAGTCTCAAGCAGCTCATTCAGTCCTGGCCTGTCATCTGAATCTGAGATCAAATTAGCTGGTAAGCGGTTATGTACTTATCACTGTATTGTTTAATCTTGTTGATATTCTGTCATCTATAAAGTTGGTCATCTCTTAACTGTTTGCTACCTTCATGTAGTGTTAACGTTATCAACTGTGATTGAGCGTCTCTTGGTCCTTTCCATGGGTGGAACCAAAGTGTTGCAAGACTGCTACGTATCATTGATGGAATCTTGCATTCAGCTGAAGGAAGTGCAAGAAGATGGGGATAATGACGATGGTGATGGCGCTGATGATCTTGATGATGATGAAGATGAGGAAGACACTGAAGATGATGATGAGGTAACAGAATGTAGAATCTTGCTTTCTGTCTTTTCTCGTCACACTTAAGCACACTGCTAAAGATAAGAAATAATGCAATTAGGATTCGGAGGATGATGATGTGCGAGAAGAGACGGAGGAGGAATTCCTCGAAAGATATGCGCTGGCTGCTGCGGGTGAGTCAATCGAGGTTGTGGAGGATGGAGATCTGGATGAGGAAACCCAAGACATCGAATTGGGTAAAATTCTTGAACTGTTTCATCGATGTCTTTTCCCCTAAAACATGGGATGGTTTCATGACCATATATTTGTCTCTTTGAGCAAATGCAGGTTCTCTTGATGAAGTGGACGTACAACAAGTGGTCCTTTCTCTGGTGCAGAGCCAACCTGCTCTGCAGGCCCAAACGTTGCCAGATAGCCTAGTTGAACGCCTCGCGGAGGCATTTCCTGAATATGAACATTTGGGCCAAGTTCATCAACAAACTTAGAGGATAGGATACATGTGCAGATTTTATTGTTTTATACGTTTCCTTTTTTCTTTTTCCGTAGCTTTTATTTTCAGCCACTTGCTGTTCCTTTGACTGCGGCATTGTTCTTGTTTTCTTTATTTGTGTGCAATCGTGGATGAGCACTTAAACCAATGAACAAAAATGTATTTTCCTGTAGGATGAAAATGTTAGTGAGCACTTGAATTTGAGGCCAATGTGAGTTACCATTTTTTTTGCATTTTTTTTGCAATTTTGTGAATGACAAGATGATAGTAATGGTAGTGAAGTATGATAGAACGTGATCCTGGACCTATTGCTCTTGGCGGATGGCATCAGTACACATTCTTTCTTCTATTTCTCCTTTCAAATTACTAAACTCCTCTGCTTTAATACGTCATGAGAGCTCGACCTGGTTCTACTCCGGTGCCGCCGCCGGCCCGCGGATGCTGCGCCTCGCCTCATGCTTCCTCGACCTGTGTATGTTAGGGGGACGCGAAGCCCCTCCACTTCCCGTCCGTTGAGACGCTGGAGCTGGTCTCCATCCCTGACTCCGGCAAGGACATCCAGCGATTGGTCTCCAGCTGCCGGTGCCTGGCCGACCTGACGCTGGACTCGTGCCACCGAGTCCTGCACAAGCGCCCCCGGTGGTGCCGACCTGCGTGCGATCGAGTACAAGGGCCCGGTGCCCGGCGAGACCACTCTGTCCTTCCACGGCTCGCCGGTGATCCTCTCCTACGACATCGAGTTCTGCGGCAAGATTGAATGCGGCGAGGTGGAGCTCGCCAACATGGCACGGTTTCTCGGGTCGGATCCGGCAAGGCGAAGCTCGACAACATGGCGTGGTTTCCGGGGCGGTTCGCCGCCGCGAGTTAGCTCCGGCTGGGATGATCCCGCCTGCTGAGCGCCGGCGTCAACAAG
The DNA here is from genome assembly GCA_900205405.1 of Echinochloa crus-galli. Classification (NCBI taxonomy): domain Eukaryota; kingdom Viridiplantae; phylum Streptophyta; class Magnoliopsida; order Poales; family Poaceae; genus Echinochloa; species Echinochloa crus-galli. The sequence goes on from OAMR01000683.1 coordinate 580,257, forward strand.
ATCAGCAGCAACCCTTCGGCCTGGACGAAGCCATTGTCGTGCATCCGACATCTTGAGGTGAAGGGCACCCTGAGTATCAGATCTTCTTATGCCATGGTGTCAAGCAGGAGGGCACCGAGACAAGCTGTAACACCCTAAAATTCATCACAAGTAAATTGTAGCAACTTTCTGAATTTTTCTAGTATTTATTAAGGCTTAAATAAATTTGCTATGGTTTAATTGGAATTTCTAGCCTTTTATCAATTTAAATATCATATTAAATAATTTTAGTCAAAATAAGTTGTTGATGCATTCATGTTGTTGCATTTGTCTTTTGCTTGCTGTTCAATTAAGTTGGAATTTAAATTCTATTTAAATTCGAATTTAATTTGAATTTGTTTGATGTTTAGATTAGTTGTTTTAGGAATAAAACCAGATGCATCTCATATGTGCGCCAGGATCAATTTTACACACATATAGTAGACGTCACAAGTGAATATCCATAACCATGCATACGAAAGAGTATTAAAGTATATTTATTACAATCTCAGAGTTGACACAAATGTCACAGCGGAAGACTTAAATAAACGTTTAACTAAACGAAACGAAATAACTCCATCTCCACAAGCAGTTGACTAGCGGACTCGCCTAGAATCCCTCAAAATCAGTAGTAAAATCCTCAAAATTCTCCCAATCTGAGCAGCAGTCCGAGTGTGGTCGATGCAATATAAATAAACAAGCGTGAGCACATGTCGTACTCAATAAAGTATGGAAATAAATGACATACTAGGCTTTATAAAGTGGAAGGCTGAAAGGATAGCTGCATTAAACACTTTTAGTTGGTCAAATTTTATTAAGCATCTATTTACTAGCAATATAAGTATATATCAACCACAATTAAATGATAACATAAACCCATCAGATTCAGGTAACCACAATTTAGATCATATTCTGATAGATTAATCATGTGAGGGTCCAGGCCGCTCATGACCGTGAGCACGACTGTTATAACAGTTTTACACTCTGCAGAGGTTGTACACATTCACCATAAGCCGTGATTCCCATTGCCCGAAAACATGTACCCTTCCCGCACCACGTGGACCGAATACTGGGTTTTACTATGAGACCTTTACAAAGATACTCTAATAAGTGATAGTTCGCTAAGGCTTCCGGTTCAGGAGCAAAGCATAAGCCTCCCTAGTGAGTCACGTATTTTAGCAAAACCTACCGCTCAAGAGGACCGGGCTATACCTCGTCAACCGCCGCATCTCTTGCCCCTTTCGGGTAAAACTATCCCAAACCAGAATACTTAATTAGTCAGTCAAAGTCAGAGCCACATAGCACTTATGGTTGCACTGTTTTCCTGGGTGGTCGCTCCATGTTCCAATTAAAAGAGGTGATCTTGCCATTAGTATATTAAAAGATAATAGTGGAACATAGAGTAGGGATTTCATTAGATCAATCCCAGTTGAGCAACTAAGCATCATCTACCAGTCAAAATTAGTTTAATGACCCAGCTGCAAGGTATGGTAAAAGAGACTAGGAAATCCTTAATGGGACCCATCAATATTAATGCAAGCGATAAATAAATGGTGTAATTAAAATGCATGTCATTTAGGTATAAACGGGCATGATCAAGGAATACTTGCCTTCTTCCTAACCCTACTGCTGCTCAAACTCTTCAACAGCTGGTTCTTCGAACACTTTCTCGAACGACGTGTTTCCTATACGCAACACACGAACACATACAAGAAAACAATACAATAAATAAGAAACAGTACACCAAAAAATTCCAACAGAAGCAAACAACAGCACAAAACTATTCTACGCGTTACCACGAACGCGTGAGCGTGAGAATCACTAAAATCGGAGTTAAAACGCAAAAGATATGTCTTTTCTAAGGTTCAGGGACTTGCTGGTAAGGTTTTAAAAGTTCCAGGGGCTTAACTGCGAAAATTCGAGGGCTAAAACATAATTTTGTATAAAACTATGAGGGTTTTCATGTAAAAAGATAAAACTTGGACCTCGGTCGCAATTTTAAAACTTGCAGGGGCTAAACCGAAAGAAAAAGGACCTAAACCGAATTATTTTTGAACTGCTCGGGACCGCGGGTTGATTTTCAAAACTTGAAGGGCCTCTTTGCAAAACGGTCAAGGTTGACCGGTATCTCCCTGATTGACTTGAAGGCTCGGGCTGACGTGGACCGTAGGGTCTCGATCCGACGGCTTGAAACAGATCGGGCGTAGGAGCGTAGCGCCGGCGGCGACAGGGACGGCGGCGCACCGTCGGAGGATCACCGGGATCGGGCTAGAAGCCCCCAAACTCGACGTGGACTACTCGGGGAGCAAGGGGAGGAAGTGGTGAGCTCACCCGACGGGTTCTCGGCGGCGGAGGTGCTCCGACGACGGCCGGCGACGAGGGAGGCGGTCGGGCGGCGCTGCAACAACGATGGCGAGGGATTTAGGCAGGGGCGTGGCCAAATGTTTGAGCAAGAAGCCGACGGGGACCCCAGCGCGGCGAGACGGACCTCCGGGAGTGGATAGTGGCGAGAGAGAGGCGACGACGGCGCGAATCGACGGCGGCGGCGAACTTGGAGAAGCGGCGGCGGCGGCGCGAGCAGCTAGGGCTAGCGAGCAACGGCCGAAGCGCGAAAAAGGAGCGGGGGTGGAGCGGGGCCACGACGCGCGAGGAAAAAGAGGCCCGGGCGCCTTGGCGTGCGTGCCCGGGTCGGAGGAGGCGGCGTGCCGAGCCCTGTCCGGGTCGGACTCGAGTCCGACTCGGCGGGAAAGAAGCTGACGCGTGGGCCCCACGCGTCAGTTAGAGTGGAGAGGGGAAAAAGAGAAAGTGGGCCGGCGAGGAGAAACGGGCCGCGAAAGAGAACTGGGCCGGGGAAAGGAAGTAGGCCGGCGACTAAAGAGAGAAGTTGGGGGAGCAAACTCGGACTGGCCAAGAGTTGGAGGGGTGAAACTAAACCCGACATAAAACAACTAATCTAAACATCAAACAAATTCAAATTAAATTCGAATTTAAACAGAATTTAAATTCCAACTTAATTGAACAGCAAGCAAAAGACAAATTCAACAGCATGAATGCATCAACAAATTATTTTGACTAAAATTATTTAATATGATATTTAAATTGATAAAAGGCTAGAAATTCCAATTAAACCATAGCAAATTTATTTAAGCCTTAATAAATACTAGAAAAATTCAGAAAGTTGCTACAATTTACTTGTGATGAATTTTAGGGTGTTACAAACCAACCCCCTTAAAGAGAATCTCGTCCTCGAGATTCGGATGGATTAGAGAAAATCTGAGGGAACTTAAACCACTCTGATGTCCTCAAGCGGTGCTCCCTTCAGCTGATTAACCGTACCATCTGTCGCTACTCCTGGTAACTCTCTCAGCAGTTTCCAAAATCTTAGCTGGATATTCCATATAAGTCAGATCATCTTGCACATTCAACTCATCCAAAGATAATTCTTCCTCAGGCACTTGAAGACACTTTTTCAACTGAGAGATATGGTTACATCATGAACATCTGACAATCTGGATGGTAGTTCCAATTGGTATGCAACCTCACCTTTCCTGTCAATAATTTTGAAAGGTCCAATAAAACGAGGAGATAGTTTGCCTTTTACCTTAAACCTTCTCAAACCTCGAATAGGAGAAACTTTCAAATACACATAATCACCTACCTCAAAGGTTAATTCCCTTCTTCTTGTGTCTGCATAACTGTTCTGCCTGGACTGAGCTGTTCTCAAGTTCTCTCTAATGATCTGAACCTGTCTCTCTAAAGAAAGTATGTTGACGCTTTTTCTGGTCAACACACACGAGCGCCGAATCGCGCAACGAACGAAACGATGAACTCGCCGCAGCCCCGCCCAAACCGGTCAGACCGGTTTAGGGATCCGGTCAGACCGGTTTCTATCGGAACTTCGGGATGAACCTAGAATCACCACCTCGGGAGGGACCCCGTCGGAGATGGCGCGCCTAGGGTTGCTCTGAGATCGGTCAGGCCACTCAGATCCTCCTTGAACGCTGTCGAGACAAACAAGGAAAGCAAAGGGGTTGGAAAAGCTAGGGTTTGGAGATAAAAAGTAGAAAGATAATATTTGATCTATTGGATGATAACTCTCAACCGGCCACGGCCATTTATATTTATAGGGTGGGGAGGTCTTGCCCCGCAAGGAATCCTTTTACAATTTGGAACCGACTAGGACTCCTAATTCTACTCCAACTCTGAGTAAAACCGGTCAGACCGCTTTGGCAAACCGGTCAGCTGTTGCCAGATCGGCTACAGAGAAACTGGTCTGACCGCTTCCAGAACCGGTCTGACCGGTTGCACTCGGCCTGTCAATTTTGGGTGCGAACAGTATGATGGGGATAAGAGCATCCCCATAGAGTTCGTGAAGGCGTGGAAGCACGAAGGAGGGAACAAGAGAGGGATGTATGACAGTGATATGTTGTCACCTAGCGGTGCTCAGCCGTCGTCTGAAGTTTACATTATGGAGTGCCTCGACAGGATTGGGGAGCTTGCTGTCCGGTGCCTCATGGAGTATGTGGAGGAGAGACCCACCATGGCAGAGGTGCTGGAGGAGCTTAAGCAAGTTAAAAGGCACGCAGATATGATGAAGCAAGCGTCTAATAATTAAGCACATATAATGTTGCATGCTTGCAAAGTTACGTTTCACCACCAGTTAATTGTTGAATGGACCGTGGTAATTATGTTTACAAAAAAAGTACAGCTTGTTCTGTTATTTGTCTTGTACCGGTACGGTCAGACTTACTGTTAAGAAAGATGCTTGCGCAATGTGTTAGGCTGTTAGCTAGTGTACTTCAGAAATGTTACTAGTGTGAGATATTTTATTGGAGAGCAGAAACCAAAAACAGACGAAGTACTTCAGAAGATACTCCATTCAAAACTCATTATCGATCTTTTATGGAATCTGTAACGGCGGACATACTACACGCAAGAGCTAGTCGATGAATTACATGAACAATAGATAAATTTTGCCACCACTAGTGGTCACATGATAAGCAACAAATGTGCATGTCACCGACCATCGTCTTTTTTATCTAATTTTTGGGGATCGATCACTAGCTGCATGGCTTGAGGTTACGGTCGATCTTCAACTTTTACTAGGCAGCAGCACTGGTGCGGATATCTTACGCAATTGACGCCGTTAAGGTTGTGAATGCCATATTGGCGCAGGCATTGTTCCAGGCACTCTTCCATGACGCAGGGAGGACGACCTCCTATTATTACATCGCTGCACTTGTAAATATTATTACCTGCAACCCAGAGCTTTAGTTAATTATCAGTAGGCACACATGCTCAAATTAAATCAACACAAGATTGATTACAATAAATAAAGCTGAGAATTACAGGGAGTAATACAGACCTGCATTGGAGGAGATTATCATAAGAGGCATGGAGACAGCAACTATCAAGCACACCTGACGGACCCCATTTCTGTTGACGGCTGCCATGAGGAGATGCAAATTTGCCTGACTACTTTCTTCTATTTTCGTGTCCAATTAATTGTTCCACTTCTTTGCTGGTTAATATATAGAGGCACCTCCTTAATCTAAAAAAAAATACAGAGGCATCCATCAAATCCGTCGGTTGTCCCTTTCTGCATTAATGCTTTCATATCTCAGGGCCAAAAAGTTCCACATCTTGCAAGATTCGACTTCTTTCCTGGTTATAATACGCGGCAACAATGAAATCCGCCCATGCAAATCTGTCTAGCCACATTAATGCTTTCATATCTTAGTGCCTGAGGTTGGAAGATCTTTTGATATTCAAATAAATATGACAGTACACTTCATTTAATTTTATCTTCAGTGTCCATGCCCTCCACCATATTAATGCTTCGATATCTTTAAACTGAGTTTTAATTGATGATATCTTGGATCTGGTAAAATTGTATAACCCCTCATAAATCACTCCAAATTTGATATTGACTCGCATAAGTCATTTTGATAGAAATATGGGCACTCCCCTACTAAGGTTTGTTGCAAAAAACATCCCCAATGCGCATATGTTTAAGTGATTCAATATGTATTTAAAAATTGCGAGCTGCCAATGTGATTTTACCAAGAATCAATAATTCTAGGAGTACATTCTTGACACTTTTTTGAGATTCCACTTACAACATTGCTAATAAGGTATTAAACATTGTCACGTGGAGTTCCAATATTTCAACAAAATTTCAACAAAATATGATGAGTAAGTCTAATGCAACCACTACAAATTAATACCCCATCCGTGCTAAATTGTAGGTCGTTTTGTTTTTCTAAAGACATAGTGTAGGCATCAGTCTTGCGGCCATCAGGTGTGGCTTGTTGCGGTATTGTCTATCGATTGCATGCGGCAGGGCGATGACCTCGGTAGAGTTGGAGGAGGAGAGAAAGCATGGGGGAAGGGCAACATGACAGGGAAATGACGAGATATATTATAGGAATAAAGACGAATCTTCATCCTCCGCGTAGGTTTGGACTAGGGACAGCACGCATGTTGGGATATGAAAAATGCATTTTGATATCGCATACTTTTCTCCGTCCCAAATCGATTCCCAAATCCTAGAGGTGGCGAATACCTTAGTGGATCACACAAACGGCGGCGTGCACCCATGAGCGAGCAGCCCAGCGTCTTGCGACTCCTCGCGCTGGTGAGCGGCCCCATGTCCAGTGCGGCTCCGTGGCCCCATGAAAGGTTTAATGTGCCTTATTCCCTCTGCTATTGTTGGTTTGAATTAAGAGGCATGAGCTGTCCTGTCCCTCCCTGATATCACATTAAATAATTATTTTAGTCAAAATAAGTTTTTGTTGCATTCATGCTGTTGCATATATTTTTGGTTGCTAGTAAATCAAGTTGGAATTTAAATTCTGTTTAAATTCGAATTTGATTTGCATTTGATTGAGTTTTAGAAAAGTTAAAACTGTTAGAGTTCGTTTTCGGCCCTTCATCTCTCGGCCCAGTCCAACTTTGCCCCCTGGACTATTTTCCTCCGCTCTCTTTTCCTCCCCGCGCTTCTTCTCTTTTTCCCGGGCCGTTCCTTTTTCTCTCCCCTCGGCCTGCTTCACTTTAGGCCCAACGCCGGCCCGTCCGTTTTCTTCCCGTCGCCTTTTCTCTCTCTCTTGTGCCGCCGACTGGTGGACCCCACCAGTCAGCATCATCTTCTTCCCCATCCGAGCGGGATTCTCCTCCGAGTCCTAGCCGAGCGCGCCGCCGAATCCTGCTCCCCCACGCCTGCTCGAGCCCAATCCCCGGCCTATTTATAGCCGCGGTCGTCGCCCTGTTGCTTCCCCAACCAAAGCCGTCGATTTCCCGCAACCCGAGCCGCCTGCGCCATCGCCGCCGCCGAGCTCAATCCGCCGACGTCGACCCGCCGCTGCACCGCCTCTCCTTCGGCCCGAGCAAGTCCTAGAGGTTCGCCTCGACAATCCGCTCCTCCTGACGCGTTCCGTCGTCGTTGAGCGTCCCCAGCCGCCCCGATCACCCTTGGTAAACTCGTTGTGGTCCAGTGGTCTCGTAGAGCTTGTTCTCGTCGAGAGCCGAGTCGTGTAGCGCGTTTCCGACGCTACTCCGGCGGAGCGCCGCCGTTCCGGCCATCTTCGCCGGCGAGCTTCCCGGCCGATCTGATTCTGACCCTTCGATCAAGATCCAACGGTCCTGTTTAGGGCTGGCCCGAGTCAAACTAGTAAATACCGGTCAGCGCAGTGACATTTGCTTAAGAGCCCCTGAAGATTTCTTTAATCAACCCGCAGTCCAAATTAAATTGAAAATAATTACGAATAGATCCTTTTTCTTCTGTTTTAGCCCCTGGAACTTTTAAAACTTTGCCAACAAGTCCCTGAACCTTAGAAAAATCATATCTTTCACGTTTTAACTCCGTTTTAATCCGTTCTTGTTGCGTTAGCTTCATATCAACTTAAACCACGTGTTAGCAATGTTATTTACCATGACAAATATTTCTGAATTTTATTTAACATTAATTTAATTAAAGGCTAATTACATGTGCTTTCTTAAATAAAATCTAATTAAGTTTGACACATCGGTTTTTCTTGTTAAATATTAAATTGATTAATACTTTAACCTTACCCGAAAGGGGCAAGAGGGGCGGTGGTTGACGGGGTATAGCTCGGTCCTCTTGAGCTGTGGGCTTTGGTAAGAGACAGACCTCATTAGGGAGGGTTATACTTTGCTTCGGAACCGGAAACCTTAGCGGGTTACTTTTTACTAAGGAATCTTTGTAAAGGCCTCGTAGCGTCCCTATGCAGTCACACCTCGGTAGTGTGATGAGTGCCTGATCAGCACAGCGTGGTTGGGTTTAAAGTTCTTTTGAACTTTTACGCGGCTTATGGTGAAAGTTCAAGTTTTCATAAATAATTGTCAATCTTGATTAATGTTAACATAATTATCATTCATTAGTTTTCTGAATAAAATATAAATAAGTTCCATCTTGATTTTTGGTAAAGTGATATTAATTTGATTAATAATTACTTAAATAGCTCTTTCTAATTGAGATTAAACTCCGGCTTTTCATAAATAAATGTTAACTTTGATTAATATTGACTTAAATGTGTAAGACTTTTTTTTGTTAATAAAGCAAGCCACCGTAAAATATGATAATTTATATAAAATTTTGAGTTTTCATAAATAATTGTCAATCTTGATTAATGTTAACATAATTATCATTCATTAGTTTTCTGAATAAAATATAAATAAGTTCCATCCTGATTTTTGTAAAGTGATATTAATTTGATTAATAATTACTTAAATAGCTCTTTGAGATTAAACTCCGGCTTTTCATAAATAAATGTTAACTTTGATAAATATTGACTTAAATGTGTTACAGTTATAATACTGACTAATTCAACACCGTTCATAAAATTATTCGGTTAGATGTTCTCATATAATCTATTTTAAGTTAATACTTTAATTAAAATAATTTGTACTTGAATATTTACAATTAAAAATATGACTAGTTTAACTAGAGATATAAAGTCATTTGATTTGATAAACATGTTCCCTTAATTAAAAGCCAATTAAGAATTATATTTTTGTTTTCTTGTTAATGATTAATGTGGTTAATATATTATACCTTTCACAGTTAATATGGTTAATATATTATAAGTTTTAAAAGTGATAGTTGAACAAGTTATAATATTGGAAACCTAGGTATAACCTTGATGTAACTTGGATTAAGGTTATATTTAGATTTCATATGTTTTCATAAATCACTGTTATTTGGTTTAAATGGTTATTAACTAGTGTTTCTAATTAAAGCCAACTTAGAAGTTCCACTTCCAAGTAATTTGATTAATAAACTTTCAATGTGACTTTGTTCTAGTGTTCTCGTTTTTCTTATTAAGTATCTATATAATGTAAATGTATGTAATCTAATTTCAAAACAACATATGTTTATAACTCTCTAAAATTCATCCCAAATTAAATTTAAGCAACCCTATGAATTTTCTAGGATTTATTAAGGCTTAAATAAATTTTCTAGGAATTAATTGGAATTTCTAGCCTTTTATCAAATTAAATATCACATTAAATAATTATTTTATCACTAGTTCTCTAATTAAAAGCTAATTAGAGTTAAACTTCGAGTTTTCATAAATAATTGTCAATCTTGATTAATGTTAACATAATTATCATTCATTAGTTTTCTGAATAAAATATAAATAAGTTCCATCTTGATTTTTGTAAAGTGATATTAATTTGATTAATAATTACTTAAATAGCTCTTTGAGATTAAACTCCGGCTTTTCATAAATAAACGTTAACTTTGATAAATATTGACTTAAATGTGTTACAGTTATAATACTGACTAATTCAACACCGTTCATAAAATTATTCGGTTAGATGTTCTTATAATCTATTTTAAGTTAATACTTTAATTAAAATAATTTGTACTTGAATATTTACAATTAAAAATATGACTAGTTTAACTAGAGATATAAAGTTATTTGATTGATAAACATGTTCCTTTAATTAAAAGCCAATTAAGAATTATATTTTGGTTTTCTTATTAATGATTAATATGGTTAATATATTATAAGTTTTAAAAGTGATAGTTGAACAAGTTATAATATTGGAAACCTAGGTATAACTTTGATGTAACTTGGATTAAGGTTATATTTAGATTTCATATGTTTTCATAGATCACTGTTACTTGGTTTAAATGGTTATTAACTAGTGTTTCTAATTAAAGCCAACTTAGAAGTTTCACTTCCAAGTAATTTGATTAATAAACCTTCAATGTGACTTTGTTCTAGTGTTCTCGTTTTGCTTATTAATTATCTATCTATTAAGTTTTCTCTATAAAATATGATTAAGTAATATTTCGGATTTTAATAAGCTTATGTAAAATTGATTAATGAGTATTAAACTAGATTTCAAACTAAAAGGTGATTAGCGTCAAACTTAATGCTTTCTTAAATGAGTATTAATTTGTGTGAATGTCAACATAAATGTGTTTTATCAATAATATTGATTAGTTCAACATGGTCAATAAAAGTTAATCAATAGATGCTCGCATCTGTTTTTAATACTAAAGTTATGTGTTTAATTACATAATGTCTACAAAAAAATAGTTATAAATAAAATACATTCTTGGTTTCACATATTTAAATATAATTAAATCAATTTCCAGGAAATAGTCTCTTATATATGATTTTATCAAATTAAAATTTATAACCGTATAGTGTTTCCTTTTATAATCTAAAGTTTTCCGCTAGTTTTAAGTTTTCAATCGTAGTTCTGTTCTCAGCTTTTCCTATGCCTCTAAACCCAATCCTGCTAGTGCACCCTACGTTTCTCACTTAGTCCCTATTATGTTTTGCCAATCAACTGTCTCCAATATTTATCGCATCCTATAAATTCATCGGCCAGTGTTTCAATGTTCGCAGCACTCGTTTCTGCAATCCTAACGCTAGTCCATCTTTTCTGAGCCATATCACTAAGTTTGAGTATAGATCTTTTCTTATGTTGTGGTTTCTCTGCAAATCAATATTATTTTAATTTTTAACTTTATATTGCTTCAATGATATGGTGTGAGTTACTATGTCATTGTATTGTAATATAAAATTAAATTATTAAAGTAATATGTTATTTGAGATCCTCGTATTCATAAATCCTATGTACATGTGATATTCCTTGTGCCAATTAAAGCTCTGCCTTGGAACTTTCGTATCTTTCTTTCTCTCTCTGATCTTCGTGGTCCTTAGGTTCTCATAACCATAGTAACGAGCCCTATCCGTTAGTGCGCTCTTTTAAAGCTTTTCTTTTGATTGGTGTATTGTTCTTAGTTGTACTTGTTTTGTTTGCTTGTATAGTTTTATGCTTGCATGCTTGTGTTCGATGTTTGCTACAAGTAGACGGAACATTGTTCAACTGAAGAAGACTTTTAAGAGAATCTGAGCAGCTATACTTTGAGAAAGGCAAGTGTATTATGTCATGCAAATGTCTATGCTTTATTTATAATATCAAGATGTTAATCGGAACATGGAGAACCACCCAGGAAAACAGTGCAACCATAAATACTATATGGCTCTGGTCTTGGCTGATTAATTAGAGACTAATTGGCACTTAATATCACCTCCAGGTGTTCGGGCTTGTGGCCTTGCTGAGTACCAACCATAAGTGTACTCATCCTTGCTAACCGCTGCTCAGAAGAAGAACTTGTATGAAGCTGTTTGAAGATGGTGCTCAGTTCTAGGCGTACGCAACCCCCAGTCGACTTCCTGTGAAGTTTGGAGCCTTCGTTTCCAGGATACGCTGTATACTCTGATAGACTCGTAAGTCATTTATATAGTTTATTATGCGCGATACTTTATCTGTTATTCACATTCTGGTTTACTGTATGTATGAAACTTGATCCTGGCATACATACAGTGTACACTCGGTTTGTTTTCTAAAACCGGGTGTGACACTACTTCATCCCAAAATATAATTATTTCTAGGTTTGCTTTCATAGTTAATTATCTACAAAATTTATATTCCATTGTATACATTTTTAGAGAAATTTGTTTAGTGAATATATTAAAATGGACACAGAAACGATCTGCAGTGTTAAATGAAGAAAATAATTTTTGCTACTTCATCCCAAAATATAATTATTTCTAGGTTTGCTCTAAACTTATAGCTAGAGAAGAGATCAATAATCGTGACACCAGATAAGTATAATTATATTCGGCATTAAATATATTTTTATAGTCTACTTATTTGGTGTTTATAAATGCCGTGTCACTTCTATTTCTAATAAATTTAGTCAAACTTAATATTATTTGAATGTGACAAAATTAACTGAGGATGCTTATCACTAAACCAATTAAGAACTTTTTCGTTGAACGGGCTTGAGAAACTGTTCCATGTTGATTCCTTGAAGACCTCAAAGCAGATGCATGCACGGTTACATATAAGATGAACAACAAATATGTTTAATTTATTTTGATCCTCAGCAGTAAATGCTCCTCAAGCAAGAACGCTTACTTCCGTCCACCACCGCCTCCACGGCCACGGCCACGGCCACCACCGCCTCCACGGCCACCACCACCGCCACGGCCAGCTCCACCACCACGGCCTCCGCCATGGCCGCGGCCAGGGAGTTGACCACCACGGCCGTCACCACCGGGGGCACCAATGCCGCCGCCTTGACCACCTCCGGGAACACCACCACCACCATTCCCGCGTCCGGGGAGTTGACCACCACGGCCGCCGCCGCGTCCGCCGCCACCACGTCCGCCACGGCCGGCGCCAATAATGGTGATCTCGCTGTCGCGCCGCCTGGTGCCGCCGCTACTGCTGCCATCTGCTTGCTGGCAGCAGCACTTCGTTTCTTCTGTGAAAGTGCAATATGATTTCTCCGGAGCCTGGGTCCAGTCACGGCACTTGTCGATGCAGCTATGGTTTAAGCAGGTTTCGTCTTTGAAACATAGCAATCTGCCCTCATTAGCTGCACAATGTCGACGGCAAACCGTGCATCCATATTATTAGTAGCCTCCACAAAAATTGAACAAGCCAGGATGCACACACATGTTACACAAAATGTTTTTTGTGTTACAATTTAAGTTTAACCAGACTTGAGTTGAATTTGCATGTTCCAGAATCTTTAATTTTATCTACTCCATCATGCATATTGTTATGACTCTAAAGGTCATGCAGAGGCCAGGGAGCCAGTAGATCGAGGGCTCCATACATGCATGATCGAGAGCTACATACATGCATACTAGCTCCTTACCATATGCATAGGTGGATGAGAACAGCACAGATGACACGATCACAAGGGCAATTAAAACCTCAGCAGACATGGAGTGCACGCTGCTTCTTGTGTTGGGTGCCATAGCTATTACTCTGAGCACTGCCCCTTTGGAAGCTCATAAGCCTCTTGCTTATATAGAAGCGGGACCAAATAATCTGAAAAGTTCTGGAATGTATAATGTTTTATTATCTCTAATTCTCTTCTTTATCTCTATCACTTCATTATCTTTGCTTTTATATCTATGTCTATAGTTTTACATCTCTTTGCGTGCTTTTATATCTATATCTATATTTATTTAAAAAGTATATAAGATTTCGGTGCCTTTTGCTCCATCCTAATCCACACCGCAGCAATATGTGGGCCCTAATATACTGTGCCAAAAAACCAATTCGCATCCGCCCACGCCTAACCAAAACTAATCCACACAAAGCATTGCCCCGCATCCTGTCCCTTCACCTATCATTTTGATATTTGGGTCTCAATTCGTGAGCCTTTCAAGATTTGCCATCCATATCACAATGACATGTGGGGTCATTCTGAGTCAATGACATGCGGGTCAGGATGATAAATCTTGAAAGGCTCACAAATTTAATGTCAATTTTTGAAATATATGATGACACAGTTCATTATTTAATTGCACCATGGCTAGTGCTGTCGTGAGCCGGCTAGGGTTCCAACGCAGTTGCCACGTGTCATGTCTATGGAGAGTTATCCACGTACAACCAAATACTAATATATCGTGTTTCGTTGGGCAAGTGAAATGTTTTTACCAGGGAATCTTACATGCATTGAATTTTTTACCATAGAATCTTACATGCATTGAGTATTAAATGAAGTCTATTTACAAAACTTTTTTAAGAATGAGTGTAACTTTGCGCGATGAATCTAATGAGCCTAATTAATCTATGATTTACTACGGTAGTGCTACAGTAACCATCAGATAGATTAGATCTCGCGAATTAACCGAGGGTTTTGTACGTAGTTTTGTAATCTGACTTTATTTAATACTCTTAATCAGTGGTCAAAACGTGTGTGAAAAATTATCACCGTCGAATAAACACGGCCGTCTCACCGGCTGATCACAAATAACAGATAGACGTGTATGCATGGGAAGTAAATTCCTCGTGTGCTATTAAAATTTATAGTCCATTCTTTGTATGCCATTAAAAATTAGAACATCCCCTCAATGCTATTGGCTATTGGTTATAACTTGTGATCCCAAATGTACTACTGACATCACTTTTGCTGTTTACACGGGATCCCATCATGAGTCATGACGGCATGGAAGTTGAGTGTGACTTCATCTGTTCTGAATTTCTGATGATTTTACCCACTCCATCCTTACCCAAAGTCTGCAACGACATCTCATCATCTTCTCATTCCCAAATCGATTCCAGCGCTTCCAAATCTTAGCGGCAGTGTGGCCGTCTGCTTGCCGGCAGCAACACTTGGATCTTAGAAACGCAATACGATTGCTTGGGTGCAGTCACTGCACTTGTCGATGCAGCTATGGTTCAAGCAGTTTTCGTCTTTGAACAGAGCAATCTGTCCTCATCAGCACCCCGCGTGCATCCATATTCGTAGCCTCCACACACATTGAACAAGCCAGGATGCACATGCATGTTATACAAATTGTTCTAAAATATTTTTGTATTACCAATTAAGTTTTTTAAAATACCCAAACTCGAGTTGAATTTGCATGTTCGACAAACCTGTTTGGCCTTTTCGACACAAACTCGTTTTGTTTCATGGCTCTCATCAGCCCAAGACGTACCAAATGGGGCCTAATAATTAATAGTTGTTGGAAGAGCAAACACCTCTCTGTGGGGGGCACTTGGTGTTGATAAACTCAGTGCTCAGTAGTTTACCTATGTTTATGCTATCCTTCTTCGAGATTCCTCGGAGAGTGCTAAAACGACTTGACTACTGTCGCTCTAGGTTTTTTTGGCAAAGCGATGAGCATAAAAAGAAATATAGGTTAACAAAATGGGGTGTAATTTGCACCTTGAAGGAACAGGGGGGCTCGATGTCCTCAACTTGGATGTGCATAATAGATGCTTATTAAGCAAATGGCTTTTTAAATTAATTAACGGTGAGGGGATGTGGCAGGAAATGTTGAAGAGAAAATATCTCAGTCACAAAACGATAGGCTCTTACAAGAGATCTTCTGAAAGCCACATTTAGTGGCTGGGTTGACAAGACTGATTCAACTGTAGCACTCTTCTTTCATACTATATTATAAACCGTTGGGTAAATTTTCCTTGGGCGATGGTGCACAGGTGCGTTTCTGGGAGGACGCATGGGTGCATAATAGGCCACTCAAAGATATTTTTCCAACGATTTATAATATAGTACGAAAGAAGAGTGCTACAGTTGAATCAGTCTTGTCAACCCAGCCACTAAATGTGGCTTTCAGAAGATCTCTTGTAGGAGCCAATTTGCAAGCATGGCATCAAGTGGTTGCTATGGTTATGAACGTGCAGTTGTCTAGCCAGAGAGATAGGTTTGTTTGGGGATTGCATCAAAATGGGATATTCACAATGAGATCCATGTACTGTGCTATGTTAACAGCCCAAGCTGTGCCCTTCAATAATTTCATATGGAGAATTAAGACTCCTCTTAAAATCAAAGTGTTCATGTGGTATCTGTATAAAGGAGTAATTTTGACTAGAGCTAAACGGGTCTGTGGCAGGGGGACAGGAAATGTTGCTTTTGTTCGAGGAATGAAACAATACAACACTTGTTCTTTGACTGTATGCTAGCTAAATTTATTTGGAGAATTGTTCAAGTTTCTTTTAATGTTCAACCTCCAACTAGTGTTCATGATTTATTCAATGGCTGGTTGGAAGGGGTGCATAGAAAACTGAAATCTCATATGTTAGTTGGGGCAAGCGCCATGTGTTGGGCAATATGGTTGTGCCGTAATGAAGTGATTTTTGACAATGAACTAGTTCCTTCATTTTTGCAGGTTGTCTTCAAGGGGACGCATTGGACCAGATTTTGGACCTTATTCCAGAAAGAGGAGGATCGCCTAGTGATGAAGGAAGGGTGCAGGATGATTGAGACTACAGCCGTGGAGGTTTTCGCCAGGCATGACTGGCATTTCATTAATAGGCTTACTCTTTGAGTGGAAACCATTTCATTTGTGTCTTTTGTTATGGATCAAAACTTTGTTTTTTTGTTTCTTGGAGTGTGAGATTCTCGAGATTTGTAATAAGAAACAGCTTTATGCATTAGTCGATGCAGCGGCTGGAATATTTCCTTTTCAAAAAAATAGAGTACTAATTGAGACAGGTTCATTGGGTTTGCATTTAAGAATATATAGCATCAATGAAGAATATACACTTTGTTTATTTCCAAATATTGCACGAAGGAGCTGCTACTCATGGTTGCTACTATTCACCATCCGGGATGATATACTTTCACCACAGCAGCAGTTCAACCGATTTCCAATAGTTTGGCAGGAGGTTGTGCGTGGGGGAGCACATCTAATCTTGCACCCATCAGTCCGGCAGTTTGGATCAGGCCTACAGAACGCTGTTTCAACTGCACAGATCGAGAAGTGATGCAGTAGAAACACCCACTGTAAATATAGTGAAATGGACACGGTACATTCAAGAAGAACAGAGTACATCGAAAAGGCAAAAGTTAGGGTGATTGAATTACTTGCAAATGCTCCATGACAAGATGAGAAGACCACCATGGCCATGGCCACGACAAGAGCCGTGAACACCAGAATATTGGTGCCCTTCTTGACTGGTGCCATGGCGTGACCAAGCGAAATGGAGGATGAACAAGCCCTGTTCTTCTATTTGATCTGGATGAATTTCTCCTCCTCTTGTTCCTCAGGTTAATTATATAGCAAGAGGTACAAATATAAGCAGGCACGAAATCAATTCCATACGTTTCCGTAATATAAACTGATACCATATTAACCCATACGTTTGGATGTCAATTAAGAGTGGCTACTTTTAAGAGGTTCAGTTTTGGCAGGAAATAAGTAAATTCACATAATTGTATTTGAGCCAATCCTTCCAATCAGCTCTGCAGCATCGCACCGGTCAGCTCTGTCTGAAGATGTACCAGGACACAACAATTGACTGTTGTAATAATATGTCCAGATTCAGAGCAACCACAGGCCAACGAATATGGAGAGATAAGTATAATTAGGCAGTGCATTATTTCATTGGCTTGATACTGATGTGAATTTAGGATGTACAATCGTTTTATTGTCTTCTTAATATATGTGCGTGCCTGACGAACCAACTCTAATTGTTTTTAGCATTAATTATTTTGAATATCAAAACGTGAAATGCAATATTTTTTTTTATTCTGTTTGAACCACCATGTTGTTTAGAGCAGAGGTAGAATGGGATCAGATATGTGTACATTTTAATTACTTTCCTTGTTTTTACAAGATGACTGGGAATGTATTGCTTCAACATTTTGAATATATATGAACATTTTCATATAAAATAGTTTCACAAAAAATGTTTTCATATAAATATTGAACTAGTTTACCCTTCATAATATGGTAATAATTGTTAGATATAGGGATTGAAAAAAATATTAAAAAGGAAAAACATTCACGAGTGGGCTGAAACATAATTTTACTGGGCTATAAGAAGCCATAAGCTTGCTTTTTACTGGGCCCGGCACAGCTATATGTGATATGTGGTCTGTTGAGATTTGATAGCCTGTTTACTTTATAAGATTCTGAAAGGGAAAAGCTAGTTTCAACAAAGAAACGACAGGGACAAAGCAGCTGGACATTTAAGAAGTGTTATTTGCAAAAAAAAGCAACAATATTCAAGTTCTGTTCTTAAATAAATAACATTTAAGATAAGTTAACTAGTTCACAGAAACTAATTTGCAAACATCATTTATATGATAATGTGTGAAGTACTTTCATAGGGAAATTTGTTATCCTTCAATCAGTCTGTACGCACCCCGGCCCCATTCAGATTAGAGATCCATACACAGCAAGTGGATTATATCTGAGACAGAGAACACCATCTATGGGACTATGGCATCATCAGATTCATCACATCCATGGATATATAACCATGATATCAGTTACATCAAATTACTACTGGTCGATGATAGACGCCGGTTGCTGGCAGGAGAAATCAGCGAAACCATCTCCGGCAGTGGCCAATCGGACGGCCGACGCCGTTCGGGATTTTGACCATGGGTATTTAAAATTTCAAATAACGATTTTTTAGACAGTCTAAATTATTAATGCATATCAACGATGTCTTCAGTGAATCAGAAATGAAGGTGGGCTGATTGGGGAGTTTGGCTGTTTGGGCCGTCCGTCCATCTTTGGGCCTTCGGGAGGAGGAGGAGATGCAGGCTTTTTGGCTCAACGGACTAGAATTGACTGAAAAGGTTATTTTATAGTGCTATTTTTTATTTTTTGGTACACATACATGATATAGACTACATATATAAATTTTTTTGCTAAAAATAATTGGTATTCAGTTGAATACCCTTGAATACATGTGGGCCCACCCCCTGGTGCTCATGGCTCCGGCAGTCGGCAGCAGCAGTTGGGGTAGTACTGCCCCGGCGTGCAGTAAGTCTGGAAGTTCTTGTAGTTGTTCTTCTGGCAGTAGTTGGTGCACGGAACAATCGCGTGGCAGTAGTCTGTCAGTGTCATCACACAAGCAAACGGCAAGCTGCATCACTGTTACTATAGTGGCGTACGCAGGATCGAAAAAGAAAATAGTAACAACTTGCTGCATGAACTATACCTACACATTACCTGCAGCATGGCAAGATGAGAGGACCATGGCCGTGGCCATCGCTAGGGCTGCCAACATCAGAACGCCTGTGGTGGCCTTCTTCACATGTGCCATGGTCACCAAGCAGTGCTCTGGAGAAGAAGCTCCCTTATTCTTCTGCTTCGACCAAGCAAGATGAGTTGTTCATTGTGCTCTGCTCCTTGTAACGCTCATGTTAATTTTATAGAGGCAAAAGAGAGGCACAGAATCGATTGTTTACTTTGATACCGCAACCTTCCATCGGAAGTAAATTGATACCTTAACCCATATGTTCAGATGACATTAACCCCGGGTGCTACTTTTTCGACAGAGTCAATTTTGGCTGCAAAGGAAGTGAATTGTCGTTTTATATTGGCATGAGCTGCAGCAGCGTCGCACCAGTTGGTTCGTTAGTTTTTTTCTTGTTCCGTGGATTCACTACGCAGCAGATTGTTTTTTTAAATATGCAGCAGATTGTTATATATGATTGTCATATATAATCTGGAAAGGTCAAAAGTGCTAAATTTGGGCCGGTGAGCACCCACTTTTCAGCCCAGGCAAAGGCTTATGGATCTAACGGGCCATGTTTACACCACCTCCTGAGCGGCGTTTTTCTACCAGCTGGGCCAACAAAACTATAAAATATTTTATCTGTCAACCCACTATGCAAGGAGAGCGAAAGACAAAGCTCCTGATACTAAGAACAAAGCTGAAAATTTTATGAGAAGAAGCCAGCGTTCTAGAAGGCTCGTGTCATCGTATACTCCCTCCGTCCCCCTAAATAACCGTCACCGTTGATTTCCGTGCCACGTCTTTACTTTGATGTGTAGAAAATATGTGCAACATTTTAATCTTTAAAAAAATTATTAAAAAACTAGATTCAAATATCTATCTAATGATATTTATTATGTACCATAAATATTAATATATATTTTTATATATTTGGAAACGAAAACGAGGGACGGACGGAGTACGATCAAAGCGTATCTTACAAATTATTAAAAAACTAGATTCAAATATCTATCCAATTAATTATTCCATCGCCGCCGGCGGGGGTGAGAAATAAAAGCTGCAGCAGCACTCGGGAGGTGTAACATGTGTGTAGCAGTAACCGCTGCAAAAGCTGTATCCCTTCTCCCTAGCCATGACACGCCTCTGCAGGCAATCTGGCCCCTCTCATCCCGGCATCGTTTCACAGGCCAGCAGAACGTCTCGGCTGCACACAAACAAACATGCTAGCCAGCTCTAATAAGGATATATTATATTATATTGATTAATAGCAGCTTAATTAATATATCATTACCTTCTCCGCTGGAGGAGAGGGCACAAGATCGACATGATCACGATAAGAGCAATGCAAATAGCAGCCTGCTGCTGTGTTCTCATCATCATATCTTGAACAACGGAGCCGCCATATATACGAGGAATCGATCTCGATCAGGATGTACTCCGTCTGTGTGTGCGTGCCTCTTCTGTATGTATCCATGCATCTTGCGTGTATATATAGCTAGCCTAGGCGCTGTGTGCCTGCAAGCTTTTGGATGCATGCATGTATGTATATCATAATGCCAATGGAACGAAAATTGATATCCCGTAGATCGAATATATATTCTCTTTCTTGGGTGTGGTATGCAGCTACATCAATGTTTTGGTATCCCTCCGTGGCCAAGATGAATGTTTTGCCACTGCACTCTCCAGGTGCCGGCGCTCCTTTCGACCCGTATCAAGGCCGGCTCCATCCAGAGCATGATGGCATGATGCTATGTTTTTGTTTGCAAGCTAGCAGTAACGACGAGCTAAAATCTGACAAATTAGATAGAGAATTATTAATTATTGTCAGTCTCTGTCGTCGAGATGACGCTAGCTAGCAGTACAGTATAAACATGCCGGCGATAGGCAGCTCCTCGATCGATCTACTCCTTGGCTTCCATATATAGGGTGCGTTTGCAGATTCCCTCGCGTTAAAATTTTTCAAATTTCGTATCAATTTCTGGTCATGTTTTTCAAAATTTGTTTTCCACCACATTTGAATATGATGGCTGGCAGTTGAGAAGAAATGATTGTTTTTCTTCCGAGGCAAGGAAACTGCATGCATGGGAGTGAGAAGAAATGATTGATTTTCAAAATCTTATCTCCCACTCTTCTCTCTTCATTGTGATCACCGCATGACACGGTGTGAAGACTAGAGAAGCTAAGTCAATTCAAGTCGATCTTTGTGTTCGAGCGGCATGCATGGGTAAACGCGACGAAAAGTAAGAACTTGTTTGTTTGATTGGTGTGAACAACGATTATAAAGCTATACAGCCGCTATTTATAGTCTATACGACTTACAAAACTTGACCGAAAAGAAAATAATAACTTTTAAATATAAAATCTTCCTAATACAAGTCGAACTCCTTGTGACCCCATATTGTCATACACGTTGACCAGGTTTCGCTCTCCATCGGCTATATGCCACATCGGCTTCACGTAGCATCAACTCGCATAAGTCTTTAGGGCTGCATCGGCTGTCTCCACTCCATCAGCTTCTCTTTATCTAACGGTGTTTTGACCAGTCATGTGCAAAAAACGGCATCAACACAAAGATCAGTGGGAGTCCGTTGGAGCTCACAAAGGAGGAAGTGGAAATCCTAATGAAATACAGGGTTTAGTTCCCGTATTGATTTTCATATGTGTGCCTTAAATCATCATTCCTCCATCCATTGTTACATAGACTCTATTGAGGACTTCTCATTACTTGAATAGCCACAACAAAATAGTATAGTACTTGATAAATAAAGTTTAAGTTCAGGCACACAAGAACTTCATTAATTTTGAAGATGACAGTAATGAGGCCATGATTAAGGTTATGAGTTTTGTACGTATGGGTATAGTTCTTAGAAGTATTTCTTATGGAGTCAAATCAGTAGGCTGTAAATGACCTACAATTTAGAGTGATTCCAAAAGATATTAGAATATTGAGTTTGTAATCTACCACGATTCAGCAATTTATGGATGATATATGGATTCTAAAATTAAGGTGGAAAAGTTGTTATCCTAATACTCTAAGTGAATGATGTGTTAAGTAAAGTGGCGATTAGAATATGCTGCTAAAATTAAGAGTGTACCTATCATTCAACTATATATATCAAAGGAAATCTTAGTGAAAGGATTTTCCTTTTGAGTGTTAAGGATTCACTCATTTCGGACTATGAAATGTTAGGATTATCACCAAGGATATGAGTAATCTGAGTGATATAATAAGAAATTTGCATAATGATGCAATTTTTGGTTTGAACCAATATCTAAAGAATAAAGATAAAGTGAGATAAAGGAATACGTTCCGTATGCTTCAGCTATTAGAAGCTTATGCAAAAGTCTCTATGTTTTGATTTGGCATTGTACAAACCGGATAGCCTTATGAATATGTAATCCAGGAAGTTCACTGGGGAAGGTGCAAGGCACCAAAATAATATGCTTGTTCATCATAAGTTATTCAAATAAGTATTAAGTGTTTGGATGTAAAAGTGCACATTAGATTATGTCCTTCACTCTTTCAGAAAAAGAGCGACTAAATCAAGACTTCTAATACAAATCTATCGATATGAAAGCTAAGGTTGTATTAGGCATGTTTTCATCAGACAGGCTTAATCAATACATTCCAGTGTTGTGTTTAAAGACAACAGATATTTACTGCTTTGATTGCGGTATTTGTTTAAGTAACAACATAATTGATAATGAATGAAATATTGTGTTGTGAAAGAAAAGTCACATGATCAAGTTGCTAAGTTTAAGGAATACGTTTAAGTTGACTCTAGCAGATCTATTTGAGATTTGTCACTCACCCCATTTAATTTTTTGTGAAATTAGTATGGATTTATGGATAGTATTGGTACTGATTCTGGTACGTGATAGTTACTAAGTAAGCGTTCTATCGAGGTATCATAGTGAACTGTGAGCAATGGGTCCCAGTAGTAAGTTAAATGCTACTAACGATGCATTGTAACACCCAAAAATACTCAAAATTTAAAATTTTGGCATTTAATAATTATTTAGAGCTTGCTCATATTTATTATAGCCTAAATAATAATTTTCTAACAATTAAAATCAAATATAAGTGATAGAAACATTTATTGTTGCATTCATGCTGCTGCATTTATTTTTGTATTGCTTGTGATTCAAACAAGAATTTAAATTTATTTAAATTCAAATTTGAATCACTTTGTTTGGAGCTCTAGAAAAGTTGTTAGGTCCATAGTTCACTTTTGATCCCTGAACTTTTCCCTCGGTCCACTATTGCTCCGTCTACTTTCCCCCCAGTCCGGCCCAGCACCTCGGCCGACCAGCCGCGGCCCATCCCTCCCCCTCTTCCCGCGCGCAGCCGCCCCGGCCCAGTTTCCCCCGCGGCCCAGCAACGCGGCCCAGCTCGCCCCCCCACGACCCTCGCCGTCGGCCGACCGGCGGTCATCGCCGACAGGCCACTACACCACATATTTCACCACTAGATCACCCTCAAATCCCTCACCATCGCTCACTGATGCTCCAGAGCCTAAAACCTGAGCCCCAAACCCCCCAGAACCCACTCTCCGCGGTTCACCGGAGCACTTCTCCGCCGCCCGACGCCGTCCGACCCCCTCGTCGGCCGAAGTTCGTCATGATCACCCTGATTGAACTCGTCGTGCCGCCCTGAAGCCATAGGACTAGATCTTGTTCAAATCCGAGCTTCCTAGCTCGAGATATCCCCAACTCCGGCGAGCTCCGGCCCCGGCCGAGCAGCGCCGCCGCGGGATCTTCGTCCCCGGCGAGCCCCTTGCCGTGGTTCGTCCGATCCAAGATCAACGGCCGAGATTAGATCGGCCGATACCCCTTCGCGTTTTAAATCTCAGCCGCTCGATCCAGATCCAACGGCCCAGATCTGACCGCCCCCGAGTCAAATCCCGGGATACCGGTCAGCGCTGGCACTTTTGCTAAAGAGCCCCTGGACTTCTCGGAAATCAACCCGCGGTCCATTCCAGTTCGAAAATAATTGCAGATAGGTCCTGTTTTTATCGTTTAAGCCCCTGATCTTGTTAAAAATTGAACCCGCGGTCCAGTACGCGTAGTTTTGCGCGCCAGCCCCTGGCGACTTCGGTAATTACGTTTAGGTCCCTGATTTTTCGCAGTTTAGCCCTTGGAAGTTTCAGAAACTTGCCAGCAAGTCCCTGAAACTTAGAAATGCCTTAACTTTCACGTTTTAGCTCCGATTAGTGTGATTTTCGCGCTCATGTATTCGTAGCGAAGCGTAGATTATTTCTAGCTCCTGTTTTTGTACTGTTTTCACTGTTGGTGTACTGTTTCTAATAGA
>OAMR01000683.1:605079-640766 GCA_900205405.1 Echinochloa crus-galli
AAAGTGCTACCCATGCAAAAACCCCATAGGAAATACAAGGACAGGGAAATAAATGCTAGGTACAACCTTAATGGTAAACAGTATTAGACACATGCGTCATGTAATGAACAGTGTATTAAAAGTGAGTAGGTAGCAAGGATTGTCCGTGCTATAACTTGCCTTCCTCGGAGTACGGCTGCTGCTGTGAGTCCTGCTCCGGCACGTCCTCAACGTACTCGAAGTCCAAAGCTACGGGCTCGCCGACTGGACACGATCATCACGCAAGCATCCAAAGCAATCATTACATGCAAACAAAATTAATTCCAATTAATAGCTGCTCAAAGTCTTCAGTTCTTCTTTATTCCTGTTTAATGTCACTTACGCTATTAATTGGGTTACAACCGGGTTCTCATTCACTTGTAGTAACTTGGATAAAGTTAAAACGAACCAACTAAAAGTGCTAATGCAGTTAAAGCCGAGTCTAGCCTTTTTGAGCCTTCATAACCCGTGCTATACTTGCTAAGTAATTTCCATTACTTACACTTGCTTTTATTTCTATTTTTGGGCAAAATCCCGGACGGGTAACAGATTGGAGTCAGGCTGATTGTGCTGAGGAGTTTCTAGAGGATTTGCCGTACTTCTGAGTTCGCGTTCTCCCAGTCAGGGTCCCTGTGGGATTGCGGCTACGCTAGAGAGATGCATTAGTCTTCCGCTGTCCATGATTTATTTTTGAAGCACTCTGATGTAAACGCTACGCTATGATGAGATTAATAAAGCATTGTACTCTGATTTTACCATATTTGTTCGCTATATGTGTCTGTGGACTTCCTGGGCACACATATGGCCGCATTCGGGTTTTGTGTAAATCCGGGTGTGACATGCATTGGTCCGGTCTTACTGTTGTATAAGTATGAACATGAGTATGATGCGAATGTTAGTTATGAACTGTTTTATCAAGTAAGATAATGTTGGATATATATTTGGAAAGCAATTCCGCAGTTAAGGCAATTCAAATATATTTAGAAAGGTGATCTTCACAGTTAAGAAAGTTAATGACGTGAACACCTAAACATGATCAAGGAAAGTAATTGGCTGTAATCGATGGGCCCATTACTTGTTTTCATATCTAAGGGGCAAGACCCTGCACCCACATCACTATAAATCTAAGGGGGTGACTGATCCATTTCTGAGTCTAAGTCCCAACTCATGATTAGCCAGTGTCAATTCGATTGCTATGGTGTTGGAGGGTGTACTCCATCCGTCTCAAAATAAGTGTTCATTTAGAAAATTTCAGACAAACTACTACTCATGACAAATGACCATGTTGCCCCTTATTACTCATACTTTCTAAATAAATGTACATGCTTTAGACCTTGAAAAGTAACACCAACTAACTATTTGATTAGATCAATACGCTTCTCGATACACTTTTTCACTAATGTGGGGATTGGATTAATTATATGTGTGCATTCCTATGAGCTATAAGAACACTTTTTGTGGGATAAAATTTTGAATGCTATATATGAATACTTATTTTGGGACGGAGGGAGTAGAAGCTTCTGCCGTTGTTCAAGGCAGTGCAACAACAACAAGTTCGACTACGGCTTGAGCACCTCCTATGGCTGATAACGGTTAGTAAATTATTCCGCATTAGTATATTCATCGTGTGTTAGATTATGTTTAAAATCATGTGGTTTATGTGCCTTCAAGTTCATAGGCAATATCTAACATGATACACATACCAATTCAAGTATACATATTTGAGTCTTTATTTTAAATCTATATGTGTTTTCTTGAAGCAAATTAGCTAAATTTTCATGAGAAATACTTAGTTTCGCAGAAGTAACCAGTTATGAGGCCATAACTTTATGTTATAAACACCGGTAATCTAGTGAGAAATGTACAGTCTTTAATGTTGCACAATAAAGAGTTTTAATTCTTTATTGTTTAGTCACACTTCTTTGTTTTGTAGATGGCTTTTGGATAGTTTTTACTAACTCAGGCTCTTGGCATGTAGCAATTTGGTTGTTATCGACCATAATGTCTTGGGAGAGAATCAAATTGGCTTTGGTTGAGAATGATAGAGGAAGTAGAATAATCAAAACTACGCGTAACTCAGAAGTTTCTATTGGCGATTTTAATTAACTACAATCTACAACCACTTTCATATGAGGTAACCGAAAATCTAGACAAATGTGGTGGTGTCCAGGGGTGGACCCAAGTTAACCCAGTGAGGGAACATGCCCCCCCTGTCAAATATTTGAAACAAAGGTAATTAAGAATGTTTCACTATTTACAAACATAAAAAAATTAAGATTTCTTGATACATTGGACTGATGTGTGCAACTCTTAAGTTTTCCTCTGGGTCCGCCCCTACTGGTGTCCCATTAGCTCTCATCACAATGGCTAGTTTGTTGGTGGTAAATCAACAGAATATTGGACTGATGTGTGCAACTCTCCTGGTTTCTACCGCGGTAAAGATAATAACAATCAATTAGATGATACCATGTGGATAATGTCTCTTAGCTACTATGATCTGCCTTCAGATCTAAGGACTTGTTTATTGAGAAAAAAATCTTTGATATGGAAGTGGGTTGCTGAAGGTTTCGTGGAGACAAAAAAAAGGAAACAACTTGTTTGAGCGAGCGGGGAGAGGAATACTTCCATCAGCTCATAAATAGAACCATGATCCGGGCGGTTGAGTCTGAAGACGAGGGCATACACGGCTTCCGTCACATATCAGATTCAGATGAGGAAAACTTTATGACTATCTCAAATGATGATGAACGTACGTCACCACGAAGCAAGATGCGCAGGTTAGTTCATCATAACAGAATGATAAAACAAACCCAACAGAACAGCCATGTGGGCACGTACGCGTAGATACCTGTCGGTTTCATGTAGATCGAGCTAGACTGGATATATATGAAGAATCCGGCAGAGGCAAGAAAATCAAGCAGAGAGTTATCAGATGTTGCTGCAGTGCGTGGCAAGGAATGGAGCAAGACTTGTTCTAGCAGTATTAGTGGATGGATACACGTACGTATATGTACGTACGTTTCAGGTAGAATATTCATGCATCCTGGCCCGGTGCGTAGTACGTCACATGGAAGTTCTTGTAGCTGATAGTAACCTGTGGCCTTCTTCACACGTGCGTGGTGTGGACTATGTTTTTAGATAAAGAGAAGTTTTATTTTATAAAAAAAATTGAAAGAGTTCCCATCTCTTCAAACAAATATGAATGTGGCCTATGATTATTACAAGTTCGGTTCTGCTAGGGGTAGATTCCATCGTCCTCATAGCAATCACACCCAAACAGCCAACACACAAGGCTGGAAAACAGGTGACTAACACATATTAGGTGGCCTTAGACTAAAACATGTGTCCTTCTTCGATCTAGCGATATGTGTTGTTGATTGTGCTTTGCATCTTCTGAGGGCCAGACCAATTTTATAGAGACAAAAGGAACTAGGCACGAAATGGAACAATATCCATTGTTTACTTTGATACCTCATTAACCTTCCATGAGAAGTAAGTTGTTACCTTCACGGCTTCACGCATATGTTTCTGAAGGATCGAAATGGCGACCAGAGAGGGGGGAGTGAATGAGAGCCAATAAAAATTTCTTCTCGAAACTCGGCCTATATCCCAAAACCACTACCCATAAGTTCCTCACAAGCTTGTCAAGGTAGCGTAGTCACAACGGACCTACCAACCCTAGGAACAAGCTCGAAAGAGATAGAAAGCGGAAGCACAACTTAAGAAGCGAAATCAACTGCTATCTGCCTGAGCCCCGACGGACTATCCGCACAGAGTTCGCGGACTGTCCGGGGACCTGGCGGACTGTCCGACTGAGAAGGGCGGACCGTCCGTAAAATCAACTTGAATCTCCAGAAGGTCGGGTCCTCTACGGACTGTCTTGCGGACCGTCCGCCAGTGTCGCGGACCGTCCGAAAAAGTCACACGGACTGTACGAGAAAAGACTTAACCAAAACGAGAAAAACTTAGAAGGGCAGCCAAACCACGGATCGTCCGCCAATCACATGCGGACTGTTTGGGAACCCTGCGGACCGTCCTCCATACCAAGTCGGACCGTCCGAGAAGCCCGACGGACGATCAGGAAGAATAGCTACAGTAAATCGCGGGTCAACTCTTCACATCCAACACCAGATCTCTCAAACGACTGGAACTCTTGAAGCGAAACTTTGGGGAGATGTGAAGCAACTCAAGAGGAAGCTATGCCCCAAAAATCTCGGCCTCTAACTCCCTACAACATGAGGAATCACGGATCTAACGGAAGAACACCCTCACCACGAGTTCATCACAAAAACTTCAAATCCGGACCAAATCTCGGCGTTTGAGGGGTCAAGATCATCCACAAAGAGGCACAAGGCACTCACCCATGATCTCCACAAAGAAATCCGAGAGGAAACGGCCTAGAAACGAAGAATCGAACCAAGAACGAAAATAACACAAAATGAACTCGGGAAGGAAGACAAGCAAATCATTTCTAGAACGATTCTTCCATACAATTAGAGGTCACGATCTGTACAACGGTGGCTAACCTCCACCCTTCATCCACCCGCTAAGATTACTCAATCAGCACTTAGCTAGCCTACCAGAATAGAGAGAAAATGAACTAGGGTTTCGAACAGATCACTTGACATTCCCTCCACCTCCTATTTATATTGAGTCATCTGGTGGGGGAAAAGACCACACTACCCCTACACTTTAAGCCTAAGATACATACCCCTCAGGGGCAATCTTGGAACTCTGAGATATTTCCTCCGGCTGGGCACGCCGTCCATCCGGCCTTGCTTCCCTCCAACGCAAGCTCCAGGATCCCGCCGCGTGTCCACCGCTTTGAAGCTTTCCGAACATGCCCGGATCACCGTCTCCGTCATGTTGGGCCTTCGGGCTCGGTTTTGAAGCCCAAACCGAGAAACCCACCTCTGATAGTTTTGTGGCCCAACTATCAAACCCCGCGTACAAGCTTCGGTTGTTAGCCGCTACCTTGCACCGGCTCATTCCACGACGTCGTCTTGCTCTTCTTACACCATGCCAACTGCACTTGGTTCCGTCTGGCCACCGGGTCCCTCGAACCAAGCCTACTTGTCTCTCCACTCCTCGGAGGCCACTCTGGCTATGACCTTTCGCGCTTGTTCTTCATCTACACCAACGTAAACCAAGTCGCATCGAACACCTGCAATACTAGGCCAAGAGTCAGTCCAACACCACGTTGTCAATCACTCATCACACTGGAAAGCGACCATCCACCGATCCTCGGACACACCTGGTCCTCAGTTTCGATATCGATCATTTACACGGCTGCTACTTTTTTTGACAGAGTCAATTTTGGCTGCAAAAAGAAGTGATTTGATGTATTGTGTTGCCACGAGCCGCATCATCATCGCAACAGCCGTTCAGTTTAATCTGTTCTGGGGAATCGGTTAGTATGCAACAGATTGTTAAGAATGTCCAAACAACCTTTTTTTTTGAGAAATCCAAACCTCTCTTTATATGTACGAGTAATATGAAAGATAAATGTGCTATATTTGGGCCGGCGAGCACCCATATTTTAGCCCAGCCAAGGCTTGTGTGGACTAACGGGCCAGGCTTACAACACATGGGCTTTGTTGTTCGACTGGGTGAAATATTTATGAGCTTACAACAACTTGAAATATTTAAACCAAAGGAGGGGACCCAGGTGATGTGGTGAGGGTCAGGTTGATGTATGTTATATATTATCCGGACAAGCCCAAACTAATTCGGCAGCCATATACCGCAGGTTACGTAACCATTGCTGCAGAGCACAGTAGTCTTATTACGTTAATCCAACTACTGTTCAGAGCAAGTCTGATTTCGTTCATTGACTTCACCGTGTTAATTTCACCGTCACAAATTGCACAGAGCAGAGCAACACCTGCTTCAGGTATCACTCTCAGTCATATAGCTAGGCGTACAAGTCACAAATACAGTACTCAGAAACCAAAAACAAAGAAGCTCTACACGAGCTCATAGTGGAAGCAAACGGGATCAGCATTTCCCCTTTTGGCATTTCCTTGTCATGATTTACAGCGTACTGTCTGACTGTATCAGTATGTGAAGTCGCTGATGTTGATTTGTTGTAATCCTTTTGCATCTTCTTCAGGGAACCCACAACATCTGACATCCTTTTTTAAGGACGCACGAAGGAGGGGTAAAAAAGTTATCGTATCACCTAGGCCCTGATAAATGTGAAGCAGAAGGAACGTAGGAAGAATCTGATTCCACTGTACTGTTTGATGCAAAACTGGGGACCAAAATGAAGTCAGGTATAGCCTCCATGCTCATCAAGCCTTCCAACACCTTTGCGATTGTTGACATCAAAGGTCTTCTGCTGCAATCAACCTGCAAGCACCACATTGCAAGTTTCATCGTTTCCACGACCTGGTCCATATGGAATCTCATGTCATTGCTGCTACTGTCCACCAAATCAGACAACTGGCCAGACCTTGCCTTCTCTTGAAGCAGGCTTATCAAATGGATGCTCTCCTCCGGCTGTGATTCAATTTCGTAGAGCCTCAAATGCCCATTAGGCTCCAATCTCATAAATTGTAATGATCTTGCAATGGGTAGGGGGAATATCTTTTCTGGGAACCCAAAGCTACCATTGAGAAAACTGGAACAGCGTGATACCACTGTATCCATATACCGCAGGTTACGTAACCATTGCTGCAGAGCACAGTAGTCTTATTACGTTAATCCAACTACTGTTCAGAGCAAGTCTGATTTCGTTCATTGACTTCACCGTGTTAATTTCACCGTCACAAATTGCACAGAGCAGAGCAACACCTGCTTCAGGTATCACTCTCAGTCATATAGCTAGGCGTACAAGTCACAAATACAGTACTCAGAAACCAAAAACAAAGAAGCTCTACACGAGCTCATAGTGGAAGCAAACGGGATCAGCATTTCCCCTTTTGGCATTTCCTTGTCATGATTTACAGCGTACTGTCTGACTGTATCAGTATGTGAAGTCGCTGATGTTGATTTGTTGTAATCCTTTTGCATCTTCTTCAGGGAACCCACAACATCTGACATCCTTTTTTAAGGACGCACGAAGGAGGGGTAAAAAAGTTATCGTATCACCTAGGCCCTGATAAATGTGAAGCAGAAGGAACGTAGGAAGAATCTGATTCCACTGTACTGTTTGATGCAAAACTGGGGACCAAAATGAAGTCAGGTATAGCCTCCATGCTCATCAAGCCTTCCAACACCTTTGCGATTGTTGACATCAAAGGTCTTCTGCTGCAATCAACCTGCAAGCACCACATTGCAAGTTTCATCGTTTCCACGACCTGGTCCATATGGAATCTCATGTCATTGCTGCTACTGTCCACCAAATCAGACAACTGGCCAGACCTTGCCTTCTCTTGAAGCAGGCTTATCAAATGGATGCTCTCCTCCGGCTGTGATTCATCCAAATTTTCTCGACCACAGATGATCTCGATCATCACAATCCCAAAGCTGTAAATGTCAGCCTTCTCAGTGATTTTTGAGCCCAGCCATTCAGGCGCAAGATATCCACGCGTCCCTCGCATTCGAGTCATAACTTTGCTTTGATCCCTGTTTATCAGTTTTGAGAGTCCAAAGTCTGAGACCTTAGCACTGAATTTGTCATCCAAGAGAATATTCTGTGGCTTGATATCTAAATGAGCAATCTTTTGCTCGCATTCTTCATGTAGGTAAGACAAACCCCTGGCAATGCCCAAGATGATATCACGTCTAGTTTTCCAAGAGAGAGTGAAGACTGTACTGTTGTCAAAGATCCATCTGTCTAACGACCCATTGGACAAGTACTCATAGACAAGAAGCTTATGTGATTTCTCAGCACAGAAGCCTATCAACCTTATGAGATTGAAGTGATGGATTCTGCCAATTGTCTTTACCTCTGCTAAGAACTCTTCCATTCCTTGCTCGAGACCCTCCAATCGTTTGACAGCAATAGTTTGCTTGCCTATCTTGCCTTTGAATACAGACCCAAAGCCGCCACCTCCAAGCTTTATAGAGAAGTGGTCAGTAGCAACATCTAAATCATCAAAGGAGAAACGCTTTGGTATTCCAGGTATGATATCAAATAGTGGTTCCTCGTCTTTCCTGTATTTCTTCCATACAGCCACACAAACCAAGATAGCTATTAGACAAAATCCAGCAATTGAACTAACAACAATAATTTTTTTTCTATGCTTGTCTTTGTCTGGGTGGTTGCTATCTATCCTTAAAAATGCTGCAAAGCGATTTGATGAATCCTCTGCAAACAAAATTGCCATGTCGTCAGATAGCAACAAGCAGTTACCACCATCAATACCGTAAACGTTCTTTTGGAAAATCACCGCTTTGCAACTGCATGAAATTAAGCATGATTGCTTGCAGACACTTTCAGAAGTTGATATTTTTAGTAACGAGAATACGCTGTTACTGAAGTAAGAGACATTGTTGAGTTGTATTAAATGGTGGTCTTGGGCTTGTTCGCAGGAAGCGCTACTTAAGAGTATGCATCCAGCGCTTGGTAGCCGTTCATTTTGGAACTTAAGATTGCTGAAACTAGGACAAGAACATTCTCCCTTACTGCAAACACCATAATCCCCACAGGCCGTTGGATAATCGCAAAAGTTCATCTCCGTGCTTAATACATCAAGTACCATTAGACTGTCCTGGCCAACTCCTTGCATTTCGTAGAGCCTCAAATGCCCATTAGGCTCCAATCTCATAAATTGTAATGATCTTGCAATGGGTAGGGGGAATATCTTTTCTGGGAACCCAAAGCTACCATTGAGAAAACTGGAACAGCGTGATACCACTGTATTATTAGCTTGAAATGCCTTTGTATAGCGTGCTGGTTCGAAAGTGTATAACAACCCATTCCACCGTGCAGAAAGATAAACCCTGCCGGCTGGCCATTTTGTGTTTGTGGTCATGACACTGAGGTTCATTCCAGGGCAAAGGGACTGCCCCATTACTAATGTATCAGTTGGGTGGTCAAACGACTCCCAGACAGAGGAATTATCTTGATTGAAAAGCACAAGGTTCCCGGAAACATCAAGGCCCATTCCAGCAATGGACTTGCTCTTCGTGGCCGTGGACCAAACCATGGTACCATTAGCATCGACGAGGATCAAATCCCCTTCTCTGGTGAAGTTTAAGATGGCGCCATGGTATACAGGATTGTCAGGGTTGGCAGACCAGATGACTGGAGCTTGGGGTCCAAGAACCACAATAGAGAGAATGAATGAGTTGCCATCTATGGTGTGGAATCCAAAATAAGTTCTATACGACATCATTCTAGTCTCAAGAATGGGAAGGATACTAGATCTGTTGTTCATATCTATGTGCTTCAGTTTTGAAACTTCCCAAGAGTTTGGGGGAGTTACAGCCGAGGGCTGAGCAACAACATTGAGGTTGAAAAGGAAGCCAATCAGTAAAAGGACGGCCATCGACTTGTTAAAATGTTGCATGATGGTGACCTTTTAATATGATGAAGAACAGCCTTTGGAGTCTGTTGGTGCAAAGATTTATGGACGACAAACCTTCAGAAACTCTGATCTGTAATAATGAAGCACCACTCTGTCCCCTCCCTGTCTCTCAAAATTATTTGGAAAGAATCACAGGCACCATCCCTACCATACGGAATAACTGAAAGGTAGAAGAGATATCGAATCGAAATTAGAATTATGAAGCAAGCTGGGGAAACAAAATCAGGGGAATGCGAAGAAATAGCGTCAGTGGAATGATTATACCTTGTCCAAGATAGATACTTCTCTCCCCAAGTTAGTGATAAACTAACGACTGGTGCTTGTGGAGAATTTATCAGAAGCGCAAATGGTTGCTTGGCGATCTAGGCGGTTGCTCATTTGTGGGTTATTCTTTGAAGAGCAAATCCAAAAGAAAAGTCCAAGAGAAATGTGGTGGTCCTTTGTTGAACAAATCAACGGTCCAATCTATCGGCTGATGCGCATGCTCGTTCCATTAGTAATGCTACACGTAGAATCATTTGAGTCCAACTCGAGTATAATTCAGGATCCGAGTGGTTGAGATGAGTCAACAGCCAAGTCAATGTGATAGTCAAGCGCGGCCTGCAGAAATTATAGGATGCTGCTGTTTAGCTTCTATTGTCTGTCTCACTCACCTAGAATTTCACATTCTTTTCAACGTTTGGGCGCCTTTGTCCTCACGGCATCCCTCACCTCTCTCTAACCTCTTCATTTTTGTGACTCGCCCAATTGGCCGTCACCTTTACCACACTATCTCTCTCTCTATGAATAGGTCTGAGTACATGTGGCGCAGGGTTAGAAGCCTAGTACATGCCACTGAAGCGATGCTCGCCTCATGATTTGCATGAGTTTGCAGAGAAAGTTGATGGGGGTTACTTTACAAAAAAACTAGAAAGTTACAGTAACTTAGCCTGCCATACTATGCACAATGGGAATGCACATGTACGCGAGCAGGCGGTGTGAGAAAGGCGTGTAAGTGGAACAGAGGAAGTAGGGTGGTGGTTGCTCTGTTTCCTTTCCACTTGGTTGGAAGCAGAGTAAGCGGGCAGAGTGGTTTCTTCCACCCCGGATGCAGAACAATCTGAATATTGCAGATTGTTGCGATTATCGTTCACAACCGCCGATTAATCACTGAATAGTAACTTTGCGATGCCGAAATCCGCAACATGTGCTGTCATGTGGTCGTCAAATAGCACATTGCTAGGCTTCAAATCACAATGCAAGATCACTTCATAATACTCATGGTGCAGATACTCCATTGCCATCGACACATCGAGCATATCCCTGCAAAAGTTCAGACGGTTGTGGTAATTGCAGGCGGATTAAGGAAGTCCGCGTCGCGTCGCGCCGCGCCATGTCGGCATCGCAGCACGAGCCGCCGTTGTTGACGTTTCGACCGCGCCTATTTACGACGGCGCCGCCATCTTCGTCGCCGGCCACCGTCCAGCTGTCACCGGTGGGGCACGTACGGGATTACATTTGAATTGCCGACGACGGCGCGAGCGCGACATGCCGCGCCCAGAGCAGATCGAGACAACCCCATCGGCCTCAAGTGGAAGTGGTGCTCTCAGACGGCGGAGCCCCGTTCACGGCGAGGTTTGGGCGGCGCGCAATGGCGGTGGTCGCCCATTGGGGCCATATCCGCCGTCCAATCGCGAATCGACGGCGCAGACTAGGGGCCGGACTTGGCAGCCGCTGGCCTGGAGGCGCAGCGCAACGACGGGCTTCTTCCCCGCGAGCCCTGCTGCGCGGTGGCTGATCGAGGAGAGCTAGTATGTAGCAGCTTCCTCGCTTAGGCGGCGAGCCGGCGACGGCGGCGGAGTTTCTTCAGTGCGTGCCCGGCGCCGCGCCGCGCCGGCCGACTCGTGCGGTCGTGCCGTTCCGGTCTGCGCTGCTCCTGCTCCAGTGAGTCGATCGTCCTCATGAGTTGCAGATGGCAAACGCATGCATCCGGAAATGTAGTGAGAGCCCAGCAAACCTGATGCACACAAGACTGATCGATCTGGCGTCCTTTGGCCGGAAGAAAAAGCAAGCATGCCGACAATAGTGTCCCCAGCGGAGATGCAATGATCCTTCTACGTGTGTTGGGTACGTAACTCTAACAATTATATCTTCTTTATTAAATTTTGTACTTTAAATTTTGTATGGGATTAGCCAATATATATAATATAAAATGTAACTGTTTAGACAATGCAAATATATAGTTATGCTTGACCGTGATTGATTCTTAATGAGAGACAATCTGCAATGCTTGGTAATAAACTAATAAAGAGAGATGAAGCATTATACATCAAGGCAAGTCCATGCTGAAAAACAGTACCATGGAACATGCAGACCCGGATGAGCCATCTAAAAAATACCACATTATTGAAATCAGCTTGTTATTTTGTTCGTAAAATCATTGCTTGGGCATAAAAACACCACATTATTGAAATCAGTTTGTTATTTTGTTCGTAAAATCAACCTTAGTGCCCCATACAGACATGTCCAAACAGTGCAATAGCTTCAAAGCCATATCATGATCTGTATACGGGAGGTTGGCAATATTGGCTCTCATGTTGTTCACTATCACGGTGAACCTCTGGAACATGGCATCAATTGACTCACCGGACAAATGAGAGAAGTTCTCATATTCCCTCCGATAAGTCGAAAAGAGCCGAACCTTAACCCCACCATCACCTCCATGGGCGATCTCCAACTTTTGCCAAATTTTCCAAGCAAGATGCTCTTCGATCACACGATTAAACTCATGCTCGTCGAGCGCTTTGAACAAAAAATCAACGGCTTTAGCATTAGCCTCAAACTTGTCCTTAGCAATCTGTGTCTCTCTCGAAGCAGAGATAATATAAGAGGAATCAAGAGTGATATCCCATATCAACTGTCCCTTGCTTCGGAGGAAAGCCCCCATGCGAACCGACCACATTCGGTAGTTTTTCCCATCGAAGAGAGGAGGACCCGAACCCTTTCCGGCATACGCCATCCTTGGATCTTAGACTAGTTAGAATCACGAAGATCCGTAACCCGCTCTGATACCAATTGAAGGACCGATATGGCGACCAGAGAGGGGGGAGTGAATGGGAGCCAATGATAATTTCTTTCGAAACTTGGCCTATATCCCAAAATTCACAACTCGGATGATCCTCACCAACTTGTCAAGATTGTGTAGTCACAACAGATCTACAAACCTTAGGAACAAGCCTCAAACAAAATCAACATGCGGAAGCAACTCAAGACGATGGAATGAACACTTGTCAGTCAGTGCACGACGGACCGTCCGCACAGAACAAGCGGACTGTCCGCAGACACGGCGGACTGTCTGTCCGGTCACGGCGGACCGTCCGAGAAGACACGGCGGACCGTCCGAGAAGACACGGCGGACCGTCCGAAAAACAATTCCAATCTCCAGTACCTCATGGACCGTCCGAAGACATCTCACGGTCCGTCCGTGAAAAGACATAGCCAAATCCGACGTTCGAGCAACACAAGACTCGCCGCGGACCGTCCGCCACACGAGTGCGGACCGTCTGTGGACACGGCGGACCGTCCTTCTGGACCGAGCGGACCATCCGTAAAAGTCGTCGGACGAACAGGACGAACAGCTACAGTAAATCGCGATTTTCTCTCCCAAATCCAACACCGGATCTCCCAAACGGCTAGAGCTCTAGAGACAAAACTTTGGGGAGATGATTAGCACCCTAAGGTGAAGATATGCCCCAAAAATCTTGACCTCTAACGTCCTACAAATCGAGAAATCGCGGATCACACGAACTAGGCCCTAACCACGAGTTCATCCACAAAACTTCAAATAAAGCCCGATTCCCAGCGTTTGAGGAGTCAAGATCACACACAAAGAGGCACAAGGCACTCACTCATGATCTCCACGAACAAATCCGGACCCAAACGGACTAGAAACGAAGAATCGAAGAACGAACGAAAATGGCACAAAAACGAACTCGGGAAGATAGAAGGAGATGATTCAAACTAGCTCATAGATTAACAAACACAGAGGTCACAATCTATACAAGGCTAGCAACCACCCGACATCCTCCTGCTAAGATGAATCGTTGTTGCTCATTAGCTAGCCTAGAGAGAGAAGCTAGAGAGAGAGAGGACAAGAGCAAATGAACTAGGGCTACCAGAGTGAGATCGAGATGCCATCCCCTCCACCCCTACTAATACTGAGTCCTGGTGGGGGAAAAGACTGGACTACCCTACTGCTAATCTCTACGATACACGCCCGCATGGCAAAGTAGTAACTTCGCAGGCTTCTCCTCCGGCTGGTACGCGCCGTCCATCCGGCTTCGCTTAGCTCTTACGCAAACTCCAGGATCCCGCCACGCGTCCACCGCTTCGAAGCTTCCCGAACGGGCCCGGATCACCGTCTCCGTCGTGTTGGGCCTTCGGGCTCGGTTTCGCGCCATTAGCGGGGCTCGGGAAGGAAAGGAGGGAGGAAGAAAGGAAAGGGGGGAAGGCGTCGCTGACGCGTGGGGCCCAGCGGCCAGTGGCAGAGAGGGAGGCGGGGGCGAGCGGCTGCGGCTGGGCCGGCTTGGCTGTGTTGGGCCGAGCGGGGAAAAACAGTGGGCCGCGGGAGAGAGAGAAGCAGGCCGGGGAAAAGAAGGAAGAGAGGAGGGGCTGGGCCGGACCGGGGGAGAATTAGAGGGGGCAAAAGTGGACCAGGGAAGAGTCCAGGGAGCAGAAGTGAACTATGGGCTTAGCAACTTTTCTAGAGCTCCAAATAAAGTGATTCAAATTTGAATTTTAATATATTTAAATTCTTGTTTGAATCACAAGCAATACAAAAATATAAATGCAGCAGCATGAAGACGCAGGGCACTGTNNNCATAGTATCTTCTTGTAGGGTTTGATCCCGCTGCGCGTCCACCGCTTCGAAGCTTTCCGAACGTGCGCGGATCACCGTCTCCGTCACGTTGGGCCTTCGGGCTCGGTTTTGAGGCCCAAACCAAGAAACCCTCCTCCGATGGTTTTGTGGCCCAACCATCAAACCCCGCGTGCAAGCTTCGGCTATTCGCCGCCACCTTGCACCGGCCCAACTTGACTTCGTCTTGCTTTTCCTTGCCACCATGCCGACCGCCCTCGATCCCGTCTGGTCACCGGGTCCCTCGAACCAAGCCTACTCATCTCCACTCTCGGAGACCTTTCGCGCTTGTTCTTGACCTGCACCAACGCAGACCAAGTCGCATCGAACACCTGCAGTACTCAGCCAAGAGTCAGTCCAACGCCACGTTGTCAATCACTCATCACAGTGAGGAGCGACCATCCACCGGTCCTCGGACACACATGGTCCTCATTTGTTCGTAAAATCATTGCTTGGGCATAAAAACACCACATTATTGAAAGTTACATAAAAATACATATGTCCGGAAACAATAGAATCCTATCCGCAACAGACAGCCTCGATCTCTATGTGGAGCATGTCATGAATGTGCTGTCACAAGAGGCCATGGCTATTCATTATTATTGGTAGTACCATACTGAAGCAGTGAAGCCGGCCATGAGTATCCTAATACCCATATGGTCCGGTGAAAGGAGGGACCATTAGCTCGGTCGCGCCATTAGCGGGGCTCGGGAAGGAAAGGAGGGAGGAAGAAAGGAAAGGGGGGAAGGCGTCGCTGACGCGTGGGGCCCAGCGGCCCAGTGGCAGAGAGGGAGGCGGGGGCGAGCGGCTGCGGCTGGGCCGGCTTGGCTGTGTTGGGCCGAGCGGGGAAAAACAGTGGGCCGTCTATTAGAAACAGTACACCAAACAGTGGAAACTTAAATTTGAATTTAAATAAATTTAAATTCTTGTTTGAACCACAAGCAATACAAAAATAGATGCAGCAGCATGAATGCAACAATAAATGTTTCTATCACTTATATTTGATTTTAAATTTTAGAAAATAATTAT
Source organism: Echinochloa crus-galli (assembly GCA_900205405.1). Classification (NCBI taxonomy): domain Eukaryota; kingdom Viridiplantae; phylum Streptophyta; class Magnoliopsida; order Poales; family Poaceae; genus Echinochloa; species Echinochloa crus-galli. The sequence continues at coordinate 620,497 of OAMR01000683.1, forward strand.
TTAGTCTATAATAAATAGGAGCAAGCTCTAAATAATTATTTAAATACCAAAAATTTTAAATTGAGCATTTTTGGGTGTTACAGTTCCCAGACTACAAGTGTGTTTTGGTTGACCATAGAAACGTGGCCATTGGCAACTATTTAATTAGATTTGCATAGAAAGAGCACCTTTCCGGCCGGACAGAGTTTTGCACACTAAACAAGACATACGTCCCTACGAGTATTAATGACACATAAAGAAACCTGATACCAACTGTAAGAACAGAGCAAGTTCTGCAATACGGCAGCAGCGCCTTGAATGAAAAGCAAAAATATTGATACAAATGATCATTTCGTTCGTGACTGTGTGGCGGATGATGGCAAAGTATAGCTGGCGCACGTTAGAAGTAGAGAGAGCAGCTTGAAGACGTTCTGACAAATAAAGTCCCTTGGCCGTGTCAAGTTTTTTAAGATGAGGTAGAAGCTGGGCGCGCTAAATGTGAAGGAAAATCAAGATTAAGGCCTAATAGTTAATTCCACCACTCGGTGTGATCTTTTGAGTTTTTTAACTCCTTATTCTGATGGGTTATCATCAGATTAAAATGGTTAGGGCCGATGAGGTAAAGACTTCATTTACAACCGCCACGGGGATTTTTTTTTCATATTTCTATGCCTTTCTGTTAAAAAATTTTAGTCCCACATATCAGCGTGCCATGCGGATCACTTTAAAAATGCGGATAGGACGTAATTTACGACAGCCTAGTGGTCAGGACATGCCAAGAGAACATCCTCGTGGACGACTTCGCGGAGACCTTCAATAGCCTCCGAACGACACGCATGAAGCTCGACCCGGAGAAGTGCATGTTCGGAGTCCACTATGGCATCCTACTGGGTTTCCTGGTGTCCAGCCATGCCAACCCGGAGAAAATTAAGGCCGTTGAGTGCATGCGTCCACCTAAGCGCCTTGAGGGCACGTACAACGGGTCGTCGAGACCCATAGACATACAATAAAATTTTGCAGAAAGCCCCCTCCACGAAGGCAGTAAACGTACCCTCGTCGTCTGGTTCGTCTACGAGCGAAGCGCGTGCTCCGAGGACGGAGCGACGACTCATAGGAGCTGCTGTGGGGAGACGTCGGAAGCTCGGATCCACTGCGCGCTGGAGGGATTTCGTCTCTACGAGTTCAATTCCGGCGGCCTGCCTGCTTGTGGCGGAACTGTTCTTTTTTGAACGGCGGCAGACTGAGAAGAAGATGACCGGAATTTGGGGCTCTCACGGTGGATTCAACTATGGAACAACTCAAACAGATCGCTGATGGTGTGGTGAGGCTGTGTGTTCAAAGAATTTAAATGAGGGCAAGCAACCACGGCGAATTTCACCGGAGAAGACAGCTCCTGCAAAGAGGGAGAATGATGGGAGGTTGAAGGCCATGGATAAGTTCGAGCTGCCCTATTTTCTGTCTGTGTTCTACTCCTTTCTTTTCTGAACCCGTGAATTCAGGCCCAAATATCTCCAAAATTCAGGCACATCCTCAAATTTGGCCTCTAACAGCAGAGCTTGAATTATTTGAATGTATCGTGCGTTGTCTCGTGTATGTAACAAAGGCTACAAAGATCAAATCTGTACTAGATCACCATGAGTCTGTGTGTTAAAGGATAAATTAATTATTTTGTAGACAGTCAAACAGACTAGCATATTGTACAAGCTGTCTGTTTGTGACAAAAATACAGTAGCTGTCTACACTGTTGTAGTTACCCTAAAGAGATTGGACGTCTATCGGGTTGCCTGAATAGTGGCTTGGGGAAAGGAGGCTCCCCCTGTTCAGGCTGCTCTGTCAGTCCAGCCAGTTGGAGTGCACCGACGACGCTGAGCGGGCTCTCCATGGTTTGAAGCACCCGTCTCCCGTGGGGCACCCCGCGGCAAAGGATCGGCCCCTGGGCTCCACAACCCCGGAGTCACTTGAGAGAGCACCCCCGGGGGACCATCAGCCTGGCGACCCGGATGAACCATCTTAAAAATACCACAGTATTGAAATCAGTTTGTTATTTTGTTTGTAAAATCATTGCTTGGGCATAAAAATACCATATTATTGAAATCAGTTTGTTATTTTGTTCGTAAAATCATTGCCTGGGCATAAAAATACCACATTATTGAAAGTTACATAAAAATACATATGTCCGGAAATAATAGAATCCTATCCGCAACAGCCTAGCTCTCTATGTGGAGCATGTCATGAACAAGCTATGTGTTGTCACAAGAGGCCATGGCTGTTCATTATTATTGGTAATACCATACTGAAGCAGTGCCATATGGTCTGGTGAAAAAATGAAGTTAAGCAGGTCCCCTGAGGAAGATTGAGGTAACGATATCCTTGAGGTTGGCTCCAAAGGTGTAGGCGTCCAAGCCGCCTATGTAGAAGACCTCCGACGTCCTTGACAGGTTGACCGCCGCCAATTGAGCCGCTGGTAGTAGGATGGGTTTTATCTCCATACAGCCCCTGTTGATCTTCCTCCACGCATGCTCTGACATTGCAGCACACTCTGCCATGGCTTCCTCCCCTGTGCATCCATGTTCTTTCATGTAGCACTCCACCGTGCTGGCCACATCCTTGTTGTTTTTCCCCTTCTTGTAAGAAGCGATGTCGTTGAGGAGACGGCCGACCTCGCCGCAGGCTCGGAGCATCTCAGGGATGCCGACTCCCCACTCGAAGGCCTCTTTGGTTGCGACGCGGCCTGACCCCATCCACGCCGCCACGGAGAACATCGGGAGACCTGCCGACATGCCTGAGAGATGCAGCTGCTCTCTGAAGCTTGGCACGTGGTTTCCATGGCACCATGTAGCCTCTTCAAGGTAGAACGTCGATAGCAATTTGTACTGCATGCATATCGATCATGCAGAATATATACAAGTTAGATTATATGCTGTCTGCTGATATGATGATGATGCGATTATGGATTTACCGCTTTTATGGTATAATGCACGCCGTGCTTCTCGTGCGCCTCCAAACTATCCTCAAATTCCTTGAATTGGCTCAGTGTTCGGATATATAGCGCGTGCAGGTATTCTGGTAGGAGTGAAACCGCACTTTCATCCCATCTGCACAGATTAATTAAAACAGTGATCGATGATCAATATACTTACAATTCCATCTGTGTACGTAGTACTCCGATCCGATCCCTCGGTACAATATACGACACATAACTAAATACTACCTTTGCATAGCTTCATTAACTTTCTTGCATTCTTCAAAGCTAGCGTGGACGTCGTAGGTGTCATCCATCAGACTAGTCAGGGCAACAATCTTGGTATGAATCATTCGCGCACGGGAGTGCTCCTCTGCGTGCGACACTCCAAAGGCCCAGAAGTACATCTCCACGATACGGTCTCGAGTGTAGGGAAGATTAACCTCCTTGTACAGATCCCTCCACCACCTTCATCACATAACATGCATAAAACTAGTCGTCAGACCATGCATGCACATACTTAATTGTGTTGTAGATATAAGTTATACTAATTAATCTAGGATGCACAGAGCTAGACGACGTACAAGGTGAGTTCCCTGAGCTCCTTGAGATGGAGAGAGTTGAGAAGGGCATAGTCCAGCCTCGCAAGCTCCAGGATCTCCGTGTCATGTCCTTCCTCCTGTTGGTACTCGGAGATGAAGTACACAGCCTCTAGCCTTGGCATGAAGCGTGGGAGAGGGATATTCAGGGCGCGTGTGACCTGCTCTGACATTGGAGACCTAAGCTTGGCTTTGGCAGCCTCGAGATGCTGCCTTGTAAAGACTATGGCTTGGTCGAGGATTTCCTCGAAAGGAGTTGCCATGTGAGCCGCGTTGTATAGACTCAACAGGCCCCTCACGTCGTCGCTTAGACTTTGGCTAAATTTGCCTGTCGTCCCGTCTCTGAACTTATCGAACACGTCTGCATGCATGCAATGCAACAATTAATAATATATATTAATCTTCTTCATGACAAATTAACTATTAAACCTATATTGTATTGAATTCATGCGTGTCATTATATTATTATCTGTTTTGTGTGTGTCAATTGCATGCACGTAAATATACAGCACGTACTCCTTCCTTTTATCCTATTAAGAGTGCAATTCTGATTTTTTTTTTCAGAGGGGTTAGTATTGTTGGCAAAAGATCATGATATCCTTAATAACTTTCTCAATCTCACTAATTTAGGTATGAAGGTTATAAGTGCATGCAGAATTAAGATAGGTAGTTGTCGGTAGAATCGTATTTTTTTTAATCTCACAGTTGCATTCTTCATAATACGGAGGGAGTACCTGTGGAAACCCATAATCCATGTTGCCTGAGTAAACGGAAGTAAAGCGCGACGATGTGCAGATCATGGGAGCTGACAATGTCGGCCGGCTCCTCCCTATGGACATGGCTTAATACCAAGTCAATATCCTTGCGGAAATAGTGATCGATTCCGAGGCGTTCCAGTGTGTCTACCAGCATCATCATATCGCCCGTGCCCATCTTCTTGATGGCCTCCAACTTGAGGGCTACTTGCCCCTTGAGATGATCAGCCCTCTCTCTCATCCACTCCTCCGACCTCTGCATGCAAATGTTATATTAGTAGCTAGGTCAACAAAACAATGAACTAATGTATCCGAATCATTACATATTTTGTAATCAAGAGATCGAGCTAGCCCTTATATGTTATATATCAACGTAGCTAGCATGCATGCCTGTGACGGAGGGGTGGTGTAGTTGATAAAGAAGTCGCCCCACACGCTGGGTTCGAAAGGACAGGCATAGGAGGCGCCACCGTTGGCAGGAGGAGGCAGAGGTGCAGCGGCGATAGTGATGCTCGCAGCCATAGCACCAACGATGCTAGCTGTTGGATCAGAGTACGTAACAAGCTAGCTCTAGCTACTTAGCTAGCTTCGTATAGCTGCTTGCTGCAAAACTCAATGGATCTTGTTGCTTCATCTTCGTCTCTATTTATAACCCTGCTGGCAACAACCTTCGGCGCCTAGAAATGTCAGGTCTCTGTCAAGTCCTAGGATGTTTCGCTCAGATGCATGTACGCACGCAAGTCTCGCAGGAATGCAATTAGAGAAAGAAAGCCCCGAAGAATAGCTGAGATGAATGTACGTACGCACTACGGAAGTCATCCTAGTCCTAGTCGCAGGCATGCTATTGGAAAAAAGAAAGAATCGGTGAGATGAATGAATCCACGCACGGAAGTCACCCAAGTGCCAGGCATGCTGTTGGAAAAACAAAGCTGCTGATCGAGGTTCCAATGTCAAGCCACGATCTTCCAATCTCATCCTACAATATCTTTACTTTGACTGCCTCCAAGATTGAAAAGAATACTTTGACTTTTACATGTATTTGGCATTTTCGCAGTATAAATTAAGACGACCACGAGCTTAATCTATCGTGCCCCACACGTACACGAACACACACACACAGCAAGCTAAGTACGTACGTTGATCTAGCTATCAAGCAACCAAAAAATTATGCAAGTCCTGTCCTTCTTGTCCGTGCTTCTCATCGTCGTCCTCCTCTTCGCCAAGCTCAAGTTTCTGCTGGTCGCGGCCAAACCAAAGCTTAACCTTCCCCCATCGCCATGGATGCTGCCAGTGATCGGCAGCCTCCACCACCTGATGAGCAGCACCCCTAGCCCCCACCAAGCAATGTGCCGGCTGGCCAAGAAGTACGGCCCGGTGATGATGCTCCGGCTCGGCGAGGTGCCGGCGCTGGTGCTCTCGTCGCCGGCGGCCGCCGAGGAGGTGCTCAAGAAGCACGACCTCAAGTTCGCCGACCGGAACCTGAACGCCACCCTCAACGCGCTCACCTACAACGGCACCGACCTCACCTTCGCCCCCTACGGCGAGCGTTGGCGCCAGCTCCGGAAGGTGTGCGTGACGGAGCTCCTCAACCCCGGCGCCGCCCGGCTGCTGTCGTACCGGCACATCCGCGAGGAGGAGGTTTCCCGGCTGATCCAGACCCTCGCCGCCACGGTCGCCGGCGTCGACCTCACCAAGATGATCTACAAGTTCATCAATGACACCTTCGTGAGGGAGTCCGTCGGCAGCCGGTGCAAGTACCAGGACGAGTACCTCGACGCCTTCCGCACGGCGCTCCGGCAGACGTCGTCGGTCACCGTCGCCGACATCTTCCCGTCGTCGAGGCTCCTGCAGCTTCTCGGCACGGCGCCGCGCAAGGTGTTCACGGCGCGCAGCAGGATGCAGCGCGTCCTCGAGCTGGTCATAAAGGAGAAAATGGAAGCCATGGACCGCGGCGGCGACGACGACGCGGCCGGGAAAGATGATTGCTTCCTCGGTGTCCTCATAAAGCTCCAGAAGGAACGCAGCGCGCCTGTCGAGCTCACCGACAACACTGTCGCCGCCTTGATGTTTGTAAGCCGGCCTCCTCACTATATCCAAATTCATCATATATTCATTATTAATTAATTTGCAACTTGTGTGCTAGGACATGTTTGCTGCCGGCAGCGAGACCTCGTCGATCACGCTTACCTGGTGCATGACCGAGCTAGTCCGGTTCCCGGCGGTAATGGCGAAAGCGCAGGCCGAGGTACGGGATGCCTTCAAAGGCAAGAACAAGATAACCGAGCAAGACCTTGAGGGTCTCACATACCTCAAGCTTGTCATCAAGGAGACACTGAGGCTGCACCCGCCAGGTCCGGTGCTGATCCCCCGGGTGTGCCGCGAGACATGTCAGGTCATGGGCTACGACATCCCCAAGGGCACCGTCTTGTTCATAAACGTGTGGTCAATTGGCAGGGACCCCAAGTACTGGGATAATCCTGAGGAGTTCAAACCAGAGCGGTTTGAAAACAACAACCTGGACTTCAAAGGAACAAACTTTGAGTACCTCCCGTTTGGAGCTGGCCGACGTGTTTGCCCTGGAATAAACCTAGGGCTGGACAACATTGAGCTTGCACTGGCCAGCTTTCTATACCACTTTGACTGGAAGCTGCCTGATGGGATAGAGCCCAAGGATGTTGATGTATCTGAGGCTTCAGGAATGGCTGCAAGTAAGAAAACAAGCCTGATTTTGCACCCGGTTACTCGCATTCCGGCCTCCGGCTAATAATGCGTACGTACACAATATGGTGGATCAACCAGTATGGCACTTAGAATAATGCGTAAATAACACTGATTTTGCCGTGACTATATTGTCTCTCGATGTACGGGAAATAAGAATCAAGCTTGTATAATGTATATCCAGTCGCATGCAAATGGACCTTTCTGTTGTTGTAAAATGTATTTTATGGAATTAGTGCTTTTCGTGTATATGTTTTGTGTGCTAAATACAAATAACAAAAGCTACTATATATGAGTCACAATATATGTGTCATATTACTGCTTAGTTTATCCATTATAAAACTGAGTATTAATAGTTGATCAACAAAATAAGCCTCCACGTTCCCTCTCAAGGTCTTTAAATCTCCACGTTAACCGAAAAAAAGAGCTGGACAGCTGATTGTTATGATAATCCAACGGTGTAAGAGACAAGCTGCTGATCAATCATGCTTCATGGCCAGTCCTTATTATCGACATAATCTAAATAAAAGTTCACACTTGGAGGGTCTGTCCCACGTACAACGTTACAAATGAATATATGAGTCGATTTGTTTGATTTTGAAAGTTTATTTATGTTTGATTATGAAAGTTTCACTACGGGAAACAACGGCTTTGTCAAGTATCCCAGGCACTCAGCAGAGCCCGAAAAACACTCAGTAAAGGTTTTACCGAGTGTTGCACTCGACAAAAGCAGGATTTGCCGAGTGTCGGCTGTTTGACACTCGGCAAAACCCGTAGTTCCCGAGTGTCGGTTGTTTGCCGAGTGCCTGATAAAATGCACTCGGAAAACCCTTAGACACACTCGGCAACTATGGGTTTTCCGGTACTATTTACATTATTGCTGAGGGTATACTAACAGTGGTATATACTTTACGCGTACATGGAAAAACAATCTGAAAATAGTATTTGGTATATATTGTTACTTGGTGAAGAATGAATAGATTTCAAGTTACAGTTCTACAAATCTGAAACGAAAAAGGAATTTAAAAGAAGGATGCATGCATATATTTACATGAATCCTCCATACGAAATTACACTTCTCTATATGCGGGGAGTGCATGCGGAAAGGTCGACGAAATACGGAAAGGTCACCGCGCATGCCACGCTCACAGCTCCGTAAGTCGCCGAGGTCAGCTCCGGCAGCGCATTGCATGCAGCAAAGCATGATCAGGTTCAGTGGCGGAGCCACCAATCTGGCCGCCATGCCTGCTGCCAGCGAGTTTCTCCATCAACACATGATGACAACGGCTGAAGAGCAGTGCCGGCGAGGCCTCAACTACAGGGTTCGCCATAGGTAAAACTTTGTCCTAGCTCCACTACTGATCAGGTTGCTGATTGATGTTTTCCAGGTAGGTATATATCTATTATATTAATTGTTGATCAACAAAATGAGACTCCATAAAACTAATTCAGAATAAAAATAAATTTGATTGGGAATGATTTGGACATTAAAAATAGCCAATAATTAGGAATAAAAGATACGGTGGAATGAGGAGTTAAATTTCCATACGTTTTGGACACTAAAATACAAAATTATGACATAAAAATAAGATAATAAAAAAGTTTGTTTCTCATACAAATTAATACATAAAACACATGGATAAAGAGCTCATATTATATAAATTGATATTGTAGTTTCTTTTTTGCGAAAGAATTGATATTGTAGTTTCAATCAAGTATAATAACATAAACATAATTTTGTACTCTAGATCTAGCTGCGCAATTTAGGCGGGCCACCTTAACAGTTTCTTTCACGATGATGCAATACATTGAATATATATACATATATCACAAGCACTGCAAGACTAATAATGTTCGTAGTTGGTTCTCCATAGGAATATGCTTGAACGATCAGCACACGTACATATGGTGACCGAGGCCTTGGACTGATCCAGACCAAGATCTGCCAGCTATCGGCTAGCCACTAGTACACTTTTTTTTTTGAAAACGTAGCCACAACGTTTGCAGTGAAGTCTAGGCACATGAGCATAGACTGGAGTACTACGTGATGACGAACCTAAACACATGTCTCTGAAATTCTCGATCAGCGTTACCATCATTTACTTTGCGGTTGAATGAATACAAAGCTACGGTTGAATGAATGTACGACTAGCTAGTGAGTCGATCGCTATGTTTTCTTAAAATGTTCATATATAGTTGTTGGTTGTCCATACATAGGATGCTTCGAACACGATCAGACCAAGCTAAGATCCGTCAGTCACTATCAGCTAGCCACTGCACTAGTACACTTTTTTTTTGAAAACGTACCACAAAATTTGCAGTGAAGTCTAGGCACATGAGCATTGACTGGATCAAGTACGTGATGACCAACCTAAACACATTTATCTGAAATTCGCGAAAGAATGGATAAACGTACGAGTCATAGTGTCATGTGCTAGTCAGTCGCTGTAGACAGCTGCTTGAACGAAATTTCCATACGTTAATAGTTCGTCGTCCATAGGGATATGCTTGAACGATCAGCACACGTACATATGGTGACCGAGGCCTTGGACTGATCCAGACCGAGATCTGTCAGCTATTGGCTGGCCACTAATGTCTAGGCACATGAGCGTAGACTGGACTACATGATGACCAACCTAAACACCTGCATGATGCCGTCGTTTAATAATCTGTGGAAGAATGCATGAATGTACTACTAGCTGGTGACGAGGTTGACAAACCAGACACCACCCAAGTCAACAGTAACTGCGTACATAATAGTGGTCCTTGGATCTTTTACTTTTTTTCTAACCGCATGCTTCCATGCCATATTAGTTTTTTCTAACCACTTGGTTGCAACGCTGTGCCCTAGCTACATGCAAATATAATTACGTAAGCAAACTTCTCGGTCAATGCAAGTTGTTGACGTCAATTTCGAGCCAACACACAAATCACACTTGCACGAAGGGGCTCCTTGCTGCTCCTCCACGCAGGTCGGTCAGACCGGTTTGGAAACCGGTCAGACCGGTCTCGCCGTCGGTGCCCGGCGAAAGACCAACGAACGCCCGCCCGGGAGGGACCCCGTTGGGGCAGGCGTACCTTGGTTTGCCCTAGGCTCGGCAGTCCAGCTAGGGCGCCTCCTCATGCCATGGAGACAGAAGAAGGACAACACATGGGGTTGGAAAAGTTGGGTAAAGAGATAAAAGTAAAGACAAAACGATAAAAGGTAGATTTGATAGATTCGATTGGATTATTCTCAATCGGCCTTGGCCCTTTATATTTATAGGGTGGGATGAGCTTACCCTGTTGAGTCGGTAACAATATGGTATAAAACTCAGAGTACTCAAATTCAGATCCAAACCGGTCAGCCCGGTTTGGGAAAGCGGTCTTACCGGTTTTCCCAGATGCAGAATCTCCTGAAGTCATAACTCTCCCATCCGGATTTCAAAATAGGCGTTCCACGTATGCATCTTGATCGTCTCGACGAGAGCTACGCAATGGTGAAGTCCAATTCATATTTTGACAATGTTACCTAAACCGGTCTGACCGGTTTGTGCATACCGGTCAGACCGGTTTGCACCGCCAAGCCAATTTTGATGGTCAACCCAAGTACTGGAAAATTTCAAGCCACGATGTTTTGACGATATACGTACACCTTGATGCAGGGTGCCCCGGGCAGATACTATACATTATAAATTAACCCACGGCCGGGCAGCATCATAATATAGTGCCAACAAGCAGCAGGTAGCAGGATGGAGAGCAAGGTACTCCTCGCCTTGTCCGTGTCCGTGCTTGTCGTCCTCCTCTTCTCCAAGCTCAAGTCTCTGCTCCTCGAGAAACCAAAGAAGCAGCTTAACCTGCCGCCGGGGCCATGGATGCTGCCGGTGATCGGCAGCCTCCACCACCTCATCGCCGGCGGCGGCCTCCCCCACCACGCCATGCGCCGGCTGGCCCACAAGTACGGACCCGTCGTGATGCTCCGGCTCGGCGAGGTGCCGGCGCTGGTCCTGTCGTCGCCGGAGGCCGCGAAGGAGGCCCTCAAGACGCAGGACCTCGCGTTCGCCGACCGGAACGTGAACCCCACGCTGCGAGCTCTCACCTTCGACGGCAATGACGTGGCGCTAGCGCCCTACGGCGAGCGGTGGCGCCAGCTCCGCAAGATGTGCGTGACGGAGCTGCTCACCCACTCCCGGGTGCAGTCGTTCCAGCACATCCGCGAGCAGGAGGTGGCCAGGTTCGTCCACGACGTCGGCAGCTCCGCCGCCGCCGGCGCCGCCGTCGACCTCACCAAGATGGTGTCCACGTTCATCAACGACACCTTTGTGCTGGAGTGCGTCGGCAACCGCTGCAAGTACCACCACGAGTTCCTCGACGCCTTCAGCACGGGTCTCAGGGAAACCTTCTCGTTGACCGTTGCTGACCTCTTCCCGTCGTCCAAGGTCCTGCAGTTTTTCGCCATGGCGCCGCGCAAGGTGCTCGCGTGCCGCAAGAGGATGCAGCGCGTCCTGGAGCAGATCATACAGGAGAAAATGGAAGCCATGGACGGCGGCGGCAACGAGGGCTTCGTCGGAGTCCTACTAAGGCTCCAGAAGGAACGCAGCACCCTGCTCAACCACGCATCCGTCGTCGGACTGTTGTTTGTAAGCTAGCCTCGCTCCCTCCCTCCCTCGTCGGACTGCTCAGCAAAGGGTTTTGTTTCTTGTGCCAGGACATGTTTGCAGCCGGCAGCGAGACCACGTCGGCCACGCTTAACTGGTGCATGACAGCGCTAATACGGAACCCGGCAGTGATGGCAAAAGCGCAGGCAGAGGTACGGGATGTCTTCAAAGGAAGAAGCAAGATAACCGAGCAGGACCTTGGGAGGCTCAGCTACCTCAAGCTTGTGATCAAGGAGGCCCTCAGGCTGCACACCCCAGGTCCAGTCCTGATTCCTCGCGTGTGCCGCGAGACATGCCAGATCATGGGCTACGACATTCCCAAGGGCACGGTATTGTTTGTCAATGTGTGGGCAATTTGCAGGGACCCTAAGTATTGGGACCAACCCGAGGAGTTCAAGCCAGAGCGGTTTGAAAATAACAACCTAGATTACAAAGGAACAGACTACGAGTATCTTCCATTTGGAGCCGGCCGTCGGATGTGCCCGGGGATTACCCTAGGTTTCGCCAACATGGAGCTTGCACTGGCGAGCCTTCTATACCACTTTGACTGGAAGCTGCCTAACGGAATGCAGCCCAAGGATGTTGATGTCGCTGAGGTTTCAGGATTAGCTGCATCGAAGAAAACAAGCCTGATTTTGTACCCTGTTACTCATGCTCCTCTGGCTAATGAGTAAAAATAAAAGGCCGAGATAATAATACGTGTGTCCACCAGTATGGCACTAGATAGCTATGAATGATTGTAAGTATAGGAAATAAACATGAAGCCTCTATTATGTATATCCAGTTGCCACTACTAAAATGATTATTATGATCACCTCTTTTTTCCAGTAGGCTCATAATGGGGGCATCAATGTGCATGGTTATGAAATCATGGGCTCAGCTTGTAAGCCAATCATGTAAATAGACACAGCCACTCTCAATGGGGGTTTCATGAGACTTTTATGGCACTAAATTTGCTAATGTAAAACGGCTTGCTACCCGTGTTGTTTACGCGGGCTATATTGCTACTATATGTATACTTTATAAAAATATTTTTTAAAACAAATATATTCGTATTGTTTTCACATTTCTAAACTCAATGACTTAAAAGTTATTCATGATTTATTTTTCCAATGTTTGACTAAAATTTTATCCAAAACGATATCTAAATTCTATACTGTCAAACCCGTTTTTAGAAATAAAACCAGGTGCATCTCATATGTGCGCCAGGATCAAGTTTGCACACATATGGTAGACGTCACAAGTGATCCATAACCATCAAAGTGTATTTGTTACAAACTCAGAGTTGACACAATTGTCATAGCGGAAGACTTAAATAAACGTTTAACTAAACGAAATAAATCCATCTCCACAGGCAGTTGACTGAAGGACTCGCTTAGAACTCCTCAAAATCAGCAATAAAGTCCTCAAAATTCTCCCAATCTGAGCAGCAGTCCGAGTGTGGTCGATGCAATATAAATAAACAAGCGTGAGCACATGTCGTACTAAGCAAAGTATGGAAATAAATGACATGCTAGGCTTTATAAAATTTGGCCAACTAAAAGTGCTTAATGCAGCTATCCTTCCAGCCTTCCACTTTATAAATCCTAGCATCGTCAAGCTTCTGGTGTCCTCTATACCAAACCACGATTAAATGATAACATAAACCCATCAAATTCAGGTAACCACAATTTAGATCATAGTCTGATAGATTAATCATGTGAGGGTCCAGGCCGCTCATGACCATGATCACGACTGTTATAACAATTTTACACTCTGCAGATGTTGTACATATTCACCATAAGCCGTGATTCCCATTGCCCAAAAGCATGTACCCTTCCCACACCACGTGGCCCGAATACTGGGTTTCACTATGAGACTTGTACGCTAAGGCTTCCGGTTTAGGAGCAAAGCATAACCCTCCCTAGTGAGTCGCGTATCTTAGCAAAGCCTAATGCTCAAGAGGACCGGGCTATACCTCATCAACCGCCGCACCTCTTGCCCCGTTCGGGTAAAACTATCCCAAACTAGAATACCTAATTAGTCAGTCAAAGCCAGAGCCACATAGCACTTATAGTTGCACTGTTTTCCTGGGTGGTCACTCCATGTTCCAATTAAAAGATGTGATCTTGTCATTATTTAATTAAAAGATAATAGTGGAACATAGAGTAGGGGTTTCATTAGACCAATCCCAGTTGAGCAACTAAGCATCATCTACCAGTCAAATTAATTTAATGACCTAGCTGCAAGGCATGGTAAAATATACTAGGAAATCCTTAATGGGACCCAGCAATATTAATGCAAGCGATAAATAAACAATGTAATTAAAATGCATGTCATTTAGGTACAAACGGGCATGATCAAGGAATACTTGCCTTCTTCCCAACCCTACTGCTGCTCAAACTCTTCAACAGCTGGTTCTTCAAACACTTCCTCGAACGGCGCGTTTCCTATACGCATCACACGAACACATACAAGAAAATAATACAATAAATAAGAAACAGTACACCAAAAAATTCCAACAGTAGAAAATAACAGCACAAAACTATTCTACGCATCACCACGAATGCGTAAGCGTAAGAATCACTAAAATCAGAGTTAAAACGCAAAAGATATGACTTTTCTAAGGTGTAGGGACTTGCTGGTGAAGTTTTAAAAGTTCCAGGGGCTTAACTGCGAAAATCCGAGGGCTAAAACATAATTTTGTATTAAACTACGAGGGTTTCGTGCAAAAAGGTAAAACTTGGACCTCGGGTGCAATTTTAAAACTTGCAGGGGCTAAACCGAAAGAAAAAGGACTTAAATTGAAATATTTTTGAATGGCTCAGGACTGTGGGTTGATTTCCAAAACTTGGAGGGCTTCTTTGCAAAAGTTCCAGGTTGACCGGTACTTCGCGGGGATTGACTTGGGCTTGGGGCTCTGTGGTTCGTCGGATCTTGATCCGACAACCACGATTGGATCGGGTGAAGGCTCGCCGGCGGGGAACAGCAAAGCGGCGGTGCCGCTGGCACCTACGGCGGTGCATCGCCGGCACAAGCTCGATCTCGAGCTAGAGTTCACGAAACCGGACGGGGATTGGATGGGAAGCAAGAGGAGGCGATGGCGAACTCACCCTGAGGCTTAATGACGGCGGAGGAGCGACGACGGTGGCCGGCGACGACGAATGGCGGGCGGCAGCGCTGTGAGATCGATGGCGAGCGCAAGTTAGGCAAGGCGCGGCCAAAACTCGAATCAAAGTGCAAGGGGAGCTTCACTACCTCCTTGTGAACCTCCCGGAGCAGGTCTTGGCAAGAGAGGGACGACGACGACGTCGATCGACGGCACGGCGGCGGAGCTCCGGAAGAGACGGCGGCGGCGTTGCGCTAGGGCTCACGGGCGGCGGGCGAATCGCGAGAAAAGAGCGGGGACGGAGCGGAGCAACGACACGCGAATAAAAGGGGCGGGGCCCACGCGCCTTGGCGTGCGCGCCCCGGCCGAGATCGGACTCGGCTTGAGCTCGAGTCGGACCTGTGTCTGGCTCGGAGAAGAAGATCCTGACATGCGGGC
This sequence comes from Echinochloa crus-galli, assembly GCA_900205405.1. NCBI lineage: Eukaryota > Viridiplantae > Streptophyta > Magnoliopsida > Poales > Poaceae > Echinochloa > Echinochloa crus-galli. The sequence continues at coordinate 635,673 of OAMR01000683.1, forward strand.
CAAGCCTGTCAGCGAAGCGAAAAGAGAGAGGAAAGAGACGCGGGCCAACGCGGGAGAGTGGGCCGAAAGAGAACTTGGGCCGGGGAAAGGAAGAAGAACTGAGGGAGCAAAAGCGGACTGGTCAAGAATTGGAGGGGCAAAACTGAACTCGACAGAAAACAACTATTCTAAACATCAAACAAATTCAAATTAAATTCGAATTTAAACAAGAATTTAAATTCCAACTTAATTGAACAGCAAGCAAAAGACAAATGCAACAGCATGAATGCATCAACAACTTATTTTTGACTAAAATTATTTAATATGATATTGAAATTGATACAAAGGCTAGAAATTCCAATTGAATCATAGAAAATTTATTTAGGCCTTAGTAAATCCTAAAAAATTCAGAATGTTGCTACAATTTAATTGTGATGAATTTTAGGGTGTTACATATACGGAGCTAGTACGTGTATAAGTCACATAGTCAACTTGACAATATCAACGTGATGCATACATCTGGGGTACAAATACAGGAAAATAAAGTCATGCACTACACACTTGAAAAGCGCGGATACACAAAACTGTTGACGCTTTTTCTGGCCAACACACGCGAGCGCCGAATCGAGCAAACGAAGAAATGATGAACTCACCGCAGCTTCGCCCAAATCTTCTCTAAATTTAGTTTTTACCACATTAGCCAAATCTTCTCTAAATTTATTAAATTCAGCCCAGTTAGGATTATTTGGATGTTGTGGTTGCACACTCTCCAAATTCATCTTATTTAAGTAGGGAGCAATCTTAGCTTGAGCTAGCCTATAACTCTCAAACACATCATCAGGTATAATATTTCTTTGAGCAGATGTGTTAACTGTTGTACTAAATTGAGGCTTAGCAGTACCCAAAGTATTAGTGTGAGCATAAACCATTGAATCAGGCAAAACAGAAAGCGGCATAGGTTGCTCATGCACTAATTCAAGCGCATTGGTCAGACCGGTCTGACCGGTTCCCTGATCCGGTCTGACCGGTTTGGCCATGTTTCGCCCAGTCGGTTGGAACGGCAGGGATTGACCAATGGCAAATTCAGGTGGCATACCATACATATATTTTTCAGTATTAACATTAGGTATGGGTGCAAGCTAGGAAAAACTCCCCACTAGTAATTAATTTTAGGAGCTACTACTAGTTTCATTATTGTTAAAGCAAGTAGTAGTCCTATCTTTCTCAAGATCCTCTAATCGTTCTAAACGAGCAATATATGAGGCAAGCAATTCATCACTTTCTACACTATTTTTAGGAACAGTAGTAGAAGGAGTTTTTGTGATTTACTTACAGTGGGTATTACCTCAACTTGATTGTCGTTTAACTTGATCGCCGGTAGCTCAAATTCTTCACTCTTGCCACCTTGCCATGACGATCTTTCTTGACGCCAGCCAAAAATTGTCTTCATGAATTCTTGTAGCGCCTCAAATTCTTCTGCTCCTCCGGAGTAAGATCTTCCAATGAAGCCGCGTGATGATGTATCCATATCAAGATCACATCGAGATCCCATCTTGCTGGAGCTTAGATCGAACGGTCTTTGAAACCAGATCTTCTATATTCCCCAGCGGAGTCGCCAAAAGTATGTTGACGCTTTTTCTGGCCACACACGAGCGCCGATCGCGCAAACGAAGAAACGATGAACTCGCCGCAGCTCGCCCAAACCGGTCAGACCGGTTTAGGGATCCGGTCAGACCGGTTTCTGTCGGGAGCTTCGGGATGAACCTAGAATCACCACCTCGGGAGGGACCCCGTCGGAGATGGCGCGCCTAGGGTTGCTCTGAGATCGGTCAGGCCACTCAGAACTCCTTGAACGCCGTCGAGACAAACAAGGAAAGCAAAGGGGTTGGAAAAGCTAGGGTTTGGAGATAAAAAGTAGAAAGATAATATTTGATCGATTGGATGATATCTCAACCGGCCACGGCCCTTTATATTTATAGGGTGGGGAGGTCTTGCCCCGCAAGGAATCCTTTTACAATTTGGAAACGACTAGGACTCCTAATTCTACTCCAACTCGGATCCAAACCGGTCAGACCGCTCTGGCAAACCGGTCAGACCGGTTTGGCTGTTGCCAGATCAGCTACAGGGAAACCGGTCTGACCGCTTCCTAGAACCGGTCTGACCGGTTTGCACTTAGTGTCAATTTTGGGTGCGAACACATGCCCCCCTGTTTTCTAGTAAATTTTATGCACTAGAAAACATGCTAAATCCAATATTACAAACTTACTGGCTATTTTTATCCTAAGGGCGATTTTTAACATAAATTGGCCATGTTTCTATCAAGCACTTTGCCAAACACTTGGATAAAATTTTTTCAAATATCTCCCGTTGAGAGCTCTAGGCAATTGCTGTCCTTGCAAGGTCTCTACCATATAGGAATTTCCTGAACAAACCTTCACAATCTTGAAAGGACCTTCCCAACTTGGAGACCACTTGCCAAACTTGTTGCTTTTCGATCCAATAGGCAAAATTGTTTTCCAAATCAAATCATCTACTTGAAAAGATTTGGCTTCTACTTTTTTGTTGTATGCTCTCGCCACTCATCTTTTGTCTTTTTCAATTTCTTCCAAAGCTTCTAAACGCTTGTCGGCCACTTCATCAATATTATCCATCATCAAAGCATAATATGTATCAACATCAAGATTATTTTGCTTTGCAAGTCTATATGCGCCAAGATTTACCTCTACAGGTAAAACGGCCTCTTTACCATATACAAGCTCAAATGGAGTAACTTTAGTAGCACCATGTTTAGAAATACGATGAGCCCATAAAGCTTCAGATAATACCTCATGCCATCTTTTAGGATGATCTTCTACCTTTTTCTTGATGAGCTTTATCAAAGTCTTGTTACTGGACTCAGCTTGACCATTGGCTTGAGCATAATAAGGAGACGAATTGAGAAGTTTAATACCATAGGAATTGACAAATTCACGCACCTCTTTGGATATGAATGAAGATCCTTGATCCGTAGTCAAAGTTTGCGGAATACCAAACCTATGTATAATATTTCCTCTAATAAACTCAATCACCTCTCTCTGTGTCATGTTCTTCAAAGGAACTGCTTTCGTCCACTTGGTAAAATAATCAGTTGCCACAATTACAAAACAATGTCCCTTCGACGAAGGCGGATGAATCTTGCCAACAAAATCTAAACCCCATCCTCGGAAAGGCCAAGGCTTAATAATTGGATGCATTAACGCCACAGGTACCAACTGAACATCTCCATGTTTCTGACACTCTTCACATCCTTTGTAGTATCTAAAACAATCAGCTATCATATTAGGCCAATAAAAACAAGCCCGCCTAAGGAGCCACTTCATCTTGGGAGCCGATTGATGAGTACCACAAATCCCTTCATAAACCTCTGCCATAGCCAACCTAGCTTGATCAGGACCCAAACACTTTAGAAGTAAAGCATCGATAGTCCGACGATATAACTCATCATCAACCAAAACGAACTTGATAGCCCATCGTCGGATTTTTCTGTCAACTGTACTGCTAGGATTTTGCAAATAATCAATCAAAGGCTTTCTCCAATCGTCCACTTCGTCTTGATTGCAAACAATAGCCGAAGCAACATCTTCACCAGGAAACCGGTCAGACCGGTTCTCTGCAGCGGTCAGACCGGTTGAACCGGTCAGACCGGTTTGAGGAAGCGGTGCGACTGGTTCCTCCAGAATAGAACACTCAGCTTCTAAAAACATCGGTCTTTGTTCTTGAAAATTTCTTTTCTGAACGTTATAACCAGATGCTTGCTGAGCCAGAGCATTTGCCTTTGGATTTCTTTCTCGTGGTACATGACGAATTACAAACTCATCTAAGCAAGATATGATATCGAAGCATTTATCAAGATATACATTCAAAAATCCATCTAAACATTGACATACCTTGGAGACTTGTTGTACCACCAGTAAAGAATCACCATAAGCTTCCACATGTTTCACCCCCATGTCATGCAAAATTTCCAATCCGAATAGGAGAGCCTCATACTCGACTTGGTTGTTAGTACATTTGTGATCCAAACGGTTAAGTGCTTCGAACATGGCCCCATGTGGTGAAGTAATAACAATTCCAATACCACAACCACTTTTGCAAACCGATCCATCAAAATACAAATTCCATGGGGTGAAAGTAACATAACCGACATTTAAATCAAGTTGCTTATCTACTCTATGTCCAACAATAAAATCGGCTACTATTTGTCCTTTCATTGAAGTTAATGGCTCACAATGCAAATCATATTCAACTAAAGCATAAGCCCATTTGCCGATTCTACCACTTAAAATTGGTTTATAATTGGTTTGTGCAACATGTATTTGATTATGTCGGTTTGACATGCTACTATACAAGTACTTGGTAAAAGATAATGCCTCAACTTGGTACAAGTATGATATAATCATAAGCATAATTTTTCAATAAATGTGTACCTTGTTTCAGCATCCAATAATCGTCTACTCTCATATGCAACCACATGTTCCTTCCCTTCGGTTTCTTGAGTCAAAACACCTCCAATGACATTTTCCTCCGCCGCCACATACAACTTGAATGGCACTCCACTCTTAGGCGCTTGAAGGACAGATGGCGAAGACAAATATTGCTTGATCTCATCAAATGCTTCTTGTTGTTTTGCCCCCCAAGTGAAATCAATATGTCATTCTTCAACCGAAGTAAAGGAGTAAAGGCATTCACCTTCCCGGACAAATTACAAATGAATCTTCTCAAGTAATTTACTTTGCCCAAGAACTTTTGCAAATCTTTCTTGCAAGTAGGAGCCTTCACATTGTTAATAGCTTCAATCTTTGTAGGATCTATCTCTATCCCATTTTCATGCACAATAAATCCCAAGAACTTTCCAGCCGATACACCAAAAGCACATTTGAGTGGATTCATCTTCAAATTATATCGACGCATTCTTTCAAATGCAAGCCTTAAATCAGCCAAATGAGAATCTACTCCAGCCGATTTGACAACAATATCATCGATATAAACTTCTACTATAATGCCAAGCAAATCATGAAAAATAAAATTCATAGCCCTTTGATAAGTTGCACCAGCATTTTTCAATCCAAAGGTCAT
>OAMR01000683.1:643128-665573 GCA_900205405.1 Echinochloa crus-galli
AGAGCATGATTTTAGAAAAATAATGAAACTGGTTTCTTCTACATGCTTTACTCCCATGTCATGCAAAATTTCCAATCCGAATAGAAGAGCCTCATACTCGACTTGGTTATTAGTATATTTATGATCTAATCGGTTAAGTGCTTCAAAAACAGCCCCATGTGGAGAAGTAATAACAATTCCAATACCACAACCACTTTTGCAAACCGATCCATCAAAATGCAATTTCCATGGAGTAAAAGTAACATAACCGACATTTAAATCAAGTTGCTTATCTACTCTATGTCCAACGATAAAGTTGGCTACTATTTGACCTTTCATTGAAGTTAATGGCTCACAATGCAAATCATATTCAACTATAGCATAAGCCCATTTGCCGACTCTACCACTTAAAATTGGTTTGTGCAACATGTATTTGATTATGTCGGTTTGACATGCTACTACACAAGTACTTGGCAAGAGATAATGTCTCAACTTGGTACAAGTATGATATAATGATAAACATAGTTTTTCGATAAAGGTGTACCTTGTTTCGGCATCCAGTAATCTTCTACTCTCATATGCAACCACATGTTCCTTTCCTTCGGTTTCTTGAGTCAAAACACCTCCAATGACATCTTTCTCAGCCTCCACATACAACTTGAATGGAACCCCACTCTTGGGTGCTTGAAGGACGGATGGCGAAGATAAATATTGCTTGATCTCATCAAATGCTTCTTGTTGTTTTGCCCCCCAAGTGAAATCAATGTCATTCTTCAACCGAAGTAAAGGAGTAAAGGCATTCACCTTCCTGGACAAATTACAAATGAATCTTCTCAAGTAATTTACTTTGCCCAAGAACTTTTGCAAATCTTTCTTGCAAGTAGGAGCCTTTACATTGTTAATAGCTTCAATCTTCTTAGGATCTATCTCTATGCCTTTTTCATGTACAACAAATCCCAAGAACTTCCCAGCCGATACACCAAAAACACATTTGAGTGGATTCATTTTCAATTTATATCGACGCATTCTTTCAAATGCAAGTCTTAAATCAGCTCAATGAGAGTCTACTCCAGCCGATTTGACAACAATATCATCGATATAAACTTCTACTATAATGCCAAGCAAATCATGAAAAATCAAATTCATAGCCCTCTGATATGTAGCACCGGCATTCTTTAAACCAAAAGTCATTACTACCCACTCAAATAGACCAACAAAACCCGGACATAGAAAGGCCGTTTTTGGCTATATCCTCTTCGGCCGTGGATATATCCTCTTTAGCCATGAATATTTGATTGTAACTAGCATTACCATCAAGAAAACTAAGAATTCTATGTCCAGATGCAGCATTAACAAGAAAATCGGCTATAGGCATAGGATATTCATCTTTAGGAGTAGCTCTATTAAGATCTCTAAAATCAATGCAAACACGAAGCTTTTTTGTTCCTTTCTTTTCAACAGGCACGGTATTAGAGATCCAATTAGCATATCGACAAGGCCTAATAAATTTAGCATCTAGCAACCGATTGATTTCTTCTTTCACTCGGTCATAAATATCAGGATTAAAGTTTCTGCGAGATTGTTTAAAAGGCCTAAAACCAGGTTTAATGGGTAAACGATGTTCAACTAAATCACGACTTAAACCAGGCATTTCATTGTAACTCCAAGCAAAACAATCGACATACTCAACATACTCCTTTAATAACTTTATTAATTCAGATTTAAACAAAGGATCAAGATTCTTGTTTACAAATGTCGGCCTGGGTATAGTACCATCACCAATATCTACCTCCTCTAGAGGATCAGCCGACGTAAACCCTTGTCCTAGCTTGATTAAATCATCAAAATCTTCAATGGCCTCACACATATCGTTCTTATGCGCCTGATAGTGCTCACGCCTCTGCTGTAACCACTCTAGATTCGGATCCATCAAATCATAAGAGATGGTATGGCCAGATCTCCAATCGACCTCATAACAGCAGTAGCAAAGCCATCTTTGGTGCAACCAATAATCTCACAATCAGATAAATCTACACCAGATAAGCATTTAAGATTCTCATGATCATCCATAGTAGAACTATCGGCCACTCCAACACAAGCCGGCGTATCTCCATGAACGACCTCTACTTCATCATCTATCCATTGAATCAAAAATTGATGCAAAGTAGAAGGCACACATTGGTTTGCATGAATCCAATCACGACCAAGGATTAAACTGTAGTTACCTTGTGTCTCAGCGATGAAGAATGCAGTAGCCAAAGTCTTGCTTCCAATAGTAAGCTCCACAGAAGCAACTCCCTTAGCGCCCATAGGTTCACCTCCTCCAACGCCGCTGATGGTCATGTTGGTCTTGATCAACTCTTCATCTGAACCTCCCAGCTTCTTGAATAGAGAGTATGGCATCAGGTTAACTATTGCCCCTCCATCCACTAGCATGCGAGAGATAGGCTTCCCATTAATATGGCCCTTTATGTATAAAGCCTTCAGATGACTCTCATCAGCTTTGGGCTTCTGGAAAATAGCCTCCTTTGAACCAAAATCAAGTTGAGCAACGCTTTCTTCTGACAATACATAACCATCCATAGACATATGAATTACGTTAAGCTCAAAATTTGTATGTTCAGGAGAAAAACCATAATCAACAAGCTCTTCATCATCCTCTGAAGAGTAGATACCGATGATAACTTGCCATCACAAACCAAAGAAGTAGGAGAAGAAAAATCGGGCAGAGCATCGAGCAAAGTGGTCTGACCGCTTTCGTCAACCGGTCTGACCGGTTCAACCGGTCTGACCGACTCCTGAACCGGTCTGACCGGTTCTGCCTGAGAGCTAGTCTTAGCTTTCCATTCTCTTCCTTGTGGAATCATGGGCCTGTACTTGTTGAATGCTTCGTCCCTCTGCTTCTCTAGCTCTTTCTCCTTCATCTCCTGAAACCTTAAGCGCTGAAGCTTCCTCCTTTGAGTACGAGATAAACCAGGAGGACACCATCTTGGCAAGAAGTACTTGGAGTTAGAACCACTCCTATTGGCTTCATCATCAGTAACAGAACCCTTCTGAATAGGTGTCTTAACCTGATTGTCCGTGACAATCGGTCCTTTGCCACCGTTTCCAAGGGGAACGTTTATCAACCCAATCTGAATAATATCTTGATTTGTAGTCCTCTCTGGGTCAATATCCATCTTATGCACCTCCTCACGCTGTTTCGGCTTGTAAACTTGCTTCTTAGGAGGTTTTGCCGATTTCCCAAGGAAACCGGTCTGACCGGTTTGTGGAACCGGTCTGACCGGTTGGGTCTGGCGACCCTGACCAGATTGGCAAGGTGCCAAACAGTCCTGTCCAGGTCTTGAGATCCTGTCAAAAGGCCGTTACAAGCGATCGGCCAGTAAAAAGAGAATGAGAGTGCCTCCACATCAAGAAGAATGTTCCCAGCCAAAGAGAAATTTTGCTCCGCAATGGGAAGCATCGAGTTCATATCCACCTCGTCCAATTTATGATAATAATGGAGTGATGTGGGTGCCGTATCAGCGCAGCCTTTCCAATAAAGATGGGGAGGACCGCAAAGGCCGGTATTAACAGAATCTCAAGGCCTGGACAGGACCAACGGCCTTTTGCTTGGAGTACTTGTCAAATAGCATATCAAAGGTGACCTTTGGCCTAATAGTACTCCCCTGATTCTTTGCAATATTGAGTTTCCAGTTTCCAATCTCCGGACGACTCGGTTTAATCATCTTTGGACGACCTGGGGGAAAACCGGTCTGACCGCTTTCCCTAACCGGTCTGACCGGTTTGGCCTGTACAGACTCAAACGGTCTCTGCTCGGCGGGAACGGACGACCCTTGCCCCCCATGTTCAGAGGCTCTCACAGTGACCTTGAATGTCTCCCTGCCATCTGGAGTTGTCTCACATGCAACTTCTCGAATTAACTCTCTTCCCCTCAAATCGGTTTTCGCTTCACCAATCACAACATTCTTTCCTTTGGTTGCTTCGGCTTGATGCGGCCGAACCAAGACCTTAGGCTGCTGTAAATCCATAGTGTTGACTGGGAAAGGAGCTTTGTCCGCTTGCATCTCATGGAATGTCAAACGACATTCATTTATGGACGATTGAACCTGTCGACGAAACACATTGCAATCATTAGTGGCATGAGAATAAGTATTATGAAACTTGCAATATGCACGTCTCTTCAATTCTTCAAGTTGAGGCAATTTATGAGATAATTTAATATTTCCAGATTTAAGTAATTCATCAAAAATGCGATCACACTTGGAAACATCAAACGTAAACTTAACTTCTTCCTGCCGACCTTTGTTGACCGGCTTAAGTGATGTACAATAATAAGTTTTTTCTTTAGAGGGCCACACAAATTCAGCAGCAAGTACTTCTTTATCACTATCACTTGAATCATCAGATTCATAGTCAATCATATGAACATTAGAACGACGTGATCTAGAAGTATCTCTCTCTTTTTCTTTATTCATTCGGTTTTCAACAACTAAAGCTCTAATTTGAACTTGTGCAACCGAAAGAAAATCAGAACCCTCTATTCTATCTCTTATGGATGACCTTAAACCCTTTAAGAAAATATCAGCAAGGTCCATATTAGTAATTGACAAATTAAAACAACGGTTTTTAGTTTCTTTAAACCTTTTGATATAAGCAGAAATAGTTTCATCTCTACTTTGCCTAACCGATGTTAAATCTGTCAATTTTAATTGCAAACTCCCGCTATAAAAGTGATCATGAAATTTACGCTCTAACATATCCCAAGATATAATAGAACCGGGAGCAAGTGAAGAAAACCAAGCAAAAGCGGTGCCAGTCAATGATAAAGAAAATAAATGTACTTTAAGAGCATTATAAGCACCCGCTTCCCCCAGTTGAGCTATGTATTGACTAATATGCTCCCACGTGAAGGCACACATTGGTTTGCATGAATCCAATCACGACCAAGGATTAAACTGTAGTTACCTTGTGTCTCAGCGACGAAGAACGCAGTAGCCAAAGTCTTGCTTCCAACAGTGAGCTCCATAGAAGCAACTCCCTTGGCGCCCATAGGTTCACCTCCTCCAACGCCGTTGATGGTCATGTTGGTCTTGATCAACTAACGTTCTAAACGAGCAATATATGAGGCAAGCAATTCATCACTTTCTACACTATTTTTAGGAACAGTAGTAGAAGAAGTGTTCTGTGATTTACTTACAGTGGGTATTACCTCAACTTGATTGTCGTTTAACTTGATCGCCGGTAGCTCAAATTCTTTCAATCTTGCCACCTTGCCATGACGATCTTTCTTGACGCCAGCCAAAAATTGCATCTTCATGAATTCTTGTAGCGCCTCAAAATTCTTCTGCTCCTCCAGAGTAAGATCTTCCAATGAAGCCGCGATGATATTATCCGCATCAAGATCACATCGAGATCCCATCTTGTCTGGAGCTTAGATCGAACGGTTTTTGACAACCAGATCTTCTATATTCCCCAGCGGAGTCGCCAAAAGTCTGTTGACGCTTTTTCTGGCCAACACACGCGAGCGCCGTATCGCGCAAACGAAGAAACGATGAACTCGCCGCAGCTTCGCCCAAACCGGTCAGACCGGTTTACAGATCCGGTCAGACCGGTTTCTATCGGGAGCTTCGGGATGAACCTAAGATCACCACCTCGGGAGGGACCCCATCGGAGATGGCGCACCTAGGGTTGCTCTGAGATCGGTCAGGCCACTCAGTACCTCCTTGAATGCCGTCGAGACAAACAAGGAAAGCAAAAAGGGGTTGGAAAAGCTAGGGTTTGGAGATAAAAAGTAGAAAGACAAATATTTGATCGATTGGATCATATCTCAACCGGCCACCACCCTTTATATTTATAGGGGGGGGAGGTCTTGCCCCGCAAGGAATCCTTTTACAATTTGGAAACGACTAGGACTCCTAATTCTACTCCAACTCGGAATAGAACCGGTCAGACCGCTTTGACAAACCGGTCAGACCGGTTTGACTGTTGCCAGATCAACTACAGGGAAACCGGTCTGACCGCTTCCTAGAACCGGTCTGACCGGTTTGCACTTAGTGTCAATTTTGGGTGCGAACAAAAACATGACAATAACAATAATGGATATGGGATAAAGCCTTGCTACACAAAAGTGTTCACTGGTTGGAAAGATCAAACAACATTGTTTGACCCGGTAGGGCTTCGCTTCAGCACACCGGCATGGGTCAGCAGCGTCCAAAGGTGTGTGATGAACTCCCCTCCTTTCGCAAGAGTTTCCAGGTGTGCCCGGGCATCATCAGACGGTGAGACGTACAACATCATCTCTGCCCAGAAATCAGAGAGTACCTTCCACCGCTGTGTTGGTTGTTGTATGTCTTCAAGCAGATACCTTGCAAGCTGCACGCCCCGCGCAACAAGCTTTGTTTCATCACCAACACAATCATGGGTGCTACTGTTCCATAATATCTGACACCGTTCCTTCTCGATCCAGCTGGTGGTAGCACATGGTTGTAGCAATGTGCCAAATCAGTATGGTGCGAGTTACTGCTCCATCAGTAGCAGTGGTATCACACGCCCATGAGAGGTGACCACGCCTCGTCTTCCCTATGCTGTATCTAACCCAAGCTGCCGGCCCCCGAAACCGTGGCTGCCCCATCCTCTTCCTCCCTCGCACCGCTGTCGCTCCGTTCTTCCTCTCCGGTGAGCCCCCGCAATTGTCCTTTGCGCCCTCACGTGTTCTAGCACCTCCTCCACACCACCACCGGCCTTCATCCACCTCTCTCTCGCCTCGTGTAGCGCCGCCATCGTCCGTCGCCGCTGTATCTCATGGAGTGCCGCCGTCACTACTCCTCGCCGTCGCTGCCCTCCGGTGATCTTACCACCCTCGAGGACACCTCATATGCCACTCCCCGCTGCAGCACTGCCCTTATCGTTGCCGGCGCAGCTCCGCCGCATGCACCTTGGGCCGTGGACTGGCCCGGACCTTCGCCCTGCGCTCTTGGCCCATGTGCTGCTGCCTAGAGCGCTGCTGGGCCGGATCTGGTCCTTAGGCCGCTGTTGGATATGCTGTGCATGTGTTGCTATGTATATATGTGCATGCTGATTCAGCTCATTCAAAGCGACAAAGATACTTTCAGTTTCGTTCAGTGGCCTTTACATGCAACTATATTTACGTCCAGGGCAGTTGCTCTTTATAACAGCCTTGTTCTGCTTTCCTCGAAGATTAGCAGTGTAACACCTCAGATTTTCTCCGAATCCGGAGGCTACCATGATCGATTTTCATTTGCAATACATGACAAAATCTTGAAAATTTTAATTAGCAGTGTTTCCCCTGTATTTTGTTTGTCAAGCAGCGCGCAAGCTAGGCCAACTTGATCGACGTCGAATATATTCGCCTCTCAAAGTCTTGGTTCATGGTGCGTGATGAGCAAGGCTCACCGTTACCGGCAAACAATACTTTATGTAAACTATGTTTTCTTACCATTATGCATGTTGATCGATTCGGAGTTTACCTTTATTTGTGTCAATTCATCATCATTCATAACGCACGATAAGACTCATGCCAGCAAACCATATTTTATATATAGAATGTAAAAAAGACTAACCACTAGTATAGAAATATTTACAAATGGACAGAATATATCGGGGGAATCCAACCAATAAGCTAAGCACTAGCTAGCAATGTGAACCATCTCCATGAGTGGATGGCAGCATCTTGGTCGTGTTGGCCAGCCATTGGCTCTCTATGATCAACTGCCAAACCACTTGCTAGAACTTATTGCAATCCAATTAAATTTTCATCTACAGCAAATATTAGCATTTTTTGTTTGAGGCGTGTTAACGTTGTTCACTTGTCAGAGACTGGCTTATTTCTCATCTAATTTTTAATGAGTTGTTTAATAATGCTTGCAGAGGTACCTACCTAAAAGGACCTAGTGTAAAACAATATTTGGTCACACTGTCCCGCGAATTTGGTATCTTTTCGTACATCTATCTAGGTACCTCGGGTACTCATTTTGTTTCTACAATCCGATTTTATCGGAATGGATGGCTCTAAATAATCCCAAGTGTTTAAAATTCCTGATTTTGAATACCTGTTTCCCTAGCTAACCATTGCATATGCAATTTACCTTGTTATTTCATTGATGTCTATACATCTAATGTCGCCACCGAGTGTTTAGTTTTGCCACCTAATGAGCCAATTGGTATGGGTATAGTGAGTCAGTGACTAATTTGAACTTGTAATGACGTGACAGTGTGTTCGTGGTATTATAATGTACAAAAATGTTTATTAATTAAGTACCAATCAGAGTTTTTTAGACAATGGAATTAAAATCCGGCTTCATCGTCTCAAAGAGAGAAGGGTCAGTCCAACATTATTACAAGACTAAGTTTTAGATTCACCACTGCAACAATTTGTATGGGAAAAAAATCAAATGCCAATACGTAGACTAAAAGGCCATCCATTATATGGCGTATACTAAGTACCGATCAGATATATGGCGTAGCTGAGCAATGATTTAGTCAAATCATTATATGGCCCAACCCGCTATCGGATGATATGAAACCATTGTCTTCAACTGAGGTGATGATGATCAGTACATCAGTTTCGTTAGTTGCGGATGGATTTTCACCAATTAAAATATGAGGATTTTTACTGTGGTTGGAAAAAATAAAAACTGTCCATTGAGAAAAGGCCAACGGTTGAAAAGTAAGAGGTTCCTAGTAAACGGTACTGAATAGCTGGGAATGGCACCAAAAAGGGGGGATCGGAGCCCATTTTTTATTTATTTTAATTCATTTCTCAGAATTCAGTAAAGGGTATACTAGTAACAATTCAACTTAAGCATATATATTCCGATGTAGCCACATAAGTATTCAAAACACTAATGCAAACATAATTTCCTCCAGAAGGATTGTGAAACTATAAAGGCGATCGAGTGCGTCTCAAGGTCCAAGGACATGGCTGCAGTGCAGGCGCGGATCGAGGTGGCGGCCGGGGTGGGTGTTTATTTCCTAATGCCTCGTCAAATCTATATCTACAAAAAAAATTGGCAAAAAATTTATTTCCTTCCAAGCATAGTAACAAACCTCTTCAAATATATATAAGGAAGAAAATCATACACTTTTGCAATACTTAAGGCATAAAAAAATGCCCGGAACTTTTTCTTTTTTCATGAAGGATGAAAAATATACTTTTCTTTTTATTATTATGCCAATTGCATTTGTTATCGGCTAATCTCATTGAAAGAATTTGTCCTTCCCACATGGAAATTAAAGATTGATATATATAGCTCAGAAACGATATGGATCTTTATCAATATGGGATATATTCCTGGCAAGAAACTTCAATTTTGTTAGGTCATGTCTAGTAGATAATAGACAAACAACCACTATCAACCACCACTACTAGAAATGTTAATATCTATGACTTGAAGTGTGTCAAATATGTCTACCAACCACGTAGTCTGTCAAATATGTTTATGACTTACTCCCTCCATCCCTAAATATATGTCGCTTTCGCTTTCCGAGAAATAACTTTGATTAATTTTATATAAAAATTATTAGTATTTATGATACATATTTGATATCATGGGAAAAATCTTTTCATCTAGTTTTTTAATAAATTTATTTGGAGATACAAACTTTACTCGTATTTTCTACAAATCGAGTCAAACGTGTGGCACGAATACCAATGGCGATGGTCAAATAGGGACGGAGGGAGTAGCTATTAGGTATTGAAGATCCAACGGTCCATATTATTCCGTTAATCCAAAAAAGAAAAAATATATGCCATCGAATTTTATAAAGATCTAATGGTCCATATTATTCCATTAATCTAAAAAAGAGAAAAATATATGCCGTTAGATTTTATGAAGATCTAACGATCCATATTAATCCAACGAGTCTAGACCGAATATCATTAATAAATAGATAAATAAAAATAATTTGAACTGTGTAGATAATTTGAACTCCAAACAATTCATGTGAATAGTCAAACGAAATGTATTCAACGAGCTCTACATGTTCGTGGTCTCTAATTATCCAATTAACCAACATATCAAAAGGTCAAATTTTACCCTACGGAGTGTTTGCTTAACCTTTAATTCTACGATCTTTGTATCTATTAGCAAATATACCCGTGCGTCGCTACGGGTGAAGGGACTTCGTGACCAAAGGTGCATGGGAGCCATGAACGCTACCGATTTTGCATGTAATAAGGAGCACAACAAAATAGAGATCCTCAGTGTACGTCATGCTTGAGAACAGCAACAGATCAATGAAGGCGGTGCGAGCGAAGTGAGAAGACAAGGAGGTGCATATGGTGGTGCAGGACGATGAAAGGAGACGAGATATGGCGAGCGACGTGAGAAGATGAAGTGGATGTGTGCGCTGGTGCGGGATGGCGAGAGAAGACGAGGTACTATGGGTTGATTAATGCATATGCGACACGTACGTTTAATAGAAAATAAGATTGCACAGTAAATAGGCCTTTGACCGTGTTGGTTACGAACTCGACGATTACATACCACAGAGATGGATGAGGGAGGCGGAGCGTTTGACGAAAAAAAGGTTTGACAGGTGGGGTCGTTAGGAGGGGTGGCGTTTCAATGACCGGTGAGTCTGTCCTCGATCGTTAAAAGTTTGACGAAAAAGTCCTGATAGGTGGGGTATTATCCAATTAACCAACATATCAAAAGGTCAAATTTTACCCTACGGAGTGTTTGCTTAACCTTTAATTCTACGATCTTTGTATCTATTAGCAAATATACCCGTGCGTCGCTACGGGTGAAGGGACTTCGTGACCAAAGGTGCATGGGAGCCATGAACGCTACCGATTTTGCATGTAATAAGGAGCACAACAAAATAGAGATCCTCAGTGTACGTCATGCTTGAGAACAGCAACAGATCAATGAAGGCGGTGCGAGCGAAGTGAGAAGACAAGGAGGTGCATGACAGCGCGCGGAGCGGCGGACCCCATATCTCTGAAGGTGCGCGGACGGCTCACCCGGGGGAGGACGACCTCTCACCGGCGGACAGTCGGCGGCGATAGCGAGGACTCCCGCGGCAAGCCGCGGACAGCACGCGACAGAGGTGGAGGGCTACCGCGGCGGCAGCGGACGGCTGTGCGGCGAGGCGGAGGGCTTCTATGCCGGCATGGACGGTTGCGCGGTGGCGACGGCGGCGGTGGGCTCCGTAGCGGCCGCGGACGGCTGCGCACTGACCGCGGAGAGGTGGTGGCGGACGAATAATATAGACCGTTGGATCTTCATCAAATACGACGATATATTTTTCTCTTTTTTGGAGTAATAGAATAATATAGATCGTTAGATCTTCATAAAACCGACGACATATATTTTTTTCATTTATGATACATATTTGATATCATGGGAAAAATCTTTTCATCTAGTTTTTTAATAAATTTATTTGGAGATACAAACTTTACTCGTATTTTCTACAAATCGAGTCAAACGTGTGGCACGAATACCAATGGCGATGGTCAAATAGGGACGGAGGGAGTAGCTATTAGGTATTGAAGATCCAACGGTCCATATTATTCCGTTAATCCAAAAAAGAAAAAATATATGCCATCGAATTTTATAAAGATCTAATGGTCCATATTATTCCATTAATCTAAAAAAAGAAAAAAATATATGTCGTCGGATTTTATGAAGATCTAACGATCTATATTATTCTATTACTCCAAAAAAGAGAAAAATATATCGTCGTATTTGATGAAGATCCAACGGTCTATATTATTCAGTCCGCCACCACCTCTCCGCGGTCAGTGCGCAGCCGTCCGCGGCCGCTACGGGAGCCCACCGCCGCCGTCGCCACCGCGCAACCGTCCATGGCCGGCATAGAAGCCCTCCGCCGTCGCCGCACAGCCGTCCGCTGCCGCCGCGGTAGCCCTCCACCTCTGTCGCGTGGCTGTCCGCGGCTGCCGCGGGAGTCCTCGCTATCGCCGCCCGACTGTCCGCCGGTGAGAGGTCGTCCTCCCCCGGGTGAGCCGTCCGCGCACCTTCAGAGATATGGGGTCCGGCCGCTCCGCGCGCTGTCAGAGGCCAGCGGAGCTGGAGACCGCCGGATATAGGTTTCTTGAAATTAATAGAACTTTGCATTATTGAAAAAAGGAAAATCCGTATAATCCCTTAAAGTATATTTTGGTTCATTTTAGTCGGATCAATCTATCCCTTCGTAAACTAGTGTTTTTTTCTTTATGCATGAGTGGTGTTTTAAGTTTGAATTTCATGGGATGATAGAAAATTTAATATAAATTTTTCATCATTATTCCTCATAAAATTTTATTATTACATATTATAGTCTTTTAAAATAATAATGAAAAATTAATTTTATATTAAAAAAATACTTTATTTGGCCATGGTAGTAATTTGGACGTTTATCCTTAAAAAGGATATATTCCTGGTAGAAAATTTATTTTTTATCATTTCACGGTTTAGATACTAGAGACAAGCTAATGGTATAGGATGACATCGAACATATTACAAGTTGAATGCGTGCGTCGTTGATAGTAAAGAAATGTAGCAGTTGGACATGCACATTCGTTCATCGTGAGTGGTGGGCAGGACATATATTTTGCCCGGTTGGTGTACTGGGAGCATCATGGAAGGCTTATATCTATTCAGAGCTGATTGAAGAAAAAGAATTCCAAAGCTGTGACGTAGTACAACTTTACAGAAGGTGATATAGTACCACCTGCTGCTTCGTTGCGTCTATTTAAACGCTGGCCCTGCATAATAAGTTCATGGATTCTGCAAAGGACGCGGTATACAACCATGGCTCATAAGGTTTTTATACATGCATGCAAATAATGTGCCGTACAACGTCGGAAGATGGCGCGGGCGACTTTCTCGTGTTTCTGGCTAGAGGGCGGAGTCTTCGTGCGACGGGGAAAGCAACGCGATGACTTCGAACCACAGCGGTGGTCTGGCGGCTTGGTTCAGTTTCCAGGGGGTGGGGCACTTCTTCTTGCTGCTTCGACGGCAATTTCTGAAATGAGTCGGAGCGTGGAGCCGTGTGGCGGGTTGGAGGTCCCCGCATACGGGTGAAGCGTGCTGAGTGGCGGGTCGGAGGTCCCCGCGCACGCGAGACTGGCGTCCAACGGCGGAAGTGGCGAGGCCCCCGCGCGTTGAGTTTCTCCGGGCTTGTTGTTTTTCATGCAGTCGGGCGCATGGTTTGTGTTGACGTAAATTTCGGCCAACACACGAGAGCGCTGGAACACCCTTACTTTCAAGAAATTGTTTCCTTAATTCCTCATCAAATCTACGTTTACAAAAAATGGCAAAATACATATAAGGGAAGAATGTCACATTTTTGCAATACTTAAGATATAAAAAATGCCCGGAACTTTGTGTCTATCATGAAGGATGAAAAATATACTTTCATTTTTATTATTATGCCAATTGCATTTGTTATCGGCTAATCTCATTGAAAGAATTTATCCTTCCCTCATGGAAATTAAAGATTGATATAGTTGCAGATACGGTATCTAGATTTTTACCACCAAATGGCTCTATGATTTGTTACTGCTACCAAGTTGGTCGACACCGATCCATATCGATATGGGATATATTCCCGGCAAGAAACTTAATTTTTGTTAGGTCATGACAAGTAGATAATAGAGATAAACACTTGCACTATCAATCATCACTGCTAGAAATTTTAATATCTATATGGCTTATAGTGTGTCAAATATGTCTACCAACCACATAGTGTGTCAAATATATTTAAGACTTAGCTATTAGGTATTGATAAAGATCTAAAACCATTAGTTTTGCAAAGGACGGCGGCCACATACTAGTTTTTATGGTTGTGTAGAAATGATTATGTTTTTAAAAAGAAAAATCAATTTGTCATCTTTGCAGATTATATACTTGGCTATACAATAGCTTTATATATGCAAAGTACGAGTTGTAGTCTAGTCAAAGAATTAAGTGTTATTGGCCTGTCAGTTTTTTCTTCTTTCCATTGAAACGTCGTATACTTCTCAGTTATGCAGGGGACGAAAGTATTTTAAGTTATTTGGATCAACCGGATATAGGTTTCTTGAAATTAATAGAACTTTTCATTATTGAAAAAAGGAAAATCCGTATAATCCCTTAAAGTATATTTTGGTTCATTTTTGTAACACCCAAAATACTCAATTTTAAAATTTTTGGCATTTAATTAATTATTTAATGCTCTCACCTGATTTAAAAAGGCTAAATAATAATTTTCACAAATTTAAAATCAAATATAAGAGTTAGAAACATTTATTGTTGCATACATGCTGGTGCATTTATTTTTGTATTGCTTGTGATTCAAACAAGAATTTAAAAATATTTAAATTCAAATTTGAATCACTTTGTTTGGAGCTCTAGAAAAGTTGTTAGGCCCGTAGTTCGGTTTTGCTCCCTAAACTATTCCCTGGTACACTTTTGCTCCCTCCTCTTTTCTCCCGGTCCGGCCCAGCACCCCGCGCGGCCCAGCTCTCTCTCACCTTTTCCTTTCCCCGCGGCCCAGGCCGGCCCAGCCGCACACCCCCCCTCTCTCTCTCCCTCTCCCGCTGCCGAGCCGGCCCCGCACGTCAGCCACCTCCCTTCCCCTTCCTTCTTCCTCCCTTCCCCTTTCCTTTCTGAGCTCCGCCGATGGCGCGGACGCCGCGGATCACGCACGCCGAGGCCCACCGCTACCCCCGTGCCTTCTTAATTCGGCCGAGCGCCGCGCCCCGCTCCTCTCACCCCCATCGCCCCCAGCCCTAGCGCCGCCATCGCCCTCAAGCGCACCGCTCCCGAGCCGCCGTTTCCAAGTTCGTCGGCCGACGGCGTTCCGTCGCTGATCCAGATCCGACGGCCCACGGAGCGCCACGTCGCGAGTCAACCAGCAGCATACCGGTCAGCAGGGGCACTCTTTCTAAAGAGCCCCTGAGTTTTCTTGAAATTAACCCGCAGTCCTTTTTAATTCAAAAATAATTACAAATAGGTCCTGTTTTATTCATTTAGGCCCCTGAAAATTTTAAAACTTTGCCAGCAAGCCCCCGAATCTTAGAAACGCTATAACTTTCTCCTTTTAGCTCCGATTTTGTCTGAACTTCATGTTCAGATTCTGTAGTACGTGGATTATTAGGACTGAATACCGATGGCATTCCAATTTATTTTCAGGCATTATGTATGGTACATATTGTCTCCCCCTAATGCCGGGAAATTGTCCGCATTGATGATGCAATCACATCGTGTCCAGTCGGTGAGCCCGTAGCGTTGGACTTCGAGTACGTTGAGGACGTGCCGGAGCAGGATTTGCAGCAGCAGCCGTACTCCGAGGAAGGCAAGTTATAGCACGGACAATCCTTGCTACCCTATCTCACTTTTAATACACTGTTCTTTACATACGCATGTGTCTAATATTGTTTACCATTAAGGTTGTACCTAGTATTTACTTTCCCTGTCCTTGCACTCCTATGGGTTATTGCATATGGGTAGTATTCTGCTAGGCGCAATTACTGTCACCTTTATTTAATTGTTAATATTGACTTAATGGTCCACTTCAACATTAATGATAAAGCTTGCTTTTTAGCAACTTGGACTAGGGGGCTAGAGCATGTGCTGTGTGCTTTGCTCTAGTGTCTCCCTCTAAGGACCGGTTCTTAAAGCGGCAACCCAGGAGCCTGTCGCCACCGCCGGAACTAAATGGGCTCTGGTCTTGGTCAAGTAGCTTGTACTATGAACAAGCTATCTGTCGGCAATACAGGCACTCCGGCGTTGTGGGAGGTACGGCGCTGGGTGATCTCCGATTCCACCGAGGACGGTAGCCCCGTCGGCTAGGTCCCGTTAGACCCAGTCCCGTGTTGGGAGCCACCGTGAGTAGGGGAGCTCCGCACGTTGCGCCATTTACTTTTGTTGGCATGATTTGCCGGCGCGTGGACGCCATTGACCCCCTCACGTTGCGCCCTGAGGGTCAGTCAATCTCGGTGCCTAGGTTCTCACCACTTTGTAGTACTCCAGCGGCTACTGTCTTGTTAGGGTGTCTTGTGAAAGCCTCGTAGCGTCCCTATGCAGTCACACCTCGGAAGTGTTGATGTGCGTGGTTGGGTGCAAAGTTCCTTTGAACTTTTACGCGACTGGTGGGTAAAGGGCGAAACCTCTGCAGAGTGTACGATCTATCATGATAGCCTTGCTCAGGGTCACGAGCGGCCTGGATCCTTTTTGATTAGAATATGGTATTTATTATTGCTTAATGTCACTTACACTATTAATTGGGTTACAACCGGGTTCTCATTCACTTGTAGTAACTTGGATAAAGTTAAAACGAACCAACTAAAAGTGCTAATGCAGTTAAGCCAGTGTCAAGCCTTCTTTGCCTCATCCCCCGTGCTATACTTGCTAAGTAATTCTGTTACTTACACTTGTTATTATTATCATTTTGGGCAAAATCCCGGACGGGTAACAGATTGGAGTCAGGCTGATTATGCTGTGGAGTTTCCCGAGGATTTGCCGTACTTCTGAGTTGGCGTTCTCCCAGTCAGAGTCCCTGTGGGATTGCGGCTACGCTTAGAGAGATGTATTAGTCTTCCGCTGTCCATGTATTTCTTTTATGCAAACTCTGATGTAAACGCTACTATTGTTGATTAATTGAAGCATTGTACTCTGTTTTACCATATTTGTAAGCTGTATGTGTCTGTGGACTTCCTGGGCACACATATGGCCACATTCGGGTTTTGAGTAAATCCGGATGTGACAGATTGGTATCAGAGCCGTGCTGACTGTAGGAACGCAGCCTAGGTAGTACGGTTGACAAATTACTAGGAGACCCCCATGTCTTAAAAATTTTAAAAATCTAACAGTGGAGTCGGTGCTTCGCCGTGGGGGGCACCGGTATTGTTCGTTGACAAGAAGGATGGTACTCAGAGGTTATGTGTGGACTATCGAGCCCTCAATGAAGTGACCATCAAGAACAAGTACCCGCTGCCGAGGATTGATGATCTGTTCGATCAGCTGAGAGGAGCTTGTGTGTTCTCCAAGATTGATCTTCGTTCGGGCTACTATCAGATGAGGATCTTATAGATGGCTCACCCCGGGGGCAATGCGGGCGGACAGCCTCCGCACCAGAACCCGCCCCCGAATCTGAATCCGAACCATTAGATCCCCACCATTGAGCAGCTGATGTATGCCCAGGTGCAGATGATGCAGCAGATGGCCGAGACGATGAGGCTGATCCAGCAGAACCAGCATCATCCCCAGGCAGCTGCACCGCCCAGAGACAAGAGGGGCGAGTTTCTGAAGGGACGTCCACCGACCTTCAGCAAGGCCAGCGATCCCCTTGAGGCAGATGACTGGCTCAAGGCAGTTGAGAGACAGTTGGACATCGCCCAGTGCGATGACAAGGAGAAGGTACTGTACGCCGGAGGACAGCTTCAGGGGCCGGCGTTGGATTGGTGGGACTCATACCAGTCTTCACGCCCGGCCGGTACTCAGATCACTTGGCAGCAGTTCTGCAGCAGCTTTCGTGCACACCACGTGCCGGAGGCCCTGATGGTCCTGAAGAAGAAGGAGTTCCTGGCTCTGAAGCAGGAAGGGATGAGTGTCACGGCGTATCGTGACAAGTTCGTCTCGTTGGCCCGTTACGCTCCAGAGTACGTGGCCACTGATCAGAAGAAGCAGGCCAGGTTCCATGACGGTCTGCAGGATGCACTCCAGTACCAGCTCATGTGCACCAAGTTCCTGACTTTTCACGAGCTGGTGGACGGCGCTCTGATGTTGGAGCACAAGCGCCGTGAGATGGAGGACAAGAAGAGGAAGCTCCAGGGACAGCAGGTGGGCAGCAGCAGTCGTCCACGCTTCACACCTCCCCAGAGTCAGCAGGTGGGAGGCCAGCAGCGCTTCCAGGGCCAGTCCGGCATGCTCAGTCGTGTCCAGTTCTAGTTGCATTGCTGCCGATGAGGAGTGCTATGCTAGTAAGCTCACCAGGTGGGGAGCAGCGCGCCACTTTACGTTGCCCCAGTATCACCCTCACCATAAGGGGGGTAGATTTCGAGGCGCGCCCGATAGTCCTGGAGACCCTTGGTTTTGATCTGATCTTGGGTATGAGCTGGATGACCAGATATGATGCAGTGATCAGGTGTGCTACGAGGACCATCCAGCTGACAGCAGAGTCCGGTGACAAGGTGGAGTACCAAGCAGCCAGTTCCTCAGAGCAAGGCCAAGCAAATCAAGCTGAAGGGACATTGATTGAAGATATCAGGGTGGTGCGCCAGTTCCCGGATGTGTTCCCAGACGAGTTGCTAGGTATGCCTCCAGAACGAGATGTTGAATTCGTTATTGAACTGAAACCTGGCACTGCACCTATAGCCAAGAGGCCGTATAGGATGGGAGCGAAGGAGCTGGAGCAGCTCAAGAAGGAGTTGGACGAATTGTTGGCCAAGGGGTACATTCGTCCGAGTGCTTCGCCATGGGGAGCACCAATATTGTTCGTCGATAAGAAAGATGGTACTCAGAGGTTGTGTGTAGACTATCGAGCCCTCAATGAAGTGACCATCAAGAACAAGTACCCGCTGCCGAGGATTGATGATCTGTTCGATCAGTTGAGAGGAACTTGTGTGTTCTCCAAGATAGATCTCCGGTCGGGTTATTATCAGATGAGGATCCGACAGTCGGATATTCCTAAGACCGCTTTCACTACTCGGTACGGGTTGTATGAGTTCTTGGTCATGTCTTTTGGATTGACCAACGCTCCTGCATACTTCATGTACCTGATGAACAGCGTGTTCATGGACTATCTGGACAAGTTCGTGGTGGTATTCATTGATGACATTCTGGTTTTCTCCAAGAATGAGGAAGAACATGAAGAACATCTGAGGTTGGTACTGCAGAGACTCCGGGAGCATCAGTTGTACGCCAAGCTGAGCAAGTGTGAGTTCTGGCTGAAGGAAGTGGCCTTTCTGGGACACGTGTTGTCCAATGGAGGAGTGGCAGTTGATCCGAAGAAAGTCAGCGATGTGTTGAGCTGGAATCCGCCACGGGATGTGAGCGAGATCAGGAGTTTCCTTGGGATGGCCGGTTATTACAGACGGTTCATTGAAGGATTCTCCAAGATCGCTAAGCCGCTGACTGCTTTGCTAGAGAAGAATGCACCGTTCGTGTGGACAGAGGCGTGCCAGGTCAGCTTCGAAGAGTTGAAGAAGAGGTTGACTACAGCCCCAGTGCTGGTATTGCCAGATTTGGCTAAGAGTTTCTCCATCTACTGCGATGCATCCCGTCTAGGACTGGGTTGCGTCCTTATGCAGGAGGGCAGAGTCGTGTCGTATGCGTCCAGGCAGCTGAGGAAGCATGAGCAGAACTACCCGACGCACGACTTGGAGTTGGCAGCTGTTGTACATGCCCTGAAGATCTGGAGACACTACTTGATTGGGCACAGATGTGACATCTACACTGATCATAAGAGCCTCAAGTATGTCTTCACTCAGTCAGATCTGAACATGAGACAGCGCAGATGGTTAGAGCTGATCAAGGACTATGATCTGGAGATTCATTATCACCCAGGGAAGGCCAACTTGGTGGCAGATGCTCTGAGCAGGAGGAGTTATGTGAACAGGATCACTGGACACCGTTTGCCTGAGGAGCTCAGCCGAGAGTTCGAGAGGATGAGTCTGGGATTCGTCACCAGCATCACCGAGATGGCAGTGGAGCCCACACTCGAGCAGGAGATCCGGAGAGGTCAGCTGCAGGATGAGAAGATCCGAGAGATTGTGGGGAATGTTGCATTGGGAAAGGCCCCTGGATTCAGAGTTGATGATCAGGGAACTCTATGGCATGGGAAGAGGATATGTGTGCCAGATATAGCGCAGATCAGAGAGATGATTCTGAGAGAGGCACATGACTCAGCTTATTCGATCCACCCAGGCAGCACTAAGATGTACCAGGACATCAAGGAGAGATTCTGGTGGTATGGACTGAAGCGTGATGTGGCGACTCACGTGGCATTGTGCGACACATGTCAGCGAGTCAAGGCAGAACATCAGAGGCCAGCTGGATTGCTTCAGCCGTTGAAGATCCCGGAGTGGAAATGGGAAGAAGTTGGTATGGACTTCATCACTGGTCTGCCCCGTACTCAGAGAGGATTCGACTCCATTTGGGTGATTGTTGATCGTCTGACCAAGGTGGCCCACTTTCTGCCAGTGAAGACCACCTACACAGGCGCCAGACTAGCAGAGTTGTACATGGAGCGGATTGTGTGCTTACACGGGGTGCCGAAGAAGATTGTGTCAGATCGTGGTACTCAGTTCACCTCACACTTCTGGCGGAAGTTACATGAGTCCATGGACACGAAGCTGCACTTCAGCTCAGCTTATCACCCGCAGACAGATGGTCAGACAGAGCGGACCAACCAGATACTAGAGGATATGTTGAGGGCTTGTGCATTGCAGTATGGAGTCAGCTGGGATAAGAGTTTGCCGTATGCAGAGTTCTCCTACAATAACAGCTACCAGAAGAGTCTGCAGATGGCACCGTTCGAGGCATTGTATGGCAGGAAGTGCCGGACCCCATTGTTCTGGAATCAGACTGGAGAGAGTCAGGTCTTTGGTCCGGAGATACTCAGAGATGCAGAGCGGCAGGTGCAGGTGATCAGAGAGAATCTGAAGGTGGCCCAGTCCCGACAGAAAAGTTATGCCGATACTGTTCTTTACATACGCATGTGTCTAATACTGATTACCATTAAGGTTATTTCCTAGCGTCCATGGACACGAAGCTGCACTTCAGCTCAGCTTATCACCCGCAGACAGATGGTCAGACAGAGCGGACCAACCAGATACTAGAGGATATGTTGAGGGCTTGTGCATTGCAGTATGGTGTCAGCTGGGATAAGAGTTTGCCGTATGCAGAGTTCTCCTACAATAACAGCTATCAGAAGAGTTTGCAGATGGCACCGTTCGAGGCATTGTATGGCAGGAAGTGCCGGACCCCCTTGTTCTGGAGTCAGACTGGAGAGAGTCAGGTCTTTGGTCCGGAGGTACTCAGAGATGCAGAGCGGCAGGTGCAGGTGATCAGAGAGAATCTGAAGGTGGCCCAGTCCCGACAGAAAAGTTATGCCGATGTCAGACGGAGGGATCTCAACTTCAAGGTTGATGACTTTGTGTATCTCAAGGTGTATGGGTTGTATGAGTTCTTGGTCATGTCTTTTGGATTGACCAATGCTCCTGCATACTTCATGTACTTGATGAACAGCGTGTTCATGGACTATCTGGACAAGTTCGTGGTGGTATTCATTGATGACATTCTGGTTTTCTCCAAGAATGAGGAAGAACATGAAGAACATCTGAGGTTGGTACTGCAGAGACTCCGGGAGCATCAGTTGTACGCCAAGCTGAGCAAGTGTGAGTTCTGGCTGAAGGAAGTGGCCTTTCTGGGACACGTGTTGTCCAATGGAGGAGTGGCAGTTGATCCGAAGAAAGTCAGCGATGTGTTGAGCTGGAATCCGCCACGGGATGTGAGCGAGATCAGGAGTTTCCTTGGGATGGCCGGTTATTACAGACGGTTCATTGAAGGATTCTCCAAGATCGCTAAGCCGTTGACTACTTTGCTGGAGAAGAATGCCCCGTTTGTGTGGACAGAGGCACGCCAGGTCAGCTTCGAAGAGTTGAAGAAGAGGTTGACTACAGCCCCAGTGCTAGTGTTGCCAGATTTGGCTAAGAGTTTCTCCATCTACTGTGATGCATCCCGCCTAGGGCTGGGTTGCGTCCTTATGCAGGAGGGCAGAGTCGTGTCGTATGCGTCCAGGCAGCTGAGGAAGCATGAGCAGAACTACCCGACGCACGACTTGGAGTTGGCAGCTGTTGTACATGCCCTGAAGATCTGGAGACACTACTTGATTGGGCACAGATGTGACATCTACACTGATCATAAGAGCCTCAAGTATGTCTTCACTCAGTCAGATCTGAACATGAGACAGCGCAGATGGTTAGAGCTGATCAAGGACTATGATCTGGAGATTCATTATCACCCAGGGAAGGCCAACTTGGTGGCAGATGCTCTGAGCAGGAGGAGTTATGTGAACAGGATCACTGGACACCGTTTGCCTGAGGAGCTCAGCCGAGAGTTCGAGAGGATGAGTCTGGGATTCGTCACCAGCATCACTGAGATGGCAGTGGAGCCCACGCTCGAGCAGGAGATCCGGAGAGGTCAGCTGCAGGATGAGAAGATCCGAGAGATTGTGGGGAATGTTGCATTGGGAAAGGCCCCTGGATTCAGAGTTGATGATCAGGGAACTCTATGGCATGGGAAGAGGATATGTGTGCCAGATATAGCGCAGATCAGAGAGATGATTCTGAGAGAGGCACATGACTCAGCTTATTCGATCCAATTCAAACAAGAATTTAAAAATATTTAAATTCAAATTTGAATCACTTTGTTTGGAGCTCTAGAAAAGTTGTTAGGCCCGTAGTTCGCCCTTGCTCCCTGAACTTTTCCCAAGTCCGGTTTTGCTCCCCCAACTCC
>OAMR01000683.1:668232-686258 GCA_900205405.1 Echinochloa crus-galli
GTCCTCCCCCGGGTGAGCCGTCCGCGCACCTTCAGAGATATGGGGTCCGGCCGCTCCGCGCGCTGTCAGAGGCCAGCGGAGCTGGAGACCGCCGGATATAGGTTTCTTGAAATTAATAGAACTTTGCATTATTGAAAAAAGGAAAATCCGTATAATCCCTTAAAGTATATTTTGGTTCATTTTAGTCGGATCAATCTATCCCTTCGTAAACTAGTGTTTTTTTTCTTTATGCATGAGTGGTGTTTTAAGTTTGAATTTCATGGGATGATAGAAAATTTAATATAAATTTTTCATCATTATTCCTCATAAAATTTTATTATTACATATTATAGTCTTTTAAAATAATGATGAAAAATTAATTTTATATTAAAAAATACTTTATTTGGCCATGGTAGTAATTTGGACGTTTATCCTTAAAAAGGATATATTCCTGGTAGAAAATTTATTTTTTATCATTTCACGGTTTAGATACTAGAGACAAGCTAATGGTATAGGATGACATCGAACATATTACAAGTTGAATGCGTGCGTCGTTGATAGTAAAGAAATGTAGCAGTTGGACATGCACATTCGTTCATCGTGAGTGGTGGGCAGGACATATATTTTGCCCGATTGGTGTACTGGGAGCATCATGGAAGACAAAGAAAATTTTAGGCGAAGTTGAAGGGGTAGGTGTGCATTTTGAGCCTCAATGATTTAACTGGGCCGAATTCGGAATTCCATCGAAAAATTTCCGATTAATTCGGCGGTATAAATCCAGTATCGTTTCCATATCGTTTTCCGACGTGTATCGTTTCCGTTTCATCGGAATGGAAAAATCTCGAAAACGAAGCTCGGTTGATCAGGAATTTCCGTAATTGTTTTCATCCCTAGGTGGGTGTCAGGAGGCGCAAGGTGAGCAGGTTGCGAGACCTGTTTGAGCCCGGCGCGATGCGTAGGGGTGGAAATCAGCCTAGTAGAGAGATTATTATATCACCCTAGCTTACTTTCATAAATATTTATTTCCTTAATGCCTCGTCAAATCTATATCTACAAAGAAAATTATTATGCCAATTGCATTTGTTATCGGCTAATCTCATTGAAAGAATTTGTCCTTCCCACATGGAAATTAAAGATTGATATATATAGCTCCAGAAACGATATCTAGAGTTTTTACCACCAAAGGGCACTATGATTTGTTACTACCAAGTTGGTCAACGTGGATCTTTATCAATATGGGATATATTCCTGGCAAGAAACTTCAATTTTGTTAGGTCATGTCTAGTAGATAATAGACAAACGACCACTATCAACCATCACTACTAGAAATGTTAATATCTATGACTTGAAGTGTGTCAAATATGTCTACCAACCACGTTGTCTGTCAAATATGTTTATGACTTACTCCCTCCATCCCTAAATAATTGTCGCTTTCGCTTTCCGAGAAATAACTTTGATTAATTTTATATAAAAAAATATTAGTATTTATGATACATATTTGATATCATGGGAAAAATCTTTTCATCTAGTTTTTTTAATAAATTTATTTGGAGATACAAACTTTACTCGTATTTTCTAAAATCGAGTCAAACGTGTGGCACGAATACCAATGGCGATGGTCAAATAGGGACGGAGGGAGTAGCTATTAGGTATTGAAGATCCAACGGTCCATATTATTCCGTTAATCCAACAAAGAAAAAATATATGCCATCGAATTTTATAAAGATCTAATGGTCCATATTATTCCATTAATCTAAAAAAGAAAAAAAAATATATGCCGTCGAATTTTATGAAGATCTAACGATCTATATTATTCTATTACTCCAAAAAAGAGAAAAATATATCGTCGTATTTGATGAAGATCTAACGGTCTATATTATTCAGTCCGCCACCACCTCTCCGCGGTAAGTGCGTAGCCGTCCGCGGCCGCTACGGGAGCCCACCGCTGTCGTCGCCGCCGCGCA
Organism: Echinochloa crus-galli; assembly: GCA_900205405.1. NCBI lineage: Eukaryota > Viridiplantae > Streptophyta > Magnoliopsida > Poales > Poaceae > Echinochloa > Echinochloa crus-galli. Next base: position 670,176 of record OAMR01000683.1, read on the forward strand.
ACCGTCCATGGCCGGCATAGAAGCCCTCCGCCGTCGCCGCACAGCCGTCCGCTGCCGCCGCGGGAGCCCTCCACCGCTGTCGCGTGGCTGTCAGCGGCTGCCGCGGGAGTCCTCGCTATCGTCGCGCGACTGTCCGCCGGTGAGAGGTCGTCCTCCGCTGGGTGAGCCGTCCGCGCACCTTCAGAGATAAGGGGTCCGGCCGCTCCACGCGCTGTCAGAGGCCAGCGGAGCTGGAGACTGCCGGTCGGGGAGACCGGCACTCCTCGTTGCCGCCGCCACCACCCCTCCATGGCCGCCGCGGGAGCCCTCCGCCATCACCACTGTGCAGTCGAATGTGCCCCCCTAGGAGTACGAGTTGTAGTCTGGTCAAAGAATTAAGTGTTATTGGCCTGTCAGTTTTTTCTTCTTTCCATTGAAACGTCGTATACTTCTCAGTTATGCAGGGGACGAAAGTATTTTAAGTTATTTGGATCAACCGGATATAGGTTTCTTGAAATTAATAGAACTTTTCATTATTGAAAAAAGGAAAATCCGTATAATCCCTTAAAGTATATTTTGGTTCATTTTAGTCGGATCAATCTATCCCTTCGTAAACTAGTGTTTTTTTTCTTTATGCATGAGTGGTGTTTTAAGTTTGAATTTCTTGGGATGATAGAAAATTTAATATAAATTTTTCATCATTATTCCTCATAAAATTTTATTATTACATATTATAGTCTTTTAAAATAATGATGAAAAATTAATTTTATATTAAAAAATACTTTATTTGGCCATGGTAGTAATTTGGACGTTTATCCTTAAAAAGGATATATTCCTGGTAGAAAATTTATTTTTTATCATTTCACGGTTTAGATACTAGAGACAAGCTAATGGTATAGGATGACATCGAACATATTACAAGTTGAATGCGTGCGTCGTTGATAGTAAAGAAATGTAGCAGTTGGACATGCACATTCGTTCATCGTGAGTGGTGGGCAGGACATATATTTTGCCCGATTGGTGTACTGGGAGCATCATGGAAGGCATTCAGAGCTGATTGAAGAAAAAGAATTCCAAAGCTGTGACGTAGTACAACTTTACAGAAGGTGATATAGTACCACCTGCTGCTTCGTTGCGTCTATTTAAACGCTGGCCCTGCATAATAAGTTCATGGATTCTGCAAAGGACGCGGTATACAACCATGGCTCATAAGGTTTTCATACATGCATGCAAATAATGGAGGCCGATCGATTATGTATGTATCCTGTGCTCATCGATCTGCGCTGTAATTTAATTTGGTCCGTTTTGATGGATTTTGCAGGGACGCGCATCATCGAGTGACAACATGAAGTCGGCCCTTCAATATAATAGGGTGGACTTGGAGATCCTCAAAGATGAGAAGGAGGGTCTGCTGAAAACAATAAGCAAACTTCAGATAAAGAACAAATTGCTGGAGGATAGCAAAGAAAAGTACAAAGCCAACGTTGATGAACTGAAGGAGCGCGTGGAGCGACGCGACCAAGAGATTAAACGCCTCAATGGAAAGGTTGGAGAACTCAACGGAAAGGTTAGAGATCTCAAGAATCAGAGGTGCCCGTGTTGTCGATGAACCAGAAGTACCAGGCGACCCAGCATGCTGAAAGGGCAAGTAGTATTGCTTTTATTATGAATAACTAGCATGGTGGCCCGCGCAAATAGTACTGTCAGATCGACTTGTACCATTATAACCCATGTCTGCTGCTATAAACACCAGTTGTAACCCAAGCCTTGGTCTTGTGTTATGTTTGGTCACAACCCGTGTATCAGTGCCTCTCGTAACATATGCAAATAAGATCTAGTTTGTACCTAACGTACTCTTGTACCAATATCTGCAAACATTGCAGACTTTCATCTCACCCAGGCTTATCGGTCTTTCATGCAGTAACAGGTACCAAAACAAAAAAAAAAGAACCTGCTTTGTCCTGCTCCTGAAAGCTAGCTAGCTCTCTATCGTGATGTCCCGGCTCGGAGGGTGCTGTTAGTGTCTGCTATAGTGCTATGTGCTATCATATGGACTGGATATCTGAAACAGTCTTAATGAAATCTGGCAAGATCGAGAGCATATCGATCAGTGACCCTGTGGCAGTCGACTGCATATACTCCGAGTCTGAAGAACAAGTCAAACTTGAACTGTGCACCATCCTTGTAGAGGAAATCGGCATCCCCATCTGCTTGCATTTTTCCCCATATCTCTTCTAGAATTTTTCCACAGAGTGTTTTCTTTGTTTTCATCACAGACAAAATTGTGGTCAAGATCGAATGGAAGAATTGCAATCTTAGATCAAAACACTTATAGATATTTTGGTCGGGGAAATTCGAATGAAGCAAAATAATAAAGACGGCATGGAAACGTCCACGAAAGCATAAATAAAAGAGGCTAAAATTAAATCAACATTGCTGTATGTGTGTGATACACGCTGAAGATGAATCATGTAGACTGACCAAAATTCTCAAGTTTTGCAACTCAAGAAGACACGTACGTACCTGCGCTTCACCAGTTGATCTGAGCACCAAAGACGCTAGCTTCATTATTGTTCCACCCACCAACGTTGATTGCCGACGCTGGAGACTGGCCGGCTATCTCTATCGCCACAGTCGGCTCGCACGCAGCCACACGGTCCGGCGGCGAGGACTCGACTCGAGAGCACAAGAACATGGGAGTAGTACTCGAGCCGCAGCAGAGCAGCGTGAGCAGGAAGATCGATCCCTGGCCAGTCGAGGACGTCCGCGTCGCAGCAGAAGCCGCCGCCACTGACGTTAGTTTCTGTCCGCATCTCTGATAGCATCAGAAACATTAGCTTCTGTCCGCATAATAGCATGCCTTAACAAATGCCACACGACAAAGATACAATATGAACTGCCAGCACTACGAGAATCCTTCACATCCGCCCGCCTCCTCCGCCTCGGCCATTTTTGGACCCGGTGCTGATGGGGCTTCAGCACCGGGTCCAACGGCTAGGAGCGGGGGCGGCGCGGAGCTGTGTCAGGGCGGACACATTAGCACCGGGTCTTGCCACGACCCGGTGCTAATGCGCCCCCTTTAGCACCGGGTGCAGCCAGCACCCGGTGCTAATGTGCCTAGGCCATTTCGCACCGGGTCGTGGCTGCACCCGGTGTTAAAGGGTGCACATTAGCACCGGGTCTTGCCACGACCCGGTGCTAATGTGTTTGAATATAGGGGCTTCACCCTCCCCCCGAGCCAGTGCTGAACACTTAGGCGCTGTGTTCATGCTGCTCGGCCGTCACCGGGCGCACACGAGCCACGTCAGATGTGTATAAGAGACAGGCCTACCGTTGCCACAGTGTACGCTCCGTCGCCCAGAGACGTGGTTGGCAAGGGTTAGGAGACCCTTTGCTTGCCTTGCCAGACTGGCAACGCCGTTTGACCAGGGCTCGCCCCCTGGTCATTGGTGGTTTCTTGTTGGTGGGGTCCCCTAGACCCGCTCGAGGGCGTTTCGGCATTTTTCTTTTTAATCTCTGTATAAAAGTTGTAACTAGTCGTTCTCCCTCGTACAAACTTCAAAAAAGATCATTTTTCTTCCTAAAAATTCCTAAAATCATACTCTATCAAGTTATGAAACATATTAATGTTATTATTTTGAAAAATCTTCTCGTGTTTGAACAATCTCCAATATTAAGGGAATAATAAATATGAAAGAGAAGAAGTTCACAAACCTGAAGTCTCACGACTGCCATGTGTTGATGACACAGCTGCTTCCCGTCATACTCAGGGGTGTGCTACCAGTTAACGTGCGGAAAGCCATTGTGAAGCTATATATTATAATTTGTATTTATTTATATATTAAATTTTTTTATCTTTAAATTGTATTGTATATTTGTTATTGGTTAATAATGCAAATGAATAGACAATGGATGTACGGGGACCCCCACGCTCAGGCGTTCCGTGATGGCCTTAGGATGTTTCTCGATGTCGCCGAGGCTAACAGGACGCCATCCGGTTTCATGTTCTGCCCATGCACCCATTGTAAAAATATACAATCGTACAAACAAAGAGGTTGTCTTCAGGTGCATTTGATGAGGCACGGTTTCATGAGGAATTATTCTATTTGGACGAAGCACGGTGAAAGAGGAATTCTAATGGATGAAGATGAAGAAGACGAGGCCAATGACAACATTCCGTTATTGGCTCAATACTACGGTTCCTTTGCATATGCTGCAATGGGTGATGCCGATGAGGAAGATGTTGCTCGGGAAGGCGATGCTCAGGAAGATGTTGCTCAGGAAAATGAACCTACTGATGGGCTCGGGCAAATGTTGCGTGATGCCGAGAAAGACTGCGGCAATGATAAGGAACTGAAAAAGATACAGCGCATGTTGCAGGACCACAAGACTGACCTGTACCCAGATTGCAAAGAGGGGCTAAAGAAGTTGGGTAGCACACTTGAACTTCTGCAGTGGAAAGCAGCAAATGGTGTTACTGATAAGGGTTTCGAGGAGCTACTGAAACTCGTAAAGAAGATTCTTCCAGAGGGTAACACATTGCCATCGACAACGTATCAAGCAAAACGTGTTGTTTGCCCTCTCGGTTTGGAGGTGCAGAAGATACATGCGTGTCCTAATGACTGTATCCTCTATCGCGGACAGTACGAACACTTGGATCATTGTCCGGTTTGCACCTGCGCACGATACAAGATCAGGCGGGACGACCCTGGTGATGTTGGGGGAGAGCGTTCTAAGAAAAAAATCCCTGCGAAGGTGATGTGGTATTTCCCTCTGATACCCCGTCTGAAGCGTTTGTTCAGGAACAAAGACCATGCCAAACTGATGCGCTGGCACAAAGAAGAACGTAAGCAGTACAACTCATGAAACAAGTTCTACAATCTTCAAATACAAGACTTAATGAATCTAAAAAGCAATGATTTAGTGAATCTTTTATTCTGAAGATTGCAGAATTTTGTTCCTCTGATATCCAATTATTTTTATAGGACTTCTTGTATACAAAATTATGTTCATGCATGATTTTTTCCCTCAAATCTTGTGAGATGTTTGAGTTTTTTCCCCTTATTCAAATATTTTCCTCTCATCTAAATTGAGAAACCGCTGCCACGTCAACCCTTAAACATTTGGCTCATAATTAAGCCAAAACTAGACAGTACATATTGAAAGTTGGGAAACCAAAACCCACTACCGGAAACTTGAAGTTTGCCGTGTGCGTGGAGGTTTGCCGTGTGCATTTCCTCGGGCACACGGCAAACAAAAAGTTTGCCGAGTGTTTTCTAAAAAATACACGGCGAAAAAAAGCACACGGCAAAGTATATGTTTGCCGTGCTTGGCGCACGGCAAACAAATACTTTGTCGTGTGCTTTTTTCTGGCGCACGGCAAAGATATGTTTCATATTTCATCATGATCTACAATCTTTATTTAGGTCATTTTGTCATTTTCAAAATGGATCATAACATGTAGTACAAATTTGACAAGTCTCTAACAAAGTTTTTGAAACTATGTGAGTGAATCTAGGATTAATGAACAGTGTATACTACCACTTTCTCAAATGCAAAAATGACTTAAATAAAGATTGTAGATCTTGATGAGATATGAAATTTTGGTATTCATGACTTTTTCATCTGAGACCGTTTAATGTTCCAAAATCTTTCATTTAGTTATCAATCTGACCTGTACCCAGATTGCAAAGAGGGGCTAAAGAAGTTGGGTAGCACACTTGAACTTCTGCAGTGGAAGGCAGCAAATGGTGTTACTGATAAGGGTTTCGAGGAGCTACTGAAACTCGTAAAGAAGATTCTTCCAGAGGGTAACACATTGCCACGAGTACTGGCACCATTAGTACTTCGATATCTATACGACAACTATTACGAGGATTATGTTTCTTGACTCTCAGACCGAATGAAGAACCGTTCGATTAAAGGCTTGGGGCTATACCTAGGTAGCACACTTTTTTCATTGCCTATTGTCTATCATTTCAACACAAAGATTTGAAGATTTTTTTCAGGACCCTCGACCTAACTATTCTAAACAGCTCTAGGCTCGGTGGCTAAGCATATATGCTTCACCCTCAGTGAGCATATTTATTCAAGACATTTATGAAGCTCTCCAAAGCCTCTCAGTAACCAAAAGCACTCGGCAAAACACTAGAAGACTTCGAAGGAGGTCGTTGTTCGGCTATCACTACCAGAATCCTTCACATCCGCCCGCCTCCTCCGCCTCGGCCATTTTTGGACCCGGTGCTGATGGGGCTTCAGCACCGGGTCCAACGGCTAGGAGCGGGGGCGGCGCGGAGGTGTGTCAGGGCGGACACATTAGCACCGGGTCGTGGCACGACCCGATGCTAATGTTCACCCTTTAGCACCGGGTCGTGCCACGACCCGGTGCTAATGTGTCCGCCCGGACACACCTCCGCGCCGCCCCCGCTCCTAGCCGTTGGACCCGGTGCTGAAGCCCCATCAGCACCGGGTCCAAAAATGGCCGAGGCGGAGGAGGCGGGCGGATGTGAAGGATTCTGGTAGTGCTCGTTTGTCTCGAAATTTATTTTCATAAAAGTATACTTTTTGTGTTTTATAAATATTTTAACCAAAAACACTACTCTGGACATTTGTATTTGAAGTTAATGTATGTCGAAAAGGCATTTATTTGCAATTAGAGCAGTAGTTGATATTATTATTTATATTCAATGATGTTATAAAATAAAAGTGTTAGAACCTTCGAGTAAAATCATACGACTATTTTTGAACCTCCACGTTAATTCTTACGAGACATGCTCAAAAAAAAGTTATGTTTAGAAATTCCCACAAAATCAGAAAATCCCCTTCATCAAGTCTAAAACTCTAATAATCATAGTCATTGGATGCATTTTGTATTATAAACAATTATTCACCTATGTCATTATGAAAATGGTCTAAAATGACATCAAAAATTGTTTTGAAATTATGTACATATATCATGAAAAAATAAAATTAAATGAAGTCATTTTAGAACAACATGTGAATTTTATTTATGATAAAGTCTAATAAATTTCTGCAAGAAAACCTAAAGGGACATGCACTGCAATTAGAAAAGACATGCGCCAGATTTTACGAGTATAATGATCGACTTGATGGCATGAGTAGCAGTACACGGATCTGTCGAGCAGTACTCCCGCCTCGTCTCCTCAGCCGCCGCCGCCCGTCGTCCCCGCCGCCGTCGTCATCCCCGCGCCCGTCGTCCTCGCGCAGGTAAATGAGGAATAGTGGCGATGGGCAATGGTGGCGATTAAATCCTTGGGTTAAATGGTAGAACGTTCTAGCGATACCCTGAACTTGATAAAGGAAACGAAGTGGGTCTTTATCCGTGGAGTTTGTTGTAGCTTGATCTCATTTCATCGATGATGTATATTGTTTTGTGCAGCAATTTATTAGGAAATGTCAAAAGATTGGAGCTTTTAGTCTGCTATGTGGCATGTGGGCCTTGACTCATATGCTCTTCTCTGTTGTAAATCTATGAAAAAAGCTGATAATACATACATTAATTTGCTTGGATTGTACGCCAAGATGTTCTAGCTATGCCTGTTTGATGGGGAGAAAATGGTTCCAAGCACAAGCATCTGATAAGAAATTGATGCTTGCAACCATGTGAAATAAGTCTAAGCCTCAGGTAGTTCATGATTGAGCAGATCAAATGATGCAGCTAAGGCTGAGCCAACTTATGCTCTGCTCTACTGTAATCATTAATTGTAGTGAAACCCTTCTATATATCAACCAACTAGGAGTTGCAACCATTTGTTGGAACACATCATGCGGTTTAGTGATGTATGAGTTGTTCTGCCATTGGTTAAGCGCTCATGTTAGATACAAACAATTGTTTTGTCCTTCCTAGGTATTTCTCAATTCCAATGGATTCCCTGACAGGTGATTAGTGTTCATTTAGGTAGATTTTAGCTCTATCTTTATAATTGGATCTCAAAAGAAGCAAAAGGAAGATGTGTGTTTTGATCTTTGCCAAGATTTAAGTGAAAAGTTAGTACTGCTGATGAGTTTTTATGCTGGCCACTCTTTTTAATTAAATGTATATTGGAAATGTTATATGTTTGTATAATGTATACTATCGAAAATGTTTATTATCGGAAATTCTATGGCGTACCCGAACCCACCGCGCACCCGAACCCCTTAGCGAATCCGTTTTTCGCGCACCGACCCCCTTAGCGAACCCTTAGCGAATCAATTCACACCGCGCACCCGAACCCCTTGGCGAATCCGTTTTTCACGCACCGACCCCCTTAGCGAAAATGTTAGAAATATTGGGAATATGTATGCTTTGTATATATTTCTTATCAATTATTTTTAATTCTATAGATGGCGGACAACAACAACAACGTCCCACCCATGCAAGAGGACAACAACACCCCTGTCCCACCCATGCAAGAGGACAACGACACGTTCTTTGCGAATCAACTTTTCAATATTGTAACCCAACCAATGTCCATGGATGATGTGTTGGGGATCATTGGAAGGGACGACAATATCCAGGGCGACAATGTTGCAAGGGCCGAAAATGTTGAAGGGGCCGCCAATGTCCAGGCCGAAAATGTTGAAGGGGCCAGTAACGAGCCCTCGTCTAGTCAGGTGTGTATATAGATAACATAAATTTGTACTGTACATGTCAATTATGTATACCATCTCTATATCATCTCGTATATATGTAATTTGTGTAGGCCGCCTCTGCTAAGAAATCAAAACGATCGACCACGAAGAAGCTGAAGGATGTCAAGTTACACATCACCCGAGTGGAGGATGACGGGGAGCCAGTTGAGCCCCCAAAAGTGGCCAAGAAATTTGTATCTCAGTGCGGGGTAATTGTACGGGACAATGTGCCCATTAGTATCAGAAAATGGAAGTCCACGGACCCCACTGAGGAGTACGTGCTCCCCGATACAGAGAAGGAGATGCTATGGAGGGAATTAAAGGCAATATTCGACTGGCCTAGCACTCATGAAGCAGAACTGAGGGATTGGACAATGAAGAAGATGGCAGTTCTGTTTCAGGATTTCAAGAAGAAGTTGTACTCGCAATTTCTCAAAACCGGAGAGGCCCCGGATCCTGAGAAGTATAAGAAGATCACCAATGACGAGTGGGAAGCATTCATTGAGTACAAAACCTCCGAAGAGGGTGCAACGGCTAGCGCTAGAAACGCTGAAAACGCCGCAAATAAGAAGTACTCGCATAAGATGGGTTCGGGAGGTTACAAGGCAAGCATCGCTAAATGGGAGAAGATGGAAGAAGATCTATATGCTAGAGGCATCACTCCAGCGACACATGACTGGCCCACAAGGACCAAGCATTGGTACTATGGTCATGGAGGCACCCTAAGCCCAATCGACGGCTCCTTAGTTTTTCCCGAGGACTTGCGAGAACTAGCTCAGCGTCTCCTCGATATCATCAGGGCATCTGATAGGGGAGAATTTGTTGCCGATAGAGACAGAGATGAGCTAACCTATGCCTTAGGGAACAAGGAGCATCCTGGACGGACGCGCGGCGTAGGCACAAGCGTCTCATGGAAGAAAGGTTTCCAAGAGCACGCCGCCACCTATAGAAGCCGTTCGAGGAAGAAGGCCGGATATGAGCAGAGGGTAAGGGACCTAGAGCAAACGGTTGCCGCCCAGGCCTCAAAGCTCCAAGAAATGGAGTCAGAGATGGAGCGACGGATGAAGGTAGCATGGCTGCAGATACAACAAGCCACAGGCGGGACCGGTTCCACAGAGCATGCACCTCTCCAAGATGCGGCCCTTATTAGCCCTCCACAGCAATATCAAAGCAGTCACGCTTCCACGGTGGGAAACCCGGTGCTAAAGGGATTTCCCACCCCGGTAATTTGAGCAAGGGTCAACAGAAGGAAGTAATAGTAACAGACTATGACCGCTCATTACTGAAATCTCGCCGGAAACGGAAGGCTGCGGATAAGGAGGCGGGCCCATCCAAAAAGGTTCCTCAGCTCGGCCAGCAACCTCAGCGTCCCTTGGGTCCATTGCCATCTCTGGACGAGCTTAACGTGCAACGAGTAATGGCCGAGACTGGACTATCCAGAGCGCAAGTCCTGGGGGAAGAAGAGGTGCCTGTAAACACAACGCTGAAGTGGCCGTTTAAGCTTGGCGAGCCTATGGTCCCTCCTGAAATGGAGAGCAAGCTACAGACGAAGATGCGCCGATTCCATGAGTGGTACTTGGAAGAATCAAGAAGGAATAAACGGCGCATGATCAAAGTAGGCATGAAGGACCAAGATTTCTACAATGGTGACGAGGATTGGGTGTGACTGATGTTTAAGGATATATATGAGCTGTACCACCGCGACGCCATGGACGTGGACTTGATCACCTGTTGGACATTGTAAGTACTTTGTTGTTGCTTATAATTCACAGTTTGAAAACAATAATTCCAATCTATGCTGACGCGGGCTTTATTTATTGCTTAAGATATGCAGAATGAAGATTCAAAAATGTCGGAGATCCGGGATATATGACGTTGGTTTCGTGGATACTCGAAGGATAAGTGAAGAAATGATATTGATGAATCCTGAGGAAACATATGGAAACCTATACAAGTATATTAAGAAACAAAATTACTGCGACTCCATACTAATCCCGTACAACATCGAGTGAGTACATACACAGGCTTCTTCTTATACTGTCTGTGTACTAATTCATTTCTGATTATAATGTATACATGTGCACAGATTCCACTGGTTCCTAATAATATTGTGTCCTAACCGGGGTGTCGTGAACGTCTTTGATTCGTTGCACACTTCAAAAGAAAAACTACAGAACATCATGGACATGATAGCAAGGTGATGTATATTTTCCCCTACTTAATTCACCCCTTACACTCGTAATGACTTAACTCAATTTTTTGTTCGCAGGGCCTGGATTCAATTTCGTCAAGAACATCCGGGAATTCAACATGAAACACTAAAATGGAACATTGGCTTTCCGGTAAGCAAATAATTTGTACATATAGGCCTCGGCTAATATATTATATGAATTTTACTTAATTTCTTTTGGTCAACCAAACATATATACAGCGACACATGCATCATCGTGAATGCATAATGCAGCTAGCGGCGCCCCCCCGCGGCCAGGTGCATGCACACGTACGCGCACGCTCCAGAATTTGGGAGGTCTTGCACTCCGGTTGCATATAGTAATCGTAGTGTGATGGCACCCTCGCAGGCAGGGTTTTTTTTCTAAAAGGAGATGGTGACGCGCGCGTGCATTATTGTACTGTCGTTGCGAGTCTCTAGAGCTAGAAAGAATTGACGCAATTGCAGAACAGCTCGTCGGATGGATCTGGGACGAGGTCGTCAATCCCCGAGGAGAATTCCACTCGCCAATACTGGAGGACGTGCCGGACAGTCCAACGAGCTGAGAGCTAGTCATCAATCTTAATTATGTAGAAAATACAGTTTAAATATATATAACTCGAGTTGACATGCATGAATATCTACTTTTGTAATATATATGTCTTCTATTTTGATGAAATGTACGCTAATATGAATATAGAGTCGGCCGAATATGCATTAGAATACACGTATTAGAATATATACACGTATATAGACGTGCATGCATGGCTACTGAAAAAAGCAAAAAAATAAGGAAATCCGGGGCCTTTAGCACCGGTTGCTTAGTTGCACCGGGTGGGAAACCCGGTGCTAAAGGGCTTTCCCACCCGATGCAGATGTCGATCATTCTGGTAGTGCAGCGTGCACTCCCACGATCTAGCCTGGATGCATGTCTGTCAAGGGGAAAGACTAGAAGTGTACCATAGCATGCATATTCGAGTTCCAAGCATCACTCCAGAAGACAGTATCTCTTTCTCAAGAACCCGGTTATCCTTTTCTGCATCTCCTTGTAATGGGCAGGGCTTGTTGAGTTCACCTGTGTGCCTTCCAGATTTCCCTGCAATGAATGGAAGGAAATAATTAATGTAAGAAGTAACTCTGTCACCCAGAAATTTGGAGGAAATGACATAGAGAGCAAGTACTAACATTTGCCTCACTATTCAACTGAGCACCAGTTAATTCATTAGCCAAAGCTGGGTGATTCAGCTCTCGTCGCACTGCCTCAAAAAGCCCATTTTCTCTGTCATCTGATATATCCTGCCACCTTGCATATCCATGCCTAAGGAAGGGAAAATGAAGTCATTATGTGTTAATACTTTAAATAGTAACTTTACTGCATTGTGCAAAGACAGCAAAATATTGGATAAATAATGCACTAGACACACGAGGAACACACGTATGTGCAAAGTGATCTGTTGTGTATAAAAGCAATTGAAGGCATTCACTGTGTAGGTCAAATATTTCTAGTTTAATCCTTAAAATCTACGCCTTTCAAGCAAATTAAACCTTTGTATCGCCTCAGGGGGGACACGTCTCAACAAATCGGACTCCAACTAGTGTAGCCGGCCAGCTCCTGATCTTTCTATGCTACACCAATCTTTAATTCATATGTATTCGTGCCCGTCTTGGCCTTTATTGCATCATTGCACATTATATTATAGAATTGATAATGTGAACATATTTATTTGAGGAAGTAAACGACATACTAGTGCACATCCCAGACATATAAGGGTTTCACTCAAAGCCAATACAGGAAAAGTAATATTATGCACTACACCTGTGCATAGCTCACATAATGAACTTAACAATATTAATGATACATATGGGATACAAATACAGGAAAAATGAATTTAAGCACTACACGCTTGCAAAGCACGGATATTCAAAACATGACAATAATAGTAATGGATACGGGATAAAGTCTTGCTACACAAACGTGTGCACTGGTTGGAGAGATCAGACAACATTGTTTGATCCGGTAGAGCCCCGCTTCAGCACACCGGCATGGGTCAGCAGCATCCAAAGGTGTGTGATGAACTCCCCTCCTTTCGCAAGAGTTTCCAGGTGGGCCGGGCGTCATCAGACGGTGAGACGTACAACATCATCTCTGCCCAGAAATCAGCGAGTACCTTCCACCGCAGTGTCGGTTCTTGTATGTCTTCAAGCAGACGCCTTGCAAGCCGCACGCCCCGCACAACAAGCCTTGTTTCATCACGAACACAATCACGGGTGCTAATTTTCATTAGTATCTGACACCGTTCCTCCTCGATCTTCTTGCCCTTGGCCGCTTTGCATAACTCGAACTTTATAAGTTTCTGGCACCTGCTCCTCCAATCCATGGCTCCTTCGAGTAACTTGTCTGCTTCATTGATTGCCTGATCGAGTATGGATTCTGATATGGAGCTGTGATCGGGCAAGAGGTTAGGTGCGGAAGCAAGGAGATGCATGCAGTACCGCCACTACTAGAATCCTTCACATCCGCCCGCCTCCTCCGCCTCGGCCATTTTTGGACCCGGTGCTGATGGGGCTTCAGCACCGGGTCCAACGGCTAGGAGCGGGGGCGGCGCTGCGGGGTGTCAGGGCGAAGACATTAGCACCGGGTCTTGCCACGACCCGGTGCTAATGCGCGCCCTTTAGCACCGGGTGCAGCCAGTAACCGGGGATAATGTGCCGAGGCCATTTCGCACCGGTTGCTGGCTGCACCCGGTGATAAAGGGTGAACATTAGCACCGGGTCTTGCCACGACCCGGTGCTAATGTCTTATGAATATAGGGGATTCTTCCTCCCCGGCCGAGCCAGCTGAACACTTAGGCGTTGTGTTCACGCTGCTCGGCCGTGGGAGGGGAGGTGCTGCCCAAATTTTTTTCAAAATTTGTGAAGAATCTACTCATCTAAGGAGCACTACAAGGTACACTCTTTCATTCTCTAATGTTTTATTTAGCTTGTAATCCTTCTATGATTTAGAAATAGAGGGATTTGTGAATCAAAGTAAAGCTAGCTAGAGAGAGCTTGTGTTCTTGGAGGAGAGAGAGGAGAGAGCTTGAGTTCATGGTGGAGAGAGTGTTCATGCATGTGATGAAAGGTGGGATGTTTTCTCTTTATTATAACCGGTGAAGAGCCCTTTAATCCTGGGTGATGGTTTTAACCGGGACTAAGGTCCCTTTAATCCCGGTTAGTGACTCCAACAGAGACTAAAAGTCCGGGACTAATGCTTGAGACTCTTGGCTCCAACAAGGTGTTACCAACTGGGACGTACTAAAGGTATTAGTCTCGGATCCAAATCTATGCGGAAATAATAGAGGTGGATGGGTGGTCATTTCTCTTCTAGTGATATATTAGTAGGGTCGGCATTGGGTCTGCAAAGAAAAGGAGGCCAGAATATAAAGTAATTAATCATTCTTAACAATTACATGGTACAGCTTGGGTTAAGCTGTCAAACTCTATTTTCAGGCTTAAACCTATCAGCAACCTAGATTGTTCCATCACTTGACAGGATCTCATGAGTACAGAGGTTCTAAAAATAATCATGAAACACCATTAAAAAGTTACTTCTGGATAACTCCAAACCTAACTCACATCCGCACCCTCATATGCCTCGGTGCACTCAAGATCCGGTGCTAATGTAACGTTAGCACCGGGTCGAAATTGGGGCGAAATTGGGGCGTCCTCGGGAACCCTTTAGCACCGGGTGGTATTACGACCCGGTGCTAAAAGTCCCCTTTAGCACCGGTTGGTGTTACAACCCGGTGCTAAAGGGTCCCCCTCCTTTAGCACCGGTGGTATTACGACCCCGGTGCTAAAGGATCACCTTTAGCACCGGTGCATTGCTCCAACCGGTGCTAAAGAGCAGCACCGGACACCGGTGGACGGCGCAGCCACTCCTTTACTTTTTTTTATCTCTCCCTTCTCATATCTCGTGCACCCCTTACATCCCTTCAACATCTCTCAACATTATCTCCCTCCTCTCTTCTTCCTTATCTCCTCCTTCAACCGGCAGAGGCCAGTAGGCGCGCGCCGGTGTGGCCAGCCGAGGCGGGCGCGGCGCGTGCAGCGCGATAAGAGACAGGCGCGGCGAGCCGAGGCGGGCGGCGCGCGGGGCGGGCTCGGGCGCGGGCGCGGCGAGCCGAGGAAGGCTGGCCGTCTGCGGTGTGGGCTCGAGCAACCTCCTGGGTTGCTGCGCGCCGTGCAGGTTGGGAGCAGCAGCATCCGATTGGATTTGGCCGCGCCTTGCTTTTTTTCGGGTGCTTCCCTTTCTATTGGAGTTGGCTGCTTATTCTTTTTATCTTCAGGTTGGTCCTTTGCTTGTTGACGTCTCCGTCCGTCGATTGGATTTGGCTGGAATGAGGAAAGGAGAGAAGAGAGTAGCTCGTCTTGTGATTTGTCGTCAGCTGGGACTAGTTGAATACGAGCACATGCATCTACGAGGCACTGGAGCCTGGCCTTGGAGCTTATGGATATTTCTCATCTAATGTTGTAATTTAGAATATTGGATATTGTAATCTAAATTAAGTTATTTTTACTTTTAATCTCTTTATTTATTTCTCATTTTATTTGTCCGGTTGTCATCTTCCTTTTTTCTGTTCTTAAAGTATCCTTTTGTTCTTGAATGTTCTTCAAGAACAGGAGAGAACGAAGATGCCATGACGGCTGCAAAAAGAAAAAAAATCTAGGCCCTTTAGCACCAGTTGTAGATACCAACCGGTGCTAAAGGCCCTGCTAACCCCGCTACGGTGGCAGGCCCTTTAGTACCGGGTCGTGGCTGCACACGGTGCTAAAGGGACCCTTTAGCACCGGTTATTCAACCCGCACTACCAGAATCCTTCCTTTAGCCTCGGATTAGTTGCACCGGGTGGGAAACCCGGTGCAAAAGGCATTTCCCACCCGGTGCAGATAGCGATCATTCTGGTAGTGGTGGTACATCATCGTAGCTACAATATAATGAGATCTTCTAAGGGCCTGTTTAGATGCCGAATCCGGCTGCCCGATTTGGGCCTGCGGGACACTGCGCCGACTGACGCGCGTCAGTCGGCGCACTGTAGCGTTTCGTTTGCATGTGCGAAAAATTGTCCAAAAATTGATTAATTAGGCTCAAAATGTTCGTCTCGCAGAGCACAACAAAACCGTGCAATTAGTTTTTGATTTCATCAACATTTAGTACTCCATACATGTTATGACATTTTGATGTGATGGAGAATCTTCTTTTTGCATAGTGTATTTGGGAGTTG
>OAMR01000576.1:4216-22487 GCA_900205405.1 Echinochloa crus-galli
CCCTTCTACATCTTCATCCAAGGGCGGAAGTGCTTCTCCCTTGAGTTCAGCTATCAGCCTCTTGTTCTTCCTTCGTTCAGCAGCGAGTTCTTCACGCACTTCTTGTAGCTATAAGTCTTCAATTCTGGGCAATGGATACTTATTCTTGATGGTTATCTCATTCAATGAACGATAATCCACACACATCCTCAGAGTACCATCCTTTTTACCCACAAAAATTACAGGTGCTCCCCAAGGTGAGGAACTAGGACGAATGTAACCTCGTCATGCACATCAGACAATCTGGCTGGCAGCTCCAATTGATAAGCAACCTCACCTTTTCTATCAACAATCTTGAAAGGTCCAATGAAACGAGGAGATAATTTTCCTTTCACCTTAAACCTTCTCAAGCCTCGAATAGGAGATACTTTCAGATACACATAATCACCCACCTCAAAGGTTAGCTCTCTCCTTCTTGTATCTGCATAGCTCTTCTGCCTGGACTGAGCCGTTCTCAAATTCTCTTCGCACCACACATTCACATACAAGGAAACAATACAACAAATAAGAAACAGTACAACAAACAATTCCAACAGGAGAAAACAACAGCACAAAACTAATCTACACGTTACAACGAACGCGTGAGCGCGAGAAACACTAAAATCGGAGTTAAAACGCAAAAGATATGACTTTTCTAAGGTTCAGGGACTTGCTGGCAAAGTATTAAAAGTTCAAGGGGCTTAACTGCGAAAAAACAGGGACTAAAACATAATTTTTTATAAAAACTCGAGGGTTTTCATGTAAAAAGACAAAACTTGGAGACCAAAACAGGACCTCGGGCATAATTTTAAAACTTGCATGGGTTAAAATAGAAGAAAACAGGACCTATTCGTAATTATTTTTGAACTAAAGTGGACCGCGGGTTGATTTTCAAAAACTACAGGGGCTTCTTTGTAAAACAGCCAAGGCTTACCGTTATTCGGCATGTTTGACTCGGGCTAGATCTAATCTAGGCCGTTGGATCTCGAACGGACGGTCGGAAACGGCTCGGGCTCTCGACCGACGGCGCCGCCCGAATCCGCGGCGGGGCATCGCCGGCGAACACTCGATCTACGGCTACAGAGCTCGTTTTGCGCCGGGGTTTGGCTCTACAAACGCGGCGCGATGAGAGGAGTGCTACTTGGGGGTTCTGGACGAGCGGAACGGCGAAGAGGCGACGGCTGACAGCGGCGGTGCCATGAACGGCTCGGTGGAGCTTCGGATGCGAAACGGACTCGAGGCTACGGCCTTCAACTCACGACGAGAAGTAGACGGGAAGAACGAGCAGACGAAGACGAACTCACCGGTGACGATCTCGTCGAGGAAACGCTCAAGACGACGGCGGTCGACGGCGAACCGACGCGGCGGCGGATCTCGAGCAGCGGCGCGGCACGAGAGCGAGGGTTGCGGCTCGGTTTGTTCGGGGAACAAGACGGCGGGGGTCGGGCGCTTATGTAGGCCAGGGAAACAAGGGAGTCCGGGCGCCCTGGGCGTCCGTGCCCGAGCAGGAAACCAGCGGCGGCGGTTGGAGCTCGGTTGAAGGGGAATCCGGGTCGGGGACGACGTATCTGACGAGCGGGGCCCACCCGACAGCGACAGCGGGAGAAGAAGACGGCGCAGCAAGACGGGCCGACTAATGGGCCGAAAATGGAACGGGCCGAGGGAAAAGAAAAGAAAACGGCCCGGGGAGAAAAAGCGAGCGAGAGAGAAATTCAGGGGGCAAACTTGGACTGGGCCAAGAGTTCGAGGGGCGAAACCGAACTCGACTAATTTAAACTTTTCTAAAACTCAAACAAAAGCAAATCAAATTTGAATTTAAACAGAATTTAAATTCCAAGTGGTAAAGGGCGAAACCTCTGCAGAGTGTACGATCTATCATGATAGCCCGGCTCAGGGTCACGAGCGGCCTGGATCCTTTTATGATTAGAAGGTGATATTTATTACTGCTTAATGTTGACTTACATTAATTAAATTGGGTTACAACTGGGATTCATCTAAAGTAGTAATTACGATTAAAACGAACCAACTAAAAGTGCTAATGCAGTTAAGCCAGTGTCAAGCCTTCTTTGCCTCATCCCCCGTGCTATACTTGCTAAGTAATTATGTTACTTACACTTGCTATTATTATCATTTTGGGCAAAATCCCGGACGGGTAACAGATTGGAGTCAGGCTGATTATGCTGTGGAGTTTCCGAGGATTTGCCGTACTTCTGAGTTGGCGTTCTCCCAGTCAGAGTCCCTGTGGGATTGCGGCTACGCTTAGAGAGATGTATTAGTCTTCCGCTGTCCATGTATTTCATTTATGCAAAACTCTGATGTACCCGCTACTTTATGTTGAGAATTAAGCATTGCACTCTGATTTTTACCATATTTGTTCGCTATATGTGTTTGTGGACTTCCTGGGCACACATATGGCCACATTCGGGTTTTGTGTAAATCCGGGTGTGACACCGATGGTGATGAGGATAAATGATTACCAGAGCTGACTGTTTTTTTCAGTGTGCATTGTTATCCTCATATAAAGGGCTCTTGGCACACATGTGAAAGGCAAGCACAGCAAGTTAACCAATAGCTCGATCTCCTCTTGCTGGATGGGTCTATAAATACACTAGTATATATTAAGCTACTGCACCAGCTTCATTCATAGGCAAAAGCATCATACACCACCATTTTGATAAGAAAGTAAGTTCCCATGCCTATATGATCACCGTTGATCAATCTCTAGCTAACAACTGCATATATGACTCCTATTTATGTGCGTGCAGATTGGATTGACTGAATACGTACTCGATTGACGACGATGAGCTCCACTGCAGACACGACCGGCGGCGAGAAGAAGACATCATGGCCGGAGGTCGTGAGCATGCCCCCCAAGGAGGCGAAGGAGATCATTCTCAAAGACATGCCCGGCGCTGACGTTGTTGTGCTGCCGGTTGGCTCGTTTGTGACTCAGGACTTGAACCTAAACCGTGTCCGCATCTTTGTCGATACCGTTGCTCGAACACCAACTGTTGGCTGATACTACTACACCTTCAGCTTCGTTCTGCCTGCTGGTTCTACCAGATAATTAAAAAGCCAACCTTTAATTTCCTAGCTAATGAAAATTCAGACTTTCTTGGTCGTCCTTGATGAGTTTAGCTAGATAAGAAAAAGGAAGATCTAGAGGACCTAATTAAGTATCGCTGTCATAATAAACTTGGAGGAATAAATAAACAAGGCAGATGCTGATAGACTTGTCCAGCTCCTCCTTGTTGTTGTTTACTGTGCGTACGGCCACTAGAGTCGTGTGCATTAGTGCATATGCTTCTGGATACCATCAACATATTTTTGTTTTTGTTTTTGCCCTAATGATTAGGTGACAATGTGACACGGCCATTGTTGGTGGCTGGAAGGAAAACTGTTAGACTAACTGGCTTGTGGGCAATCGATAGGCCAAGTTCCTATTGATATATGTCCCGTAGACAAAATTCAAGGAGAAAAATCATAACTTTTCCGCTTCTTGGTGATTGGACATATTTTTATTTGAGCGGTTTAGATGTAAAAAAAGTGGAAAGGAGGAGGGAGCTAGCTGTTCTTTTTCCCACCTCGTGTGCCTCGTGTGTACATTAAGTAATGCTAGAACACCTATAAAAAAACAGGTACTACTTCTAGAGCACTTAGGCTTTCCTCTTTTGCACAAGGAACGTAATCTAGATTGCACAGATTTGATATCTTAGAGATCAGCTTCTTAAGGGCAAGAAGCAGAGCTGTCCTCTCTCATGGCAACCTTCTTCAAACCACAACACTACAACAGCAGCAGGCGGAGCTGCCATTTTTGCGCTGCTGCTGGATCATGGCTGCTCAGGCGATGCCGAAGCTTTTCATGGAGGCGGCGGCAGTACACCTCATTGCAGTTCCGCCAATTGCAGCAGGATTCCGCCGTGAGAAAGTCGGTGAGCCCGTAGCGTTGGACTTCGAGTACGTTGAGGACGTGCCGGAGCAGGAGTTTCAGCAGCAGCCTTACGCCGAGGAAGGCAAGTTATAGCACGGACAATCCTTGCTACCTACCACATCTTTAATTCACTGTACTTTACATACGCATGCATTTAATACTGTTATCCATTAAGGTTATTCCTAGCATTTATTTCCCTGTCCTTGTATTCCTATGGGTTTATGCATATGGGTAGTATTTTGCTAGGCGCAACTTGATTTACTAGCAACCAAAAATATATGCAACAGCATGAATGCAACAAAAACTTATTTTGACTAAATAATTATTTAATGTGTATTTAAATTAATAAAAAGGCTAGAAATTCCAATTAATTCCTAGAAAATTCATTTAAGCCTTAATAAATCCTAGAAAAATTAAAATGGTTGCTAGAATTTGAAATGATGATTTTAGGGTGTTAAACCAAGGCACAGGCCTAACTCAACCCAAAAGACTAGTCTGATAGGTGAGGACTGCCCCCGCCTTATATGTCGTGCTCCACCCCGTCAATTTCTGATGTGGGACTAAACCTAACACACATATGTAGTTATGTAAAAAAAACATAAATACCTAACACCAATAAACAGATCTCCCTGACCTGGATAACAAGTAATGCAGTAGTACACCATAAGCTCATTGTCGTATCCAGATAACTAGCAGAACAGATGAATTACTACGGCTATGCATCGTAAAAAATGAAACAAACAACAAGCTCATGAATGAATATTCGCAGGTCTATATAAGCAGCAACAAAAGCAGCTAATTTGAAATCATGTTATAAGTAAATTGAAAAAAAATCCGAGAACGTACTATGTGCTTAATCTCACGATACTTATGTAAACCAAAGTTATTAACAAATTTAATAACTATATATTACATTCAGAATTGAAAAAGTCAGGACTGTTAGATGATAATTAGTGTTGTATAATCAGGTTTAGTTAGGCAGGCTCCTGTTTTGTGCGCATTGATTGATTAGTATTAGGCAAGTCATCCTAATCAATCAATCTACTATTCCCTGCAATCTCGGTTGTTTTCATGGTATCAAGAGACCGGGCTTTACCCGATCCACCTTCCGCACCCTAGCGTGCGCGCCTCCACATGCTGCCGCTCCCATGACCAGGACTCTCCCGCCACCTGCTGGCTCTGCCGCCACCGCCACCTCTGGCACTCCTCCCCTCGCGGCCTCCTCTGCCGATCAGGAAGCCGCGACAAAGGCTGCCACTGACGAGCAGGCGTCGCGAGCGGCTCCGCTCTCGCCCACGCCGCGGAGGCTAAGCGCGAGGCGGCCCTCACCGTCCAGGAGCGCGATGCGGCTGACGCCCGTGTTCGCGCCGCCCTGGAGCGCGCGGCTCATGAGCGCGCCGCCGCCGCTCCTCCGAAGCCCTCTGGCGCCCCCGACACCGCCATCGCGACGGCGGCGACGGCGATGACGACGATGATGCCGCCTCCCACGCCTACAATGCCGACCAGGATGCACTCCTTCAGCACGAGGCCGCCGTGATTATCAATCTGCACGCGCAAGCAGTTGCCGTGCAGAACATTCGCGCCCTTGTGCCACTCCTCCTCGACGTCACCTCGACCTTCTACCAGCGTTGGCGTGACTCCTTCCTGCTGACCGTCGGCAAGTACTCTCTTCAGGGCCACGTCCTCTCCAACAACGTGGCGCTCGAATCCCCTGATTGGGCACGCATGGATTGCGTTGTCCGATCGTGGATCATCGGGACCATCTCCACCGAGCTCGCCGACGTCGTGGTTGAACGCCACACCACTACCAGGACCACCTGGCTCGCCATCGAATCCCAATTCTTGGGGAATCGAGAGGCACGAGCTCTCTTCCTCGACGCCGAGTTCCGGAACTTCGTACAAGGGGACCTCTCTGTCAACGACTACTGCCACCGCGTCAAGGGTATGGCCGATGGCCTCCGCGATCTCGGGGAGCACATCACTGACAGTACCCTCATCCTCAACCTCCTACGAGGCCTCAGCGACCGCTTCAAGGACATCGGGCACCACCTCCGTCGTGGCCGCCCGTTCCCGACCTTTCTCCACGCGCGCAACGATCTTCAGCTTGAAGAGCTCACCATGGCAAAGTCGTCGTCCGCCACTGGCCTCGACGCCTCCTGTCTCTTATCTGCGCCCCAGCCGCGCCCGCCACAACAACTCTCCTCGGGCAGCAATGGTGGGAATCGCGGCAAGCGCGGTAGTCACAGCGGCACTGGCCCCTCGACGCCCCCTGCTCCTGGCGCCGGATCAACCACGCAAAGGGCTCGCGACCCTCCTTCTACAACCCCTGGTCGGGCTCCATTCAGATGTGGCCTGGGCCTGGGCCGTGGGTCACCACCACCCCTGCTCGCCCACCCGACCCACCGTCGTATCCGCATGCGCTGCTGGCGCAGCACTCTGTTGCTCCTGCACCTGTTCAGCAGCCGCACGCCCTGCTCGCCGTCGCCCAGGGGCCCTGGGCTGTGCCGCCCCCAGGCTTCTACAATCCTGTCGCCGGCCAAAAAATTAAAATGGTTGCTACAATTTAAATGTGATGAATTTTAGGGTGTTACAGACGGAGAGAAGGCATAAAGACAAATTAATTGTACATTTAAGCCATATCTTAATTTGTCGTAAACAAAGTTATCGTGAAGCCATACATGTACTTCTATATGAAATTTGTTGCAATTTACTTATTTTATTTACACCTCAATAGTTTTAGAAACGCTCACTTTAGTTTATTTACACCTCAATATATGGTGAATGCCACTGACTTGGTATGGTTCTAAGAAACGCTAACCACAACAGGTAAAGTTAATCTACTTATTAACAGATAGAATACAGGCTACAACTTTGAAAGAGAAATATCCTTTTAAAGGTTTCTGTTATAACCTGGTAACAAATAAAATAAATAAATTTATTTTGTAATATGACAGATTTTGCCTATTCGTTTGATGAACATTCATAACTTGGCAATATATTCCTATACTGATTCCATTACAGCTATTCCTTTTCTATAAATTGATTCTATTGTATTTTTTTCATCTCATATTACCTGTTAATCGAACCAAATCCATTACTTCTCTTCCTATATGGATTCCGTTATAGCTATTCTTTTTTTATAGCTATATACTGCTTGTATATTATTTCGTTATATTTTTAGAAATTTAGCTATTTTTAGAAGTTTTGAAACAAATGTATCCTTCGTATCATTTTTTTACATGCTAACACATAAAAAATTTAGTTGTAATCAATCTTTGGAATGGTTGGCTTTGGTGGGGAGTTTCACGAGGTTTCATGCACATTAATTAGGTCCACGTCAGTAGTTTTGATGATACGTCACTGATTTAAGGAGAGATATGAGAGGGGGTTCATCTACGTGAAACCATGTATGCACGGTTCCCAACACAGCACCATAAGGGCATGTACAACAGTTTAGACAGGTGCTGTTTATTTAACACATACAGACAGTTAAATAGTCAGCTCTATAATAGTTTAGACAGCTGTTGTCTATTTAGCTATCTGTGTGACAATAAATACGCACTCTGGTTTCTGATGTTTTGCATAGGAGCACGAGCCAAAGCAGTAGACGAGATAGTAGACAACAACAATCTCTTTCCTCATTAAATAATAGCCACATCAGCTCATTTGATCTATGTGGCAACAAAAAGACAGCTGCTGTCTGTGGGTTGTACATGCCCTAAACTTTACACTGTAGAGGTAGTTTCAAACATCATTTCATTTTTATGTTGCTTTTATGGTTATCTTAAAAACATCATAGTAAAACTTCTCACTAGAATTAGCCTTAGTAGATAACCCAAATTCTACACACCAGTGTCACCACACTACGCCGTGTAGGCTGTAGCTGCCGCCATCGAATCGGATACCGGTAGCGGTATAGGCGAAGGCGGCTAGTCAACTGACGCAACCGGTAGCGGTAGGCGCCTTCCGGATCCCTCTCCCATTCACTCCCCGAGATTTCTTCACCCTGCCTCTCCTCCGCTTGCTGCGGCCGGCGGCGTCGGCCCCCCGTCAGGGACACTCCGCCGATCTGATCCTATCCTATCCTAACCGAGGGCGCACGGTCACCCCGCAGCTAACCATGGCGGAACCACTCAGCTCGTCCCAGGATGCGCTCAATCTCCGTGAGCACCTCTCTTCCCTGGTCTTTTGTTACTACGGCTTTGTTGCGAATTTTTATTGCCACTGTCAGTAATTCCTCGCCGAAGAGACGGGGAGGGACCTGACCCTGCCTCCGGATTGTTGAATCCATGTGGTTTGGTTTCACGACAGCTGCTACGGAACAGAGGGTACTGGTGGCGAACGCGCACGGGGAGAATCTCGTGGGGGTGCTGCACCACACGGGGTCGAGCAAGGTTGTAGTGCTCTGCCATGGCTTCACGGCTTCCAAGGTACACGAATACGTCATTCGTCGTCTGAACAAATTTTGCCTTCTTCTCTGAGGAGGACATGGCTGGCTAAGTTGATTAACATGTTTTTTTTCATTTTTATATGCAAGCTGTAGAGAGTCAAACGTTTCTTTGTAGGAGCCTGTAGTCATTACCGGCGTAATGACATTTAGTGCTCGTTTTCAGGATGATGGAATCATCGTTGATCTTGCCGCTGCGATAACAAAGCATGGGATCAGTGTGTTTCGTTTTGATTTCAGTGGAAATGGGTAAAGTCACAATGGCTTCTTCATTTCATCAATTGTTTTTATATTATTATTCTATGGAAGCCTTGGAACTAAATGAGCTAAGCTTTCTAATTGCCTGTATTACTGCAGTACTGCATTAGTTTTGAGAATAGTAACATTAGTCAAACGGTTATTAATTTCTGTTTGAATACTCTTTGTTGCGTCCAATTATTTGAATTTTTATTGTCTACTACATTATTTTGCAGAATATGTCTTCAGTTTTGAATAATCATGGTCCATCGCCTTATTTCATATAATGCCTTTGAACGTATACTTTTCAGAGAGAGCGATGGAGAATTCCAGTATGGCAACTACAGGAAGGAATCTGATGACCTGCATTCTGTTGTTTCATATCTTTACCGGGAGAAGTATGATGTAGCAGCAATAGTTGGTCACAGCAAAGGTGGGTTCCAGTAGTCGTTTGGTTCATTAAAACGCTGCAATTCATTGTTTATGTTATTGCGTTGTTTGATTGAATTTGTATCATTGGTTGGCCGAGGCCCAAAAAAGGTTAATTTCTTGAACTAATGTGTCTATGCAATCTAATGGAGGATTGAACATGGAGAATATTTCCAGTATATTTGTGCATAACCATGTGCAGCATTAGTAGATTTAAGAAACTAAAAGGTATAGCTGCAATCAAGTGGCAATCAGTTAGGATCTATCAACACTCTGTTTTTAAGGACCTAAAGAAGGGGCTTTGTTATCCACTGCAACAAACAATGAAGAATTAAAAAGCTCGTCCTTGTCTCTCATAAAGCAAGCTGTAGCCACCTGGTCATCCTTCTGGCAGTATTATACCCTGCAATAGTCTAGGAAATTTTGAAATATCAGTCATTAAGTCTATTATTTTTCTGCAGGTGGAGATGTAGTGGTTCTATATGCATCTATCTACAAAGATGTCCCCATGGTAGTTAACCTTTCCGGTCGATTTAATCTGGAGAAAGGTGTTAAAGAGTTCCTAGGCAAAGAATTTATGGACAGAATGAACAAAGAAGGCTACATTGATGCCACAAACAAATCGGGTAAGGAAACATGTTTGACCTTTTATACTCAAGGAAACAAAACACCTAATTGTAGCTTATTATTTCTCTTTGATTTGCATGTTATAACTGTTTGTCGCTTGCATTGTAGGAAAGGTTTTGTGCAGAGTAACCAAAGAGAGCTTGATGGAACGACTGAACACTGATATGCATGCAGCAAGTCTTTCCATCAGCAAAGAGTGCAGGTTAAGAAATTAATTTAGGCCTAATTTCCCCTTTCATGCAAATGAACAATTGAATCAACCAATCTTAGCAGACACATTATTTATATTTGTTAAATTGCAATCTGCATGCCTGCCTAGAATCTTCCTCACAGAAATCATTTTTGACTCTTTGTCCAGGTTCTTTACAATTCATGGCTCAGCTGATGAGATCATACCCGTGGAAGATGCATATGAGTTTGCGAAGCTTATACCAAACCACAAACTGCGTGTCATTGAGGGAGCAAACCACTGCTACACTGCTCATCGTAAAGAGCTTTCTGATGTGGTTGTGGAATCCATCACATCCATTGAGGTATAGACAAAGCACAACTTATCACCTTCTGTTTACTGTAGTTGGTGCTTTGCAATCTGTTTCACCAATGATTTCATGGATGTGATGACTGATTTCCTATGCAGGCAGGAGGTACTCCACTCTAGAGCCGCACATTCCCCATGCATTCCGCGCCTCGCCAAGCTGCTCCCGGTCAGCTTATGGTCTATTTGTTTGAGCTGGAGCTTTTCTGAAAAGGTCATGCAGGCTTTTGATTCGGAAAAGCTGATAATATCTTTTAGAACATGTTTTTAGCTTTCTAGACAGCAAACTGAGATTTTTCAACTCATATTTTATGAGCAGCATGAGAAGTTCGTTGTTGTTTGAGCTTCTGGACAGATTTTCACAGGCCCTTAAAAGGATTATACAGACAGACCCTGTTTTCTTTTTCTCGCTATTATCTTGAATTGTAGCATGGGACATTGGCACATTGGTATTTGGCCGTTGCTTAGAAGTTACAATCAATAAATTCTGTTGCTACACTGATCACCAGCACACGTCCGGACACTGCATCCCGAACGGGTACTAGTGTACAAATTCTGTAAGGTCAAAGCTACACGTATAGTCGCGTCCTCGGTCATGGACACCCTGCAGCAGCTTGTTCTTTCGTGCACAATACTTGTTTTGGGATATTCTACCTTCCTATTTTTAAAACTGGTTTGGGTTGAAAGCTACTAGTACGGCCGATGAGATGGGAAGGATGGAAGCTTTCCCATCAACTCGAGAGGAGAAGGTGGCGAGATTGAGATGGGATCCTTGAGTGCTGGGAACAACTCGTGCTGTTTGAGATATCGCTTTGAGACGAAGAACTTGTTATAAATTGATGTTGCTGCATAGGAAACCACAACTTAAATCCTTGAATTACTTTTATACTAATTAAGGCCACTGTAATAGCTTTGCACCTATATGGATGATGACATGGATCTGTCTCATTTCTTCCTTGGCGACAGTGCATGAACTTTCAGGTTTACTTTTGTGAGTGCGGCAAATGTTGGATTGGAGGGTTTCGTCGCTTCGCTCAAGGATGCCTATGGAGAAAAAGTGAACACCGGAGATAAAGACTTGAAGCCCTAGCTATTGTTGCGCAGAAGTTTCTCTCGTCGTTTAGCCCAATGGGCTTGTATCAAATTCATAATCTATACTCCCTCCGTATATGATTTAGATGTCGTTTTGGACAACAACACGGTCTTCAAAACGTAACTTTGACCTTTTATTTTTACAAAAAATATTTATTAAAAAATAATACAAGTATACTTTTATAAAAATATTTTTTAAGACAAATCTATTCATATAGTTTTCACATTTCTAAACTCAACCACTTAAAAGTTATTCATGATTTATATTTTCAATGTTTAACTAAAATATTATCCAAAACGACATATAAATCCTATACGGAGGGAGTATGTAAATATCTGTTGCTGTACTCTGATTTCGAAGTACAGAAATGATATTATTTTGGAATGACTTCTGTACGTGATAGCCAATGTGTCGTGGGACTATCACAATGGTACATGAAGTCGGATTCTTGAAAACGAGAATTCGGTTCGTTTTAGTATTGAACACATGACACAATGGTATGTGACATGTTTTAGTACTGAACACACAACATGCCGCGAAGGTAGTCAGAAACTACCATCAGACAAAAATCAGAAAGGCCAATAAGGTGACGTACAAACATATATATATATATAATATGTATGAAGGCACTTAAGAGAAATAAATATATGTGACCTCATACCTAATTTGGCTTGACCAGCAACCATCATATTGAATTCATTGTCTCCACCAGTAGCAGCCATCAACTAAGCACCGTATGCAACAACGCGGTTCCACACAGTAGGACGATCCTTTGTATTCTCCGTAGGAAGAAAAGATGCGGACAACAAACATACGCGGAGCGAATGAACATACAGACATCACCACTAACAAGCCTCTCCACCGCAACAAAATCAGACCATGCACGGCCCCTGAACCTGAGCCTCCCATTCACGAACTCAGCTGATTCCTCATGCACTCCATTAGCTTCACCTCTGATTCGAACATTAGGGACCACAGCTCTCCACAGAGCTCCAGAGTATGCACTAGGGCACAACTGCAAAGTCAAATCAACAAAATATCATATACAAAAGTAGGAAACATTATTGTAATTTTAATTCGTACACATTGTTAGAGTGGCGCAGCGGAATCCGGCCTGGCCCGCTATACCCACGGGCCAACGCCCCATCGAGCCCAGGTCCACCGGAGCAACAACCAACCAAGGCCCAGGCCTAACTCAACCCAAAAGACTAGTCTGATAGGTGAGGACTGCCCCCGCCTTATATGTCGTGCTTCACCCCCATCAATTTCTGATGTGGGACTAAACCTAACAATCTCTCCCGTCACACATCGGGTCCAACTCTTCCATCACACAACCCATGTGATCTCCTGGAAGACGTTATCCCAAGCCCCGAGTCCAACTCTCCAGTCACAAATCGTCATGTCTCTACGAAGACGTTCACGGGCTCCCCCGTCACCATGTGACCCTGAGATTTTCCAGGCTTCCCAACCTTCGGCTCTGATACCACTTGTTAGAGTGGCGCAGCGGAATCCGGCCCGGCCCGCTATACCCACGGGCCAACGCCCCACCGAGCCCAGGTCCACCGGAGCAACAACCAACTGTCACACCCCAAAATTTTCGAATTTTGGGATGTGAATTTTCAACGCAATTAATACAATATTTTTCTCAATTTTCTAAAATTTTTCAAGCTTTATAAAATTTACAGGGAATTTAGTAAAGGAAAAATTGTTTTTCTAAATTAAATTAAATCAATATAGGTTTAAATTTCGAGTGTGTTGCATTCATGCCGCTGCATTGAGTTTTGGCTGTGTGGTTCAAATGAGAATTTAAAACTAGTTTAAATTCGAGTTTAAATCGCTTCGTTTTGAGGAGCACTTCATTCCCACAAAAAATAAATATTCTCTCTTTATGTTTCATTGGCTGACAAACTATCCGTGGCCACATGAAGTCCTCGACGCCCCCTGCTCCTGGCGCCGGATCAACCACGCAAAGGGCTCGCGACCCTCCTTCTACAACCCCTGGTCGGGCTCCATTCAGATGTGGCCTGGGCCTGGGCCGTGGGTCACCACCACCCCTGCTCGCCCACCCGACCCACCGTCGTATCCGCATGCGCTGCTGGCGCAGCACTCTGTTGCTCCTGCACCTGTTCAGCAGCCGCACGCCCTGCTCGCCGTCGCCCAGGGGCCCTGGGCTGTGCCGCCCCCAGGCTTCTACAATCCTGTCGCCGGCCTTCCAGGATGGGATCAGCTGTCACTTGCCGCCAACTTCAACACCGTGTCGCTCCAACAACCGCAACAGGGCGAGTGGTATTTCGATTTCGGTGCCACAAACCACATGACCTCCAATGCCGGTATCCTTTCACATTCCACTCCTCCACATTATCCTTTTCCTTCATCTATTATTGTCAGTAATGGCAATTTACTTCCCGTTACCTCTACTAGACGCACTGATCTTTCACATGCCCTTCATCTTAATAATGTGCTTGTTTCCCCTCACCTTATTAAGAATCTTATATATGTGCGCCAGTTCACCTCTGACAATAATTGCTCTATGGAATTTGACCCTCTTGGTTGCTCTGTGAAGGATCTTCCCTCTCGGAAAGAGATCATCCGATGTGACAGCTCCAGACCTCTCTACTCGCTGCGGTTCCCAGCTTCCACCTTCCTTGCTGCATCCTCGTCCTTGCTTTGGCACCAGCGTCTCGGTCATCCCGGCAGCGAAGCCCTGTCCAAGCTAGCACTCCCTTCAGTCGTGTGTAATAAAAGTGTTAGCGATAGTCTATATCATGCTTGTCAGTTGGGGTGCCATACTCGACTCCCTTTTCGTGTGTCATGATATTGTGCGACTAAGAATTTTTAGTTAATTCATCGTGATCTTTGGACGTCTCCCGTCCTTAACAGTTCTGGTTATAAATATTATCTGGTTATTCTCGATGACTGCTCACACTTTTTGTGGACGTTCCCTTTGCGCCTCAAGTCCGACACATTCACTACGCTAACCAACTTTTTTTCACATATATCTACACAGTTTGGCGCCACAGTTCAGGGCGTTCAATGCGACAATGGACGCGAGTTTGACAACTCCTGCGCCCGCACGTTCTTCATGTCCCATGGCATTCACCTTTGGATGTCCTGTCCATACACCTCGCCACAAAACAGTAAAGCCGAGCGCATCATTCGCACTATCAATAATGGTGTGCGCTCGCTTCTGTTTCAGGCCAGTGCACCTCCCTCCTACTGGGCAGATGCGCTCAGCACCGCAACCCATCTGCTGAACCTTCTGCCCACCAAAACCCTTCAGTTTTCCACCCCCCCTCCCATTCTGCCCTCTTTGGCACTGCACCAACATACGATCATCTTCGTGTTTTCGGTTGCAAGTGCTACGCCAACCTTTCTGCCACAGCCCCTCATAAACTTGCAACTAGATCGGCCATGTGCGTCTTCCTTGGCTACTCCGCTCATCATAAAGGTTACCGATACCTCGATATTGCATCTAATCGCATCTTCATCTCTAGACACGTCGTCTTTGAGGAGACATCGTTCCCTTTCGCTGAGCAGTCTGCTCCCTCCACAGCTGCGGATCTTGATTTTTTGCTGGACACTAATGATTTCGTGCCAGTTCTGATTGGACCAGCACGCTCTCTGTTACCTGCAATATCACTTGGAGCTTCACCCATACAGCCACGTGCGGCCCCCGCCTCTCCAGCTTACTCGGCTGCCCTCCAGCAGGTCGTGGCCAGCCCTGTCCGCTCCTCGTTGCCGCTGGCCACTCGTTTGCTAGCTGTGGCCAGCCCTGGCCGCCCCTGGCCGCTCAGCAGCCGGCCACGGCTGCCCCACAGACAGCACCGCCGGCCAGCAGCCAGCCCCTACGACTGGGGCCCTTCCACGGCATTTCGACGGCTTCGTTTACACTCGATGAGCTGCCCCTGCTGCACCCATCGTGCACCCTGTTCCAGCGCCGCGTCTTCCAGCTGGTGTCGTGCTGGTGCCCTCGCTAATCCCAATTGGCGGGCTGCCATGGAAGATGAGTTCTCCGCTCTTTTGGAGAACAACACTTGGGATCTGGTCCCTCGCCCCCCCCCCCCCCCCCCCCCCCCCCCCTGGTAAATGGGTTTTCAAGCAAAAGTTCCTTGCTGATGGTTCTCTTGAGCGCTACAAGGCGTGGTGGGTGCTGTGCAGTTTCACTCAACGTTCGAGCATTGACTTTGCTGAGATGTTCAGTCCCGTCGTCAAGCCAGCCATTGTTCGCACTATTCTCTCTCTGGCATTGTCTCGAGGATGGTCCATTCATTAGCTTGATGTGAAGAACACCTTTCTCCAAGGCCATCTGTCAGAGACTGTATACTGCTCTCACCCCACAGGTTTTGAGGATTTTGTCCACCCCGACTTCGTGTGTTGACTGAATCGCTCCCTGTATGAGCTCAAGCAGACACCCCGCGCTTGGTACAGCCGTTTTGCCTCCTTCTTGGTGCGCCTTGGGTTTGTGGAAGCAAAGTCCGATACTTCCTTGTTCGTCTATCGTCGCGGAGAGGATATGATTTACCTTCTCCTATATATGGATGACATTGTTTTGACAGCCTCTTCCACAGCTCTCCAGCGGGAATTTTCTATGAAGGATCTTGGCCAGCTTCACTATTTTCTTGGGA
The DNA here is from genome assembly GCA_900205405.1 of Echinochloa crus-galli. Lineage (NCBI taxonomy): Eukaryota > Viridiplantae > Streptophyta > Magnoliopsida > Poales > Poaceae > Echinochloa > Echinochloa crus-galli. The sequence continues at coordinate 20,159 of OAMR01000576.1, forward strand.
TGCATGTTCAGCATACTGATGGTGGTCTTCTTCTGTCGCAGCGCCAGTACATGCTCGAGATTTTGGATCGTGCTGACATGGCTGATTGCAAGCCGTGCACCACTCCTGTTGATGTCAGTCCGAAGCTTCCCGCTACTGTCGGTGCTCCTGTTGTTGATCCTACGGATTTCCGCAGTCTTGCTGGAGCTCTTTAGTACCTGGGCTTTACCAAGCCTGGCATCGCTTATGCTGCGCAACAAGTTTGTCTTCATATGCATGACCCTCGAGAACCTCATTTGGCTGCTTTGAAGCGCATTCTTCGATATGTTCGGGGCACTCTTCACATGGGTCTGTTCTTGCGACCTTCCTCGCCGTTTGAGCTGGTTGTTTATTCTGATGCTGATTGGACCGGTTGTCCTGACACTCGCAAGTCTACTTCTGGCTTCACCATGTTTCTTGATGACAACCTTGTCTCTTGGTCTTCAAAGCGTCAGAACACTGATTCCCGCTCCAATGCAGAGGCTGAGTATCGGGCAGTCGCCAATGCTATTGCTGAAGCCACTTGGTTGCGCCAGCTGCTAGTTGGGCTTCATACTCCTTTGCAGCGTGCCCCTTTGGTTATTGTGACAACATCAGCACAGTCTACATGTCCTCCAATCTTGTTCAGCATCAGCAAACCAAACATGTGGAGATCGATCTTCATTTTGTTCGTGAACGAGTCGCTCTTGGGGATGTCCGTGTTCTTCATGTCCCGACGTCCTCCCAGTACGTTGACATCTTCACCAAGGGTTTGCCTTCGTCTGTCTTTCAAACTTCAGGACCATTCTGAATGTCCGTGCACTTGACGTTCCGACTGCGAGGGGTGTTAGATGATAATTAGTGTTGTATAATCAGGTTTAGTTAGGCAGGCCCCTGTTTTGTGCGCATGGGCCTTGCCGGCCTAATTGGCCTTGATTGATTAGTATTAGGCAAGTCTCTCGGGCTGGTTCTGTTTCTATAAACCCTACCCTCGAGTCCTTGGCATATATATATATATATATATACATATATATATATGTATATATGTATATATATAGTATATATATATATTATGCATGTACTCTCATCCTAATCAATCAATCTACTATTCCCTGCAATCTCTATTGCTTTCAAGGACATTCAGCTTCTATAAACTCAAACAACACAGGAATAGGAAAATATTCAGATTTTTTCAGCCATATAAATTTGTCAAAAGTGATCTATGAAATCCCTATTGTACAAGCTCATGCAGCCATACCAAATATTTAAAACTTCAGGAAGAGCAGACAGAAAAATATAAGACACTTAAATTGGCCCTTATTATCAATACATACCCATTCTTATGTAGTAACTTGCAATGCAAAAAGGATGAACAAAAACAATCCCTCAAGTGTCATTTGTACAACACAGCAGTATACATAAGCAAACTTCAGAAACTCATAAACATGGACTTGCTACTACAAATGTAACAATATCGACTAAGCAATGCCATAAACAACAGCACACAACATCATATGACATCAACCTCGGAGTACCAACTTAGTAGTGGACCCCATAAAACAGAATATACCATCCTTTCAACAAAGGCACCATGCATGGTCTTCAAAAAGGCCATGCGAGCTCCAATCAGTTGTGCTGGATTCAAGCCTGCACCCTAAGCATCACCATTGGCCTGCAAATAAATAACATTAAAAGGTAACGTTTCATTGACACAAATAAAGTAAACGGTACAAACATGTATCAATGTTGAACTATAAAATTGATGAGAAATATTAGTTCAGGGACTTTGCAGTTGTGCCCTCATGCTTACTCTAAAGCTGTATGGAGAGCTGTGGTCCCTAATGTTCGAATTAGAGGTGAAGCTAATGGAGTGCACGAGGTTTCAGCTGAGTTCGTGAATGGGAGGCTCACGGGGCCGTGCATGGTCTGATTTGTTGCGGCGAAGAGGCTTGTTACTGGTGATCAGTATGTTCATTCTTATTGATCCGCGTATGTTTGTTGTCCGTGTCTTTTCTTCCTACGGGGAATACAATCCACTGGAGGATCGCCCTGCTGTGTGGAACCGCTTTGTTGCATATGGTGCTCAGTTGATGGCTGCTACTGGTGGAGACAATGAATTCAATATGATGGTTACTTGTGAAGCCAATTTAGGTATGAGGTCACATATTTATTTCTCCTATGTGCCTTCATACATACTATATATGTTTGTGCGTCACCTTATTAGCCTTTCTGCTTTTTTGTCTGATGGTACTTCCTAACTACCTTCGCGGCATGTTGTATGTCCAGTACTGAAACATGCCATGTACCATCTGTCTCTTATACACATCTAGAT